>CM077481.1:30056068-30504192 GCA_039654755.1 Calcarius lapponicus
AATATTGACTTTTTCCTAGAACGTTGCAATTCTTCTGAGAATATGTGTACATGTAGAAACACACATGAAGACACACACGTGTCACAGATTTACAGCACCACAGTGTTGTATCTTACCTCAGGAGACAGCCTGCCTCCTGCTCCTTTTCAGAGCAGTGTCAGCTACAGCAGGTGACCTGGGGAGGGACGTGTCCAGGAAAGTTTGAGTATATCCAAGGATGGGGGTTCCTCAGCTCTGGGAAACCTTTGCCTGAGTTTGACTCTGCCATTACAATAAAAATGGGGGGTTTAATGTTTAACTGGAATTCTGGATTTTTTTTCAATTTGTGCTCTCCTCTTGTCACTAAACACTACTGAAAAGAGTCTCGTTTGCCCAATATAATATTTATATATTTTTATGATCTCTCTGAGTCCATTCTTCTTCAGATTAACTCTCCCGGTGCTCTTAGCCTCACACCTCCTCCCCACGGCCCCCTTCCCACATGACAAATGCTCCAGTCCCTTTGACATCTTTGTGATCCTCTGCTGGTCACAATTCAGTATGCCTGTTTTTCTCTGGGAAGAACAGATCTTAAGTCAGCCCATGGATGTGGCAGATGTGGGAATCCATAAGATCAGAGGGTTTTGGGAAAGCTGCAAAAAGCCGACCTCAGAGACAGCAGAACTGTGATTAGCTAACCAGTAGCCATAAGATTGGTCAGCAGAAAAATTATGTAAGAAGTAGAAAAGGACAAAGAGAACAGTGGTCTGTGTATTAACGCTTGTCTAGAATAATGCCCTAAGCTACAGAAAAGTATATCTAGCAAGATATTAGGAAGTTCTAAGCTTAATAATGTAGCTCTGTGCATGGTGTTTTTAGGCTTACAAGCAGGTATTGTATTTGAAATAAGCAATCATTGTTTTAACCAAGGTACATGCGCTTATAGTGGTTGGATGGAGCTACTGTCAATATGCTTTTGCTTTGTGTGATTGGTCAAAATTTTAAACTTTTAAATTAAGTTGTAGCATTAAGTTCTTGGTCTGCTGCCCAGGATGTGAGCTGCTGGCATCTTCCTGTTGTCACAACCATGTAATGAGACTGATGCTGGAAAATAAAACAGCTCAAGATGTATTCCTAGCACTCCTGTCTATTTGTGATTTGTACATAGAACCCCAGCTGGCGATAGCAAAGACGTGGCAGAGAACAAGAATCTAGTCCCTTTTCCTGCAGACAGTGGTTCTTCCTAAAGAAGCCCACAGGACTGCTGGCCTTCTTTTTGGGGAGGGCAAAATGTTTGATCATGGTCAGTGTGGTCCCCCACTGGGATTATTTGTCACATCACCTTCCTATTTACTGAAGTGTGTCATACTGCCCTGTAGTACCATGGATTCTTCTTTTTACTGTTCTTGGAAACACGAATGATACTTGCATTCCTCAAGTCCTAGGATGATGTATAAACTGAGGGATAAAGATAAAATTCCCAGATGTGGAAATTCCATGGTGGTAAAAGTAAGCAATAATAGTGTTTTTGTGGACGTAGCTCAGGTTGTTAAGGATGTTCTGGCTGGTGAGGAAGTGGACTCTTCCACTCCTCTCCCCAGAAAATTCAAGATGGCAGCTCTGAAGAATTAGTCATCTTTCCTAAATGCAATCACACAAGTAGCCTTGAAAGAACCATCTCCTCTCACTTCTTTATGATATTAAGTACACTCCTAAAAGTGCATGTAAGGTAGCATTGATTATGCAGGTTTCTTAATTTCTCAGCCAAGAAAAGATCCTCTTCAAACTGTAATTGACATTACAGTGTTTTACAGCTGACTACAGATTTTTCAGTTCCAATATACTGCTGTCAGCACAATTTTTTCACCTTTCATACTTTTCATGAAACCTAAGTCCTGCTGCTTCATTTACTTCCATGCCTGTGGAAATGAAAGTGTCAGGTCTGGGTGCTTTTTGATCACAATTATGACTTAAGGGAGCTGAAAGGAACAGAGGAGTGTTTTTTTGCATTTTGTGTTTTTTTTGAAGTCATGATAGTTATGAACATAACAGTTGGTATCAAGGTTGTTATCAGATTTTATGTTAGGGAAACTAGTGGTTCTATACTTGGAGGAATGAATGAAACCTCACTTCCTAGACTGTGACCACATTCTCTGATGTCTGATAGTGTGTCACAGCTGATAGACTTATTTTCCTTAAGTTAGATTATTAGTAGCTTCTCTGCTTTATGAGGCTATTATCTTTCTTAATAATGCTTCAGTGCATGCTATTGCTTTTACCAAGGGAATATTTCTCATTCATTTGTTTTCATTAACTCTACTCAGATTGAATTCTGCAATCTTTTGTCAAGTTTCAATGGAAATGGATTTGGAAAAGGATTCAAAAGAAGGAAAAAAAAGAAGGAGGCTACGTTCATAATATGAAGGGAAAAAACAGTTTCAAATTTGAACTACAGATTCTGCCTAAGGAAACAGTTAGAAAATTACACACCTCTGCCTAGTGCCTCAGTTCAGGGGGTAAATAAATGTAAGTAAACACTGTGATGCTATGCATGAACAGAGAGTATTTTTGGAGTGAGAAAGGCCAGGTCTTCTCTTCCATATATTCCTACTTTGTCACTTGTGTCAGCTTCTGAAGGATAAAAAGAAATAAACAATAGGCTTTAGACCATGCCTTACTCCTAAGTAGTTGAAAAGGGTTTTCCATGCTTATGGACTACAAATGGATATTGCACAGGCTCAGCTCTTCCATCTTCCCTCAAACAAACAAATCAGAGGACATTAGAAGTGAAGAGCTTTTGTGGCAGGTCTGATTTTTGGGTATATGTGAAAACAAGTTTGGGTATACATGGGTATATATGTTCAGTTGTGTTCTGAACACAATTATTTAATGATTATCGTCAGAGAAACATCTGCCGAACCCACAATAAGCACTTGCAGCCAGTACCTTAAAACTTCCAACACTGCTTCTTGGTGTTTGCTTTTCCTAGAAAGAGATAATTCTGTGCTGCAGGTGGATCGTAGTCATGACAAATAATCTATCTCCTTTCCAGTCATGTCTTTCAGCTGCCTATATTCAGTTTATTGTATCATCTAGGTGTGCTAAAGTCTATAACTACTGCCTGTAAGCTGGGAACAATGCTGTTTTCTCTGAAAAATATGCGGGTAGTGTCAAGATCTTATATTTCTCCGCTGGACATCCCATACTGATATCTATCTCATCTTTTCTAATTCTGGAGCTAGAATTCCAGCTTTAGTAAAAGGAATACCTATTTGAAATTTTGCTCAAGATCTCTTTTCTTCAGTAGTTTATATTACTGACACTAGCTTCAAGACACTTCAGAAAGACAAATAAACTTTTCTATAGTGAAGAACAAGACAACCCCCCCCCCCCCCAACAAAATAGGAGAAGTACCAGATAGGTCCAGGTGCTGTCTAGTGGTACTTTAAATAGATGTAGATGCAAACCCACCCAGGCAAGAAATTACAATCCACAGCCAGAGTAAATTGCTTTCCAACACATATTATTGATAAGGGGTCTGATGAAATTCCAGACTTTTCCTGTTGGCTTCCATGCCACCATGCCTTCCAACCTTAAGTCATAGCCTAAATTGGCAAGACACATTAATCTTTCAAAAATTAAAACAGGAAAAGACATTTAAACATTGTTTTTATGTCCAAGGCATCAGAGTCGAACCTTGTGTTTGCTGTTCATATGACCAAAAATAAGTTCAGTATCAGATCTAGTCCACTGAAAATCTTAGATTTAGCTCTTTGGAAGGCAATTTACTAGGTCAAAGAAACATGCAGATTTTCCTCAGTTATACAGTACCAACTGATTTGTATCTCGTATATATAAAGAAATAAATAAGGAAAAATGTCCCTCGTGTCCTCTATAACCCTTTTTTTCCTGATGATGTTGTTCATAATCACCACTTTATGAACTCACGGATGACACCTGTCTAACTTTTTACATTAAGAGATAAAGCTTCAATTATTATGCTGAATTGAAGAGAGAGGTTAATTTACCAGTGTTAAAGTTGTTGTGACTCTGTGACCCAGAAATAAGCATGATTACAAAATGTAGTCCTCTGAAAACTTAAGGATAAATAAAAGCAACATTTGATTGTCAAAACATGCTTCAAAAGCCTTTGAACCAAACCCCACACCGTATTAGAAAATACAGTATTTGAAGGACCAGTGGAAGTGGATGGACCATGGACCTGAACTAACACCAGTTTAAGTCAATAAAATGGCTTCCATTCTCATCAAAAGAATTACTATTAACCTTAAATCATCAAGTTCCATGGCATAGGTTTGTTAGTAATTGAAAAGTTTTTGTTCCTTGCTAATACTTGGAAAACTGCAGTTTTGCCTGCCAGGAAATATAGGACTTTGTTACACAACCCATTACAAGGACTAGAGCAAATGATAGTGAGGAGATTTCTATTGAAAAATACCAACTGCAGAGACATTAAAAAGTTTGAAGAAAGACGTTTGTTTTCTGTCACCTCAAAGGCAAGGATGTTTATAAGCACAAGGAAATAACATATCTTTAAATAGTTTAAATTAAAAATAATACAGAAACGGGACTCCAGTAGACCAAGGAATCTTTCAGACCTGTCATCCTTCAGGGATGTCATGGAGTGCTCTTTTATTGCTGTGGTGTTTCTCTAGATGATATCAGGGTAGTTGAATTTACTCAAGGGAAGCATGGCCTATGAATTTGAAGTAATTTCTAGACTAATCTACTTGTTCTTCCTGATCAGGTGACCAACATCCATTATGTCACCCTTACTGATCTGCTCTTTAAGCCTTACTTATAAGTTGTCATGTAGCTTATTATCTATCTCCCCAGGCAGAATCACAGAATAGCTTGGATTGGAAAGGACCTTAAAGAGATCTAATTCCAGCCCTCTTTCCATGGACAAGGATGCATTTCACTAAACCAGTCTGCTCAGTGCTCCAGCCAATCTGTCTTTAAACACTTTCAGGGATGGGGTATCCAGAAGTTCTTCAGGAAAACTGATCCAGTTCCTCACCACTCTCACAGTAAAGAGTTTTGTTCCTTACTATTTAATGCAACCCTGCCCTCTTTCAGTTTGGAACCATTTCCCCCTGTCCTTTTACTAGGTTTTTACTAGGACATGCTCTTGTAAAAAGTCTCCCTCCTTGTAGATTTCCTTCAGGTACTGACAGGATTTCCTTCAGCTACTGGCAATTAGGCCACCCCAAAGCCTTCTCTCTTCTGTGCTAAACAATCCAAATTCTCTCAGCCTTTCCACACAGGAATACCTTCATCCTACTTAGTGAGGTGTACCCCATCTCTTCCAAGTGGATACTGACCCTTGAAGAGATACCTATGGTCACAGAAACCAAAGTCTTGTTGCTGACACCAGCTCTGCAAACAATTGTTGATACAGTCGTTCTCCTTAGACTCTTTCCCATCACCAGAAGGACTGAGGAAGATGTTGCTTGGGCCCTCATTTCCCTAAATGCCACCATCAGAGCTCTCCAGTTATTTTTGATACACTATGGATTGCCATTGGCGTGCATATGGAAGAAAAGCTTGTTAAAAGTAAAAGTCTCCAGTACTTCTCACATCTTTTGGAAGCAGCATCTGCTCTGCAGTTACTCAAATAATTCCCAGGAATGCCCCAAGAGTCTTCAATGACTTTCCCAGTTTATTTAGAACATCTTGAAGCAGGATCAGTGAAGGGTTTCCCAAACTTCTGTGTTTATTGACTGCCTCTGTTAACAACATTGGGAGGGAAGGAATAAAATAGTCTTTGATCAAAAAACTTTTGATGCTTCTAATATCACTTGTAGCCTACTCTGACCTTCCCATGCCTTCCCCTTTCTCTCAATCTGAAAACTTTCTGCTCATTTACCCCAAAGGTGAGAGGGTATCCAAAGGGTGCTCCTGAACTTCTCTTTATAGGACCCTGACATACACAGATAATCACTCTTCCCCCTCTGCAGATCAACAGGAAAAACTTCCACAAAATCTAACCACAGTGCTTGTGTAGCACCACAATTAAGCCAGGAACTCTTACTACTAGCTCGAAAGAGAGACCTTTCTATGCAGAAGGCCTTGTAGTTTTATTTTTAGCGTATGGATTTCTACATATGACAAACTCCCTCTGATTTCACTGGATTGGGATCACCTTTCTTATTTATCAAAAGGCTGCAAGAAGGCTGAATTTGCTGGGTCTCACTGCTCTGTCACTTCTGATTGATTATACCAACTCTTAAATGAGCTCTTGCAGTTGACTCCAGGTAAAATGCACCCATAGCAGCAAATTCATGAAAATTAAATTTGAAAACAAAAAAAAAATCCGAAAAACCCTTCCAACCGCACCCCAAACTAAACCAAGCCAAACTACAAAAACTGAGTAAGATAAAGTGAAAACATGAAAGAGAAAGAAACATGCATTTTTGACTTTCATCACCATCGGAGTTACATGATCTCTCTTCTTACTGGCATGGCTACTTTCCTTGATCCTGAAATAAATGGTTCTCAGCCTGTATTTCCCCAAGAGGGCCTATTCTGCTGATACACCTTTTCTCCTTCTGCTTTGACACCGCTCATAAACTGAGGTCATACTTTGTCATTTTGTTTTCCCCTTTCTTTCCCTATTACAAGCCTATTTACATCTGCCAAATCAAGGAAGTCAGATTATGAAATTGGCAAAATGAGGGACTAGTTATCCTGTATGGTGGGGCAAATATTTTTGTGGTTAAACTGATGGCATGGCCATGCTTTTCAGACTCCCTAATTATTTTATTCAGTAAGGAATTAAACAACTATAGTATCTTCCACAAACACTCACCAAGAGATTAGTGGCAGTAAGTATACTTATTGATCTTGCTTACAAGTATTCTTGTCTCTTGCTTACTTAATTGTTTATGCTTACATCAACCTGAATGTTAATTAAAGCACATACTGAATTTCTGCACCTGGAATAGATGGATGGTCTGTGTGCTGGCTCTGATTGGGATGAGGTTCTTTGAGATAAGGATGGCCAATGAGTATCAAATTCCTTATATCCAAATTCTTGCTTAATCTTACCTTCCAAGGCTATTTTTTAAGGACTGTAACACGTCCTAAGTCAAGTTGTTTTATAAATGATAGCTTCCTTTGTTATACTGGAAAACTGGTCTTACAGTAGCTGTTCATGCGATTCCCCGAAATCCCATTAATTTAATTATAGTTGCCAGCATCCTTTTTGTTCTCAATGACATTCAACCTGTTGATGCTGTTGGCTTATTTTGTGCTACATCCTGCCACACAACATTTGCTCTAATGCCATCTTTTGTAATCAGGTCAAGTAACTGTAAAATATTTCCTTTATTGACTGATTCTATGGACCCATCATGGCCTCTCAGTGCTAATTCTTTCTCTCTAGGCACAAAAGATAATTACTTCTATTACTGTCTAAAATAACATATTTAATTGACAGTCATTTTCTGAAGATGCCCATTAGTTCAATGGCACCTCAGCTTCTATGTGACAGGGAGTAAGTATATAATTTATTTATCCTTGAAACCCCAGTATAACACTAAAACCTGATGAACAGTAAAGCACAATTTTCTACTCTGTTTTTCAGCATGCTTTAAGAGAGACTAAAGAATGGTAAATAATATTGACACTGTAGAGGAGCTAGGAGGGCAGAGGTACTCAGAAAGCTGTGAATGTCCTACAAGATATTGATATGCTTTGTCAGTGGTTTCACAACGACAGGGAAAAATGAAATTCTGCATAGCATCATATGTGAAAAGTTGAGAGAGATAATTCTCCTAGCAGATGCCCTAATTTATCTGTGCATGCACAGACGGTGCCGGTTCCATAAAACGTCAGACTTCTTGCAACATAGTAATCACTATAAGGTAGCTATTTAGATTTAGTTGAAGATTTTGCATTGTGCTGCCTCTCAGATTATGCCTTCAGGTAAGTGAAAAAAAAAATCCCACAGAAAAGGCCACACCAAAACCAAAAGCAAAATAGCACCGTCCTCTACAAGTTATAGACTTGTATAGGAGGGTGCTATAATTTCATTCATTCTTCCAGAGGCCTCCTGTGTTACTTTATACAAAACTAATTCCTCCCCTCCATGCCCCTTCTCTCAAATCAGTACTTAGCCTGGAAGGACAACTGGTTATTCTGTTTTTTTAACTCTGAAGGTTACTCCAGATTTGGTTATAAATGAAAACTTTATTTTGGGGGTTTTGGAGTGTTGTGTGTGGTTTTTTTGGTTACATGTGTTTGGAGTTTTTTTCGTGGTTGGTTGGTTTTTTTAGTAAATTCGACCTATTCCTGTTCTCTGCAATAAATTTAGTGTATGTGTACCCAAACCCTCTTTTCTTTTTCTTTGAGTTTGACCAGTTTTGATAATCTTTTAGTAAGGTTCACTTTCTTACTGCCTAAAGATCTTTTTCAAGTCTCATCTCCTCTGCTGGCACACACAATAATATAAAAATCTTTAGGTACATAAACAGTCTAGCATATGGAAAACTTGATCATGGCAGAGGTATGCTGATTATTTTAAAATGCTAATTAGTCAACAAGCATGCAGTTTCACAGTCACCTATTTCCTCTCTTCATTGAATCCTGGTGATATAGGAAAACAATATATTTTCAGTTTACATTTAAATGAAACTAAAATTAGATTAAATTAAAACAGAATCACTAATGAGCGTGTGTATTCTTTTAGGTGGGATCTTTTATCAGTTTAGGTAGGATCCATATATACAGTATATCCTCTAATTCAGAGATGTTGTAAACCAAGAATAAACAGCCAAAGTAAGAATACTTGATGCTAAAATGTTTATCATAAAAGGTGTACCTTCTGCTTTCATTTCTCAAATTACAAATAAATATATTTATTCATGATAAGCAATAAGCTCTTTCTATGTTTTATGATGTTTTACCCTCTTTCCCATCTGCATCTAGTATTTTTGTGAATAGTTAGAATAAGCTGGACATTATTTTTCCTACATTCCCTCCAACACATCCAAAATTGAAATAAAATTCTCAAGATCAAATTTCTATTGCATATCTGCACAGACATTAAGAACAAACAGCTTATTTGACTCAGAGACAAAGAATGCAAAACAAGTGCACTTTTACTCCTAAACCCTGACAGTTTCTCACATGATACCTGCCCCTGCTTGTCCACTTAAGAGTTGTTGTAAGCATCCAAAAGTATTGGATATCAGAAATGTTGGATTTAAAAATAGCTACCATTAAAGACTATGACAAAAAATCACGAACAATTTGAAAATCATACAAAACAGTTTACTTCTCAGAAAAAAAAAGCTGTCACTGGCTAATATAATTACTAATATATTTAATGAATTAACTATTTTGTGATGGGGGACATCTTTCTGTACTGTCCTTCCTTCATTTTGCATTGAAGCACTGCACAAGATACAAGAGCTGTGGAGTGAATATTTCAAGCCTAATGTACTATGAACAAAGCCATAACTAACAAGTTACTGGGTAAGATGTTTTGATAGATTAGACTTCCCTTGACGCAGTTGTATTTTCATGGGCTTGATAGAGGAAAGTAATGCCTCCAAGGGAAAAAAGACCACTGGTGTGATCTAGTTTCTTCTTAGCCTGCTTTTGGGAGGCATAATTAATTAGAATATATTCCAGATTCCAAAACTGGAAAGCACTTCATACTGACAAGTTACGTTATAAAAATGATGCTGTTGCTTGGGAACAGTAATGATCATTTTTTCTTTTTACTACTGGAACTGCAGTAAGCTGGTAAGCTAACAGCCACTTGTGAAGTTTGGCCATCTCTTCAAATTTCAACCAGTGACCCAGAGGTCACACAAAAACTATAAGCAGTATTCCAAACTCTATGAGGTCCCTGCCTTTCTTGTTAGGTGGAAACCCACGAGGAATGTGCAGAAGCTCATATTATAAAGGATTGCTAGTACAGCTTTTCAGGGTGAGCCGAAAACAAATTTGTAGCAGTGTGTTAAAGTCTTATTAACAAGGATTCTTGCGGGGGAAAAAAAAAAAAAGCCAAATTAATGTTCCTTAATAAAATACTGGCAGGCCAGCCTTCTTATTTGACATCCTTTTTGTCCTTGGATGCCAGAAATACTGCCTGTAGAGCAGCTGGTTATCCTCCAGCAGTAATAACTACTAGCACAGGAGGAGAAATGTTCTTCCTGCCTGTAGGGCAGGTCATTGATACTTCCTATCACAACTGTATGTCATGACTATAGTGAATAGTAAAGTGAAGGTAGTAATAAAAAGCAACTCTTTTGTGAACCATTTCAGAAGCCATTTCCTACAGTCATTTGAAGATGTGATGTCTGGGAGGACTGAAGCTTGTTATTCCCTTGATGTTTTTGTGAAAGAAGAAATCATACAATGCAGGATGGAGTGCTGGTGCCTCAAATGATACCCTAAGTGCTCCTTTCCACTGCTACAGGCAGACACAGGGCTCCATGCTGTGGCAACTTTCTATTCAGTTGCCACAGCTGATATGTGGGTGGGAGACAGTAGGATGTGCTCCAGTGAGTCAAGAAAAATCAGGTAAATACTGAAGGAGAGGAGTGAGTCAAAAACCTCAGACAACAATGAATTGATGAATAGGTTTCACAAATACTCCCAGTTTGCTTTCTAGACTCTATCCTTCTGAATGCTCTTGGAATACAATGTCACCTCTGTTGTTTTTTTACCATTTTACCTTCTTTGTGCAAAGATGTTGTGCTCATTTTCTTTTGACAGGGACATTGTCTTGAACACAAGTGTCACAGTAATATGTGTCAGTCTTGCCCTCCCCGCCTCGGTAAGTTCTGCCTGAAACTTTAAGTTGGTGAAAACACTGCTGTTAATCTGATGAATGGAATACATCTACAGACTGCCATCACCTGTTGCATTCTTGCCCAGTTTTCCTTCAATTACAAAACTTGTATCTAGGATACTCTAATATAGATAGACTCTATAGGACTCTTGACATTCTAGGACAAGCTGGAGAGAATCAGTGAATCTGCAGCCCAAACAATGTTGCACAGCTAATCCACTCAAGTTTTCAGGGAGCATACACATGTAAGGAAATAAATACATCAACTGAAGTCTATCCTAGAAGTCTGCCTAATTCTTGAGTGAATATGAATGTTCATCTAACACATGCCAGCCCTGACTTGTGTTAAGAGAGTGCAGCAGGTTAAAAACGTCACTTGTCCCTGATGTCAGTAGCAGGTGAGGATGACTACTGACAGCACTAAAAGTGGAAGCTAGGCATTTTTGATGGCTGTTGATTGTTGAACTGACAGTGTGTAGTGCCTGTGTTAATCTACATGACTTCTGACAACACTGATTAGAGCTGATTTGCTAAAGAAAAGCCATTTCTCATCAATAGCACGTAATGAATCATGCCTAATGCTGATCTCTGTTTCTTTGACAATCCAACTACACAACTTTGAAACTCTGTCATGAGTAACTCAAAATGTTACTGTATTCCATATCTACCTGTGCCCCAAATGCTTACAGTCTCTTTAAAGCCCTGCAGTTGGGAAGGTGGGGTGGGGTGGCACCACAGGTGCTTTTAAAGTATCCTCAGGTGCTTTTTAAGTCTCCTCCAGCAGGCAGCTCCTGCCCTTTTGTTTCATGATTTCTGTCTTGCTGTCTTCTTGGTCTTTTGCCTTAGGCAGAGGCTTTTTCCTTTTTGAGTTCTCTTCTGGTTTTTTGTTTTGTTTTGTTTTGTTTTCCCCTTTGTCTCTGAGATTGTACTCAGTGGTTTTAACTGCCAAGGGGTGAATTCCACAGGTTCCTGCCTATCTCCTGGGCAGAGAGCAAGCAGCCCCACTCCATCAAGCCAGTCGAGTTTCCAAGGCACCTAGTTGAGGAGAGAAGACCACAAGTCACCCCAGTGCAGCATTCTTGCTCTTGCCTTGACTGCTCCTGCTGTCTCCTGCCATGAAAAGTCCCTCTGTGAACTCTAAGCCCTGGATCTGGAGAATGCCAGCCAGTGTTGGGGAGATGAGCTGAGTGGGCCGGGGGGGGGATGCTAAGCACCATTTTTCCTCTGTCCTTCAAACCACATGCTCAGCTGCAGAATACCATGTTGGTGGGGCACCCCTGGTGCTTTGGATCTCCCTTTGTTCCAGGGACTCTGTGAAAATTAGCAGTTTTGTATCTGGTGATTATTTGCTGTTTCTTGACTCTTGCTGTCCCACTTGTTAGTAAACTGTTATTTTTTCACTTAAATTTGCTTGTATTTAGTGGAAAGGAATTGGTTGAACTCAGAGAGAGAGGCAAAGCCTTCCAGAGTGTTCTCCTTCCAATTGTTTCAAAGCAAAACACTTCTACTGTGGTACTTCAAATATGCCAAAAAATGCTGCTCAAGTTTCCCAATAAAAGTAAATACAAGTAAGTTATGAAAACCTGTATGCAGCTGACTTTTGCAGAGGACACAGGTTCCTTAAGCACCCTCATGTTTCTTTTCAGTCCAAAACACATACAGTGAAGGATGAATGGCATAATTATCAGCATGATAGCAGCTTTGGGAGAAACACACACTATTAAAGAGAATTAAAAAGTATGAATAGTATTCATCATGTCACCTAATTTAATCTGAACTCTTAGCCCACTGGAGAGGTGATTTCTCTGACAATATACAGCATTAACAGGTAAAGAATATCTGGGTAACTAATAAGATTGATAAGACTGGGTAGCATTCTGCTTATTTTTTAACAATCTGCCAGAAGCTTTATTTTGAGCAGAAGGTTGTATAAAAGACAGTCTCTAAGTTATCATTTATCAAAAGCAATATTTTATTTGAAAGTCTGCACTTGTTCTGACAAAGTGTTGCAAAGACAGAACTTTAAACACTCCCACAAGGAGGGTAGTTTCTGTCTTTCCCCATTCTTAGATAATTGGTCACTGAATGAAAATCTTTTTGTCATTTCTGAATCTTAACAGAGACTTGGAGATCAGTATATTGGGGCATATTAACTCACTCTTCACCCAGCACCACCCATTCCTGTACACCAACCACTGATGACAGGCATGAAGAGGATTAACACTTAAAATATTGTCACCATCTTGCTTTTTGTTGTTTTTTTCCCCCCATTATCTGAAGGGTTTAACAAAATAAGTCCTATACATTAGAAAAGTTTTGTTTATTGCTCCCTTTAGGATCACAGAATCTAGAATCATATAATTTTCAGAATAATGAAAAAGTGGGGAGGATTTGTAGACTGACTAGAAATGAGGCAGTAAATCATTGATACATTAATAAAACATCTATCAACAGTTTTTATGTTAAATGTCCTTAATTTAAGTTGTAATCCAAAATACTGACTTGGATGATCACTGATTAGGGACAGAGATGTCTGTAATTCAAAATGGATGACAGAGATGGTCCTTTCATCCCAACTTCAGAAAAACTCTGAACATATAATTTTGTTTTTTGAATGTTCTGAGAGGAAGAGCAATTGACACGTTGCACAAACTGCTTCTCCTTCCTCAGTGACACCTCAAGTAAGATTCATGGGGACATATTTTTCCCTCCTGCTAGAAATAAATGAAGCATGAAACCTCCCCGGACCTAAATTTGAAAGGTAAAATACATTCAGTCATATCCAAGCATCAAGGCTTATTGAAAGCAAATTAATCATCTGTTATGTGTACTCATGATACATGGATGGGTCTTTCACAATATACAGGTTTAATTTTGGAAACAGAGGTGAAAGTTCTTTCTTAGTTAACTAATGCTTAGGTAAATACCTGATCAGTGAACACTGCAAAACACAGCACTTCTAACTACTTGGTAGAAAAGATTGTACAAATAGCATAATCCCTCACGGTGGACATCAGGTTATTTACCCTGTTAAAGGAGAATGTCAGCTAGGATGCTTTCTAGTTAATTAGTAGCTGGAGTAGCAATACTACTGCAAACATAGTGATTCTGTTCAAAGAAGTAGATTTAGTGTGCAGGTAAATAGTGAACTTAATCCTTAAATTGCAATGTTAGCGTATTTGATCCCACAGTAGCTGGTAGCCTTTCCTTTTTAAATATATTCTCAGTAGAGATATTACACTAGAATTAAGGGGAATAAAAGTAATATAGGTAATATTAATAATCATCCATATTGCATAGCTTCACTTATGCAAGCCTGCATTCTGTCATAAAGTCTGTTGTGAAGTCAGATGGGACCCTGCCAGAGTCATTATTCCTATTTATTGAGTAGCAGACTAGTCGTAAGAACAAAAGATCAATATTAACGGCTGGAACACAAGTTCAGCCTGACCCAGAACTGGACTTATTAAAGCAATGGCACTTTTACTTTTGTTTGTTTGCTTTTTCGCTTGTTTGTTTTTAAACAAAACAAATTTCTTGCAGCAGCAACACTCTCCTATTTAATAATATCCACATAGCATATACCTGTCTTAGAAAAAGTATGTGTGGACTTTCAATTAAAAAAAAATGAAAAGTACCAAGTCCAGTGTAACTGCATTTCCTTTGTGATTTCATCTAGCTATTACATACTTTTACTTCTGCCCTGGACTTTGTGCTAATTAGGATCATACATTAAATTGATTTTGAGTCTTATCTGCCAAACTGAGAAAGAAAATAAAATTAAAATTTACTGAATTTTTCTCGTTTGCCACAGAAAGAAGGGAGAAAATCTCTCTGAATACACCGCTGTTATGAAAGAAAAGCACTAACAATCTGCTCATGCATTCTGCTGAAAGCTGAGCAATTCTTTCACAAGAAGAATCAAGGAAGTAAGAAGTTTAAATGGGCACATATGCACTAGTTTTCACACAAATAAAAATGTTCTTCTAAAGAAAAGAAGTGGAGCCAGAAACCTAGCATGCACAGTCTCTCCTTTTTTGTTTGTTTGTTTGTTTGGTTGGTTGGTTGGTTTTGTTCTTGTAGGCAAAGAGGAGGGAATTTTAACAGAACATATAATTAATTTTATTATAGGATGTTTATACTGGTAAGTAACATTGAATTTAGAATCCTGTAATCATAGAATATCCTAAGTTTGAATGGACACACAAGAATTGAGAAGTGTTTTCTTTGTTCTTTCATTAAAAAAATACAAAAAACCCAACAGCTATTCATGCTGTTCCTCATGCATGCTTTTTTGGTGGGATTTTGTTTTGTGGTTTTTGTTTATTTGTTGTTTTTTTGGGGAGAGAAGCATTCCTTTTTATATCAACAAACAATTTATAACAAAAATGTATGTCATATAAGAATATTACTATTGTTTGCAAAAATGGCTGGAAAATGCTAGCTCTAGAGTAAAGCAGGAAGATGTATTTTGGCCAAAAAACATCTGTCACTCCTAATGACCTCTTTCTGAAGAGTTTCTTATTGTAATTCTTCAAAGGAATTTCTGTACAGCTAGTTCTGATTGTATTTTGGTTAAGGCTCTCTTGTGTTTCTTCTATTAATCTTTCAAGAGTCAAATTATTTCATTCTGAGTTTGACCCATCAAATTCCAGCTCATGAAACAGATTAATTTTGACTGAATTAAGACACATCCTCCTGAGAAGTGAAGATGTGTTCAAGTTTCATAAACTAGACTCTAGCCATACTTGAAGAAAATCTTTTAATAGTAAGAAAGAAAAAAATTCTCAGCTCATAACAGATTATGCTACAATTCTTGCTTATGACTTGACTGTTGAGAACAGAATGGATGTGCATGGTATTTACGTAAATTAGACAAATCAGTGGATTTGCAATACCAAGCAATGGTTTCCAACTGAAATAAATGCATAGAAACACAAGCTGTCACTGCAATGTACTTGCTTTACAGATTAGCAAACAGATTTGTATACCTTCCCTCAATAGCCAAGTATATCAATACTTTGTGAGAAGAGCTTTAACATTTAAAGTTTAAGAAACTTAAATTTGAATGAAACTTCCTTGATTTATGATGTTGATCAAGATTTGTAAGTACACAGGCAGAACTGCAAATAATGTTGATTTTAATTAACTTATTCAAAAATAGTGAAAAATCTCCTTAGTCTTGAGGGCAACACTGCTTTCATTTTGCAGTGGACTATTTATAGCTCTTGGTGCTGGAATATTTTCCCAGACCAGATTGAAGCGCTGAATCCACCAGTCTATAATAAAATTTACATCTTTCTAAACCCTGCAGAGAAACATTATCAGACTGAGATGAGCATTAATGCAGTACTTTTCCTAATCAATTAGGCCAATCAAAAAAATATCCACTGAGATGACTCTGTGGAAGAAAAGAGATTCACAGACTTAAGTCCCACCATGTATCTTTTTTATAAAAAGGCTGAAAGTGGAGGCAGAAGGAAGAAAACCATCAGTGGGTGTGAAAAGTATATTTCTAAGTTACCTCTCTGTCTCTTTTAACAAAGTATTTTTCTCTCACATACCTTTCCCCATAGAATTACTGAATGATATGCTTAAGAAGCAAAAGGGAATAAAGTACATAATGCATTACGAAACTGAGCACATATGGAAACCTGTTCTGAGATTTCATGGCTCAGTCATATGTAGAAATTAGGGGAGGAGAACTCAGGGAACATCCTAATGTTATTTTGATCTTGAGAGAAGAATAATTCAAGCTATTTCAAACTTTTGATAAAAAAAGAATTTTTAACTAAGATAACATTTGAGCTAACATTTCTGTCATTGATATTTATCTCCTTAATTTCATCTGTAAATTCTGTATGTAATTAGAAGCATCATATAAAACACAAATCAAAGCCATGAAGTTTACTAAGCAAAAACTGCTAAAGCAAGTTTCTTCACTTCCTATTTACCAGACTTCACCTACTAAATTGAATAATATTAATTACCTTAGGGTCTTTTATGTGTTTTGTATGATACACTACATTTTTCTGGAAGTTTTTCCATAGGTGTCAAAGAATTAACTCAACTCAGTTTCAGAACTTAGCTTGAAACTATTTAGAGAATATTTTTGGGGAAAAAAAAAGAGTTTATTTCCATAAATGGGAATAATTAAGTCTAATTTTTTGAGGCTGGGTCTGAACTTTTTAGGAGCACATGAATTCATTAAAGAAACTAAAGAATTAAAAAAGAGTTTCCACTCATCTCACATCTGAGTAAGAAACTCACAAGCCATGTATTCACGTAAATTTGATTTATTTTTCTTCTGTAATGTGCTATAGACAATTTTTAACAGCAAGAAATAATCCAGCACTTTCTGCCAAATAAACACCAACTTGTTTAGAAGGTACTTGGAGTAGCACTGTCTCACTGAAACAGTGCCAGTTTGGTTTCTAGAACATTGGCCTGAGGACAGGAGCACCTACAAAAGAAAGGTGATAACCTATGAAATAGAAATCCTTTCTTTGAATGTCTGCTTTGAAGTTGGAAAGGAAGATCATCAGATATAATATGACTGCAAATTCAAAATTAACTTAAGCAGTTGTATGGCTGGAAGATCAGAACAGATCTTTGTAAGCCTAGGCTAATAAGTACACTTACAATGAACAATAAAAAAAATACTCTATCTCATCCCATAATTCAGATTTCAGATAGAAACCAATGAATTACGAATGAATTTTTACTTGTGAGGGATATGAAAGCAAAAGTTTTCACTTCTGCAGGCATGACACAGTCTGTGCTCAGAAGGTGGCAGGTATATTTCCAGAACAAGCTGAACTGAAATGCTGGCCAAGACTCGGCTGCATCAAGCAAGAAGGAAAAATAAACTTCACACAAGTTTACTCAGTGGTGTGCATTTCTGATCTACATTTCAGCTAACTGTTAAGATTCTGATAAGTGCATATAAAATCAATTTCCTCAGGTGGAAGTTGTGCTTTGACAGAACACTTAATCCTCCTCTGGGAAAAATAGTTTTCATTATTTGGAGCTTGCCTTTTATGATACAATAGCTTTCATCTCTTTGTGAAGCAGCTGCAATGGGAAGATGAAGAAGGAAGAAACTCTGCCCATCTCTGTGAATGAATTGTCTTTGGGCAAGATACTATTGCCCAAGCTCTGCCTTTCCTGAAACAGCACTCTTCACATATCTGTCGTCAGTTCCATTGATCTAAGCATATAGGAGATTGCATTATGCCTGAGGACTGAATAGGCTTATCTGAATAATAATAACAATTTTGAAACACTTAAGAATTTCTCACTTTGTACTAAATGACATGATTTCTTGCATTCTTATCTTAAGTAAAGGATAGCTTTCTCAATCTTTTAAATAATAAGACATATATGTCATGTTCTTACAATTTATTTCGCTTTATTCCGCTAAGAGGAATAGGAATTTGTCCCACCTATCTGAGCTGATCCCTTTACTTTTATTGACACCAATAATTATATTCTCTCTAAAGCTTGTTGTTTTTTTTTTCTAACCTAACTCAGAGGAATCCATTAGTACCATAAATAGATAAGTATTTTTTCCAATCTTCAGCTGGTCCTTTTCTGAACCTGTTACAGTTTGAATTGATGAAAAATTTGATACTATCTTTATTTTATCTTTTATTTGATACTATCTTTAGTCTGGTGCAAGCTCTTCTCTTCCTCTGGATGTCTCTGATATTAATATGAATCCAGGATTTCTTCTTTATTCTGGCATCATCATGGAGACATAGTTACTCTATTTTTATTAAGTATAAGTGTTTTTTCTCCTCTTCTGCAACTGCTTGCCAGTGATTCTGAACTTAAAGGAATATCGCTAACCCCTAAATTTGTGAGCTTGCTTTAATGGCACTGAGATTTCTCTCTCTTTTTTTCCCTCTTTTGCTTGAGGTCATCTATTCTTTATACATGATGTCTAACTGGACACTGGAGTTTTGAGGTTTAAAGCTTTTTGCCATCAGCAATTTTCACAAACATTTGCTTATTTATTTTTTTCTTTGAAATGCATTAAAATACTGACTAAATTTAGTCTATCCATCACTGAGGAATTTCTCTGGTAAACTTCTATACAGCTGATATTTCCTCTAAGAACATAACATATAAATATCTAGTAATATCAAGTTATTAATACACTCATTATTTTAAGTGGCATTGCAGCACATGATTTCTTGAGCAAAAATTTGTCATATCTATAGTAAATTTCCAGTGTCTATTTTTTCTTTAATTTGGAATCTAAACAGATACCTTTAGGATTCTTTATATCTGTTTTCCATCATATCTTAGTAATTCTTTCCTTCAACACATGAGCTTCAAATCCCTTAAAAGAGGTTCTTTAAAAATAAATGTGCATAATCAAAGAAGATTCTCACAGGAATATGAAGGCTATTAGAAATATGTAACCTTAGATTTTATTTCTCTTTACTTTTGAATGAAAAACTTTACTTATGACCATGAAAATCTAAGCTAGTTAAAGATAATCTTTTCCAAAGCCATAAATAAATATTTGTTTAGCTAACAATTTGGCTTTTACTTCAATTCAGGTATGATTAGTAAGAATGTCAAAGTACATGACTCAGAAAGATCATTACTGTGCACTGGGATCTGCTTATTTTAGGTAAATAAATTCAGTATGTGTAGGTGAGTTGCTTAGTTGTCAATATCTATTTCATGTTACCAGTAAAGACTGCTGATATACCTCAGTAAACTGGATATTATCATGAGCGAACAGGATACACTTGTTTGCCTTTCTGCATATTTACTATATTCACCACACTATTCTGAATTGATTTGCATTAATAATGGTCATTATAGAAAACAATTTCAACTGTTTTTCTGGTTTTGATTAGCAGCAGAGTATTTATAATAGTAGTGTTATAGCTACCGCCTTCTACATAAGCCTTGAATATTATTATACACAAGTCAGTTTTTCATATGGACTTGTACCACTACCAGCTAAGAATTATAACTTTGGGAAAATATAAGCATTGAAAAACTCACAATCTCTGTCAGCCTACTTACATTTTGTGAGTTTATGTTTCTAAGACTCTAATAACACAGAATTTATTTGGCATAGGAAATGCACCACATTGAAAATACTTATTTTCCATTCACTTTCTTCTACAATATTTTTAGCCAATATATTAGTAATAAACCAGTTTGAATTAAAAAATAGATAGATTTTAGTTATGTTGTAGTTTGTTAAGACATTAAATTTCAAACTGAGATGGTGTGAAAAGCTCAACTGTAAAACATATTACAGAAAAAGATGTGTATTATTTGATTTCATACTTGAAGCTTGATGTAGATTAAGTCATTAGGCTGTAAATGTTACTACTACATAACAACAACAGTTAGCTGTGGCCATTGCGTAAAAGAAAAAGCAAATTGCATTGATTTTCTGTAGTCCTCCTGTCTGGATAACACTGTAGAATCATATTGATACTCTTGAACATGCCCTCATGCCTCAGAACCATCTAAAAGAAGAATACATCCTAGTGATCCTCTACTAAAAAAATCAATCAGTCAATCAATTAATTAATCAATCATTCACATTATTGAAGAATGCAGAAAAGGAGACAGTGCACCACTGCCAGCCAACAGCATTAGATCTATTTGTCAGTGGTATCCAACAGTTAATATTATTTTGCACGGAAGCAAAGTCATACAAGCCTAAAATTACTTACCATCTAACAGGACATCTCAACAGCAACACATTCTGCCTACCACAACTTCTCCACTATCCTTTTGTCAAGATGCTGGTTGCTTTCTTAGGACAAATCTGATAGGTAGTTAGAAAGAGGAGTACAGATGAGAAGAACCAGGACCAAGCTCAAGAAAATGTCTAAACAGATCCTAACATGCATATAATACTGTGCATCCTACAAGGGCCTTAGGTGTTAGGTAGAAGCTAATACAGTTTTTCCAGATGGCAAACTAGTGCACCAAAAAAGCTGACTGACCAGATGAATTGTGATAACAGATTATCTGAAGCTTATCCACAGATAGTTTTCCCTTCCTTCCTTGGCTGCAAATTTTCAAGATTTCAGTAATCTCTTAATCAAAATTATGGCATATAATTACTGTTATCTCAAAGTACATCTTTAAAAACAAATATAGTTCTGTTTCTGACATCAGGAATTGCAGCCTACTCTAGCCTTCTAAGTACACTAAATGGTACTTAGTATCTGCAAGAGCTTTCCAGAGACATCAGCTGCAGAACAACGTCCTCAATATTTTGCCTACTCTCAACGCATTAAATACACCTGAGCTCTGCAATGTAATGCCTACAGCTTCCAACCTCAGGGATAAAGTAATTACTGCAGACGGGATGAGAAGGTGTCTCAAAACAAAACAATTCAATTTAATTAGTTAGTCTATCAGATGCAGTGGGTAAAAATGGATGTCATGAAGGCAGACTCTCACTGAGGTCCTGAAGAGTTCCCAGCTGAGTAAGAAAGGACAGTGCAGAGCAGGTCATTAGCATAACACTGTTACAAGTGAGATAGTAAAAAAAGTCTCAGACCATCATGGCTATTATCCTTCTTTGCCTCATGTATCTGCCCAGCTTTGCATGCATAAATTTACTCAGCGTGGATTCTAACAGCCTTCCCTTCAGCTCATCAGATGCTTTTGTACCATTGTGAAATGGTACAAAAATGGTACACCTTTAAGCAAAGACACATGAATTAATTCATTGCATAAGTGCAAAGTGTATTTTATACAACAAAAAAATTCAATAATTAGAGCTAGGAAAGGACACATCAGTGTCATCTTCTTTTAATATCTTGCTTAGGTTTTACTTCTCCTGCTACATCCAATAGAGACATCACAAACCTCAGTTTAAGCATGGAAATTTATAGTCTTCAGCTGTGTCTCTGTACATGAAGGGTTTTTTCCCCGGCGTTGTATACAAATTATTTAGTGATTTCAGTAAAAATATTTCTGTATTCTCTTTTAGAGATTATAGATCTATCTGAATAGAACCACATATATTCTACCTCTAATAGAATAGCAATATATGTAGTTGTCACTCATAAAGCAGTTCCAGAGAATGTTCAGAAATGCAGCTTCTTCCCTCCTCACCAAACATCAATTAATGCAAAAGCAGCAGAAGGTGATAAAGCAACTTTTACCGTTCAAGTAAAGGATGATATCTTGGAGCTGACAGTCACATGAACCTCCTAAATTTCTCTTGTGAGCTGGTATTTAAACAAATTCATTTAAAATTTGTTTCTGCTAAAAAAGTTCGGAATAACCAGAAAACAAAGAACTGCCTTTCTCCAAATCCTATGCCTCTCCACTGATAAGATGAGAGTATGAATTTACCAACATATAGTAGGTAGTCATATGAACTACTTTCTTGTAATTTATTTGAAATTTTGAGATATATAAAATAATGCATAGTTCTAATACCTAGAGGAAAGATAAAGCTGTAAGGTACAACATAAATGATGAATCTTAAGCAAGTCCTTGAAACAGCAACAGTGAGAAAACAACACACTCACAAGACATTTTTATATTTGGGGAAAATGCCATGTTCTCAAGATGTCCTGGACCAAACTTGTATTGCTGTAACTGCTGTACTGGCTAATTCTGTACATATTCCATGACTTTCTTTAAGTATCGCAAAATCACAGTGGCTAATGTTGAAACGAACTTATGGAGGTCCTCTGGTTCAACCCCATGGTTGGTCCAGTGCAACTGGTCATGCAGATTCACCTAGAGACGTTGCCCAAGAATATATCCACAGACTTTTGAATATCTCTGGAGATGATAATTCCACCACTTCTCTGGGCAATTTGTGCCAGCACTCAGTCAATCTCACCATGAAAAGTATGTGGATTTTGCCAATGGTCCTGTCCCTGGGCACCACTGAGAAGAGCCTGACTCCATCACCTTTGCCTCCCTCCCATCTAACTACTATTTACAGTAGTTAGATCCCCCTGAGCATTCCCAGCTCTCTCAGCTTTTCCTCACAGGAGACCTGCTCCTGTGTTCCTGTGCATCATCTGTGTGATCCCTTGCTGGGCTCTCAGTGTGTCCATGTGTCACCTGTACAGGGGAGCCCAGAAGGGACAGAGTACTCCAGAGGGTAAGGATCCCCTCCCTTGACTTGATGGCAAGCCTTTGCCTAATGCATCTCAGGATACTGTTAGCATTCAGAAACACATAATCATGGAAATGATTATGTCAGTGATTTTATTAAGAGCTCTGGGAATCAGGGGTATTTCACCCAAATCTGACTCCGACTATACATTCGAGATGAACATGTTTTTATATTCTATCGTTACTTAACTTTCATGTTAATTATTAAACTCATATTGTTCTATTGTATACATAGATTTCAGCCAAGCATAGCCCCCCTCAACTTTCCAACATAGTTTCTCAGGATTCTTCTTATGATTATATAATAATTATATTTAATTATTAAACAATCATCACATCTAACAATTATATAATTTATCATGCTGTCAGGCAGCTGCAATGCTCTGGCAAAACACAAAGCCTAACATTTTCAGAGTCTATCTTTAACATTTTCCAGGACCCCCACAATCAATACTATTAGCATTTCTTGTGATAAGGGCCCATTTCTGGCTCCTGTTTGAGCTGGTGTCCACCAGGAACCCCAAGGCCTTCCCAGCAAAGCTCTTTTCCAGCCTACCAGCCCCCAGGCCATATCCCAAATGTCTGGGGTTTTCCTCTCTAAGTACACGGCTTTGTCCTTTGAACTAAGGATATAGAACATATCTCTTATTTTCCTGATCATATTTTAGATATCTATGATTCACTTAGTTTCAAGCACAAAACCAGGATGAGAGATAAATTGCAGTAGAAATATATGCGTTTAAGTTTCTTTCTCTGAGAAACAAAAACACATTTATAATAGACTGAAATCTTGTTTTACAGTAAAAGAAGAAGCTACTTGGCTACAGGGGTCAGTTGAATTTGCAATTAAGTCCTCAACAGATACTGGTATCCTTAATTGTCCATTTTCCTGATCAAGCAGCAGATATCTGGCTTGGCACAACTTCTAACCAGGCCAGGTGGAAATCAACTGTTGACATGACCTGATTTATGAGAGCTTGGAACACTAGGCATAAAACAGTACTTTAAAATAGCATTAACAGCTTATTAAAGTATTTCACTTCCCTGATTCCAACTGAGATTTCATTGCAAACCAAAATCTTGTTGTTCCTTGGAAGGAAACATCATGGTTTTGGAACTGTCTCCATATCAACAATGCTAAAAAATAATTTTTGCATAATTTTAACTTTCATACTTTCTTTCTCATGCAATAGTCTGGAGAAGTATTCTCTACACCCAAAATTATCAATAACTGTGAAAATTCACAAAATTAAACAACTGCTGTAGGTTTTATGAGTAGAAAAACACTTTAAAACTCACCAATTCTGGCCAGGCACCACTTAGACATTTCTGAGACTGAAGTATTTGATTCACTACATTTAATGGGCATTCCCAACCATTAGTCTCGATTCAGTCTCCCTAGACTTACTCTCCAAACACAAGATTTTTGCATAATAGCCCTTACACCAAATTATTCTCACTTAACTGTGCAATCAGCTCCCTGCCACCAGCACCACCAGAGACTTTTGCTGTTCCTAAAACACAGCAGTAGAGAAGGAACTTCTGATCCCCTGAACTTCTGCTTCTCTGAAGGAAAAGGTGTGGGAATGAAGGCTTATGCAAGTCTCAGTTTTTCACTTTTAAAGAAATATACTGTCCTCTCTTCCCTTACTTAGACAGCTGGCTTTAAATACAACCTTATACATACTTTGCAAGCCTTTAACCCTCTTCTGCCTCATTGCAGTTGTATATATTCTCTCATAACTTCCACAAATTATGAAAAGAACATGTAACAGCAGGGTCATGCAAATACAGAAAAAAAAATCCCTTTTTTTCTACTCTGTCATCACTGCTAATATACAGTGCACGAAGTATAAAAATCTAGATGAAGAGGGAGAAAATTCTAAATTTATGGTGCATTTACTCTCCCTTTCAACACCCTTTTTCCTTTTACTAACATTTTTGTTTATCATTTATTTAGAATATAATGATAGGAAAAATGGGAAAATTCAGCTTCCTGCATTCTCACCCCCATCTCATCAACCTACATACAGCTACATACTCCCAAGTCTCCTCTTCATCCCAAGGTGCATTTTTGCCCTTTAAATATCTTTACCTTCCACTCTTAAGACCCCTTGGATTCTTGCTTTACCACTACTAAGCCTCAGTACCTGCGCAATGGGAGCTCAGGTCCTGCTTGGTATATTCAGAGAACAGGAGCCTTCTCCTCAGGACACAGGCCACAGGACACAGGACAGGCTTAAGCATGCATTTGTACAGAAGGTTGTCATCTGACATGCAGAAATTAAGGTGGCAGTGAAAGGAGAGGAGAGTACACAGCAGCATATCTGCCTATTACTTCTCAGCAAACCTGCTGGCAGACCAGGTGCTGTTTGTGTAAGTATCACTTTCTCCTGCTGAGGTGTTAGGTGCTTAGAGGATCTTCTTTCTCTAAGAGTTAGTCCTGAAGCCTATACAGCCTAGCCTTTATCTTCTCAGATACCCTGTCACCATTCCTTCTGTCAGAGGTCAACTTAGTTTTGCCAAACAGTTTCAACCAGCCTGTCAGAAAGGCAAGTAGATTGTGTCCTCAACCCATTTTGCACTCTGCCAATCCATCTTCTAGAACTTTATTTCTTTAGTTTTACCTAAAAATACAGCAATAAAAAGTTAGCTTTTATTTTTTCCCTTCAGTGTGCAGACTTTGTCTTCTTGTTCTATAAAAGAAGTCTTTCTCTTCTTGCTCTATAAAACCATCTGTGACCTCCAAGCCAAACCTGTATTTCTACCTGTAAAAGTAAGGAGAATATATTCCCTACAAAAAACTTACTTGTGTCTTTGCTATAGCAGGTCTCCTGAAGTGATAACCTATTTCAGTTTTTCCCATCAGTTTAAGTATTTCTCTGAGGCACAAAGAACTCCAAGATTAAAAGGATGTCCTCTTGGCTTTCTGACCTCTGGTTAGTGGTGACATTCCTCCCCTCCATAGTAACAGGAAGAAAAAAATAGAAAAGTAAGGGAGGGGAACTAAAAAGCTGTTAGATAGGGAAATGGGATCTTACAATATCTCTTCAGTATGAAATTATCTTCTTCACTGGTAGTGTTAGGTGATGGAAGAAGTACTCTTTTCTATAATCTGACTTCATTTTTACTCAGTTCCTGTTTTACACAATGATCCTAAAAAGCACTTTTTCAGTTGCCACTGCTTCATGTACCTATGCTTAGTATTTTTTAGATCTGCAAGTTTATTTCCTTTGCTTTCTAAAGTGATCGGGACAAAAGTAGCAGGGCTACAGATTGTTTAACCCTTTAAGCCTTAGTTACATTCTTGAACAGAAAAAAATGCAGGTACATTTAGGAAATACATATTCAAAAATATAGAAATCTTCAGAAACCACTGAGGCAAGGACGAGGGCAAAGAGAAGGGCAAGGGTACAAATATAGCAGGACCACACTTCTAAGTCAGCAAGTAAGGTGTTGTCCAGGAGATGAGGGACATATATTCCATCTCCTGGTGCTCAAGAAATTTGCACTATTTGTCTGCATAGATTTCCAAAAAAGCCTTATTGTTAAAAATTCTTGAAGCAGAGTCAATGTGTCTTCTTCCTTCTTGGCAACATTTAGTACCAGTAAAATTGCCAACTTTGTTTTATTTTACAATGTATTTTATTTCTACTTACAAACTAGGGTATGGTTCCCTTTTCAGATGCTTCTCTGAGCTTTCAGTTATGGCAAGGAAAAAATTGAAACAGGAAACTTTGACTTTCTCCAAAAACTAAGGTAAATTGAGATGGAAACCATTGTTGAAGAATTATTGTCAAAAGTGTCAAAAGTCATAATTGTGAGAGGTTCATTTTTTTCTAATTGCGACCATGCTGAGATTACCATCTGAGGAACACCTTCTGGAGGCAGCAGCTGATTTGTTTAAACATTTAGGACCAGTTCTTTTATGATGCTCTTTTGCTTAACAAAGAACATACTTTGCAGTTGCGAACCTCATTCACTGGTCTTCCAGTAAATAGTATTAAAATAGTTGGTTTAGGTTCCTTTTGTGTATTTGTTCTTTTATTTATTTGCTTTTTTGGGGTTTTATTGGTGAGTATTAACTTTGCAAACATGTAGGTCACTATGGACTTTTACAATAACAAACTAAGCGCTCTTTTTTCTTGGAGCCCAAGGACAAATGCATATTTTTTGCATGGGTTTCAGTGTTTTTCCCCCTTGGGAGGGTTGTTTCATTATTTGTTTAGCATCAGTAAAGTTATTGGGGATCTACTATACATTTCTTCGGCAGTCTGTGTTAAAGTAGCTCTTTTCCTCATGAACATCTTGTTTGTCAGCTTGGGAAGTCACTGTTTAAATTCCACTTGAATGGAATATGCTGTTATGCAAGTGCTAGAAGACGAAAGAAATTAGGCAGAAAAAGTTCATCTCACATGACCGTCCTTGTTATTTTTGACAGAAAGCCAGGTGAGAAGCCAGGAAAGAGGAGCTGACATCTGGATTCCGTTGGTGGGGAAGTTCAGTACACGGATAATGATACTTCCAACATTGCATCTGCAATAAAGACCAGTGTTGAAGGGTAGCTGCACATGTGAAATGATGACAGCATTCTGCATTGCCTGCAACAAATGAATGGTCAGAAAAATAGGAAGCATTACAAATGAGGTAATGTGTTTTTGAAGTACAATGCTATTTTAAAAGTAAATACTGACCTCATAGTCTTGGAAATGCTGTAGATGGATTAGTTATGAAAAAAGGGTCTTTTACCTTTGTCTCTCTAGTAAGAATCCAGTATTTATGAACAGATACTGAAGGCTTATTAATTTCTGAAGTATTTAATAAGACTTATGTGAAGACAAGCAATGGACTCAGAATCTAATTTGGATCGAAAGGGGTCTCTTGAGGTCATCTGGTACAAATCCTAGTCAAGACAGAGACAACTTCAAAGTGCCATTAGAATGATCATAACCTTGTCTGGTACCTCTAGCAATGGGCATTCCACAGTTTCTTTGGTATATCTATTTTTGTGTGTAACAAACCTCATTGTAAAAATGTGCTCAGCTTCTACCTGACATGCAGTTCCTCTGGGAGAGTCACATGCTAATTCTCATCAGGAAGGTCAATATTTAACATGCAAAGAGGCTGACTTCTCTTGCTTTTGTATCAGATTAATGATAATGCCGGTGGACCACATGCTGGTTTTTCCCACGTAATTAAGTTCTGTTGAGTTTTTCAAAAGCTGCTCTTCTTTCCTTGAATATTCAGTTATTTTGGGGGACGGATGGGGCAAGGGGGAATGAAAACAGAGAAGGAGAAGACATTTTTTGCTCTTCTTCCCTTGCTGATTAGGTAATAAAGAAAAAACAATGCCTGGGAAAAGAAAGTTCTAACATATGAACTAAATATCTCTTATCTCTAGAAGAGAATCTATCCCATCAAATATATTAATCTCTGTTTTGAAACCTTTAATGAGAAGTATCCTAAGGGAAAAGTTTTCTTTCATTTCATTTAAGAATCACACATTTTATCATTTGAGTATCTGTCGGTCATATTAAAATTCAGACAAATATCTGCATATTTTAAATGTCTGCCTGAATACTGAGATCATTTGTCAATGTCCTCACTGAATTGTTAGTCAGACTGTTGTGCACATTATTTGAGACAGCAAATGAACTGTTTGGGTTGCTATGGTTACAGCAATGGAGAAGATAAATTTCTGCAGCTACTATCTTTCTTGAGGGGCTGGGGCGGAGAAAGATAATTGAAAAACTAAAAGTTAATCCGCCACATTAGGGTAGGGTCAGAACAGCAACAAAGCTTTATGTGTGCACTTCGTTATATATGTGGAAGGAACAATATACCCATAAAAGTAAATAAATATTGATGGATGCTTCCATTACATTCTCTTTCTCTAAATTTATGCTGCAATTTGTACCAGTCAGGTAGCAGTGATTGGGATTGTTCAACCAGCAGGAATTGTTAATTTGGACAGTTATCTGATTTAGAACAGCATGATGAGGTGATAATTTCCTCCAAAATTACCACTAACATTTTAGGTTCATTGAAAAGCCAAATCACAGAATCATTTAGGTTGGAAGGGATCTTGAGAACATCTATTCTATCTCCCTGCTCCAGCAAGGTCACCTACCACATTTTATCCAGCACTGTGTCCAGTCAGATTTTCTGTGTCACCAAGATGGAGATAACCTCTTGGAAGAAAGGGTTTCCTTGTGTCTACACTGAATTTATTATTTTTTAATTTGTTCTGATTGCTGTTTGTTCTCTGCACATCACTGAAAAAAGTTTAGTTATATTTTCTTCATTCTCTCCTGCCAGATAGTAATAATAAGATGCTTCTTGAGACTTTTCCACAGGCTAAACATTTGCAGCAGTCTTCACATATGACAAATGCTCCAGTCATTTCATCACCTTTGTGACCCTGAGGTGGATATGCTCTGTGAAGTCTGTGTCTTGCCTGAAGATCAGAGCCCACACTAGACACAGTATTCCAGACATTGTCTCATCAGTACTGATCAGAGAGGCGGGATCATCTCTTAGTTCTCGTTGATGATTGCTTCCCTGCCCTCAGATCAACCAGTATATATTGTTGTGTTTCCCACATTTTGGGGTCTTTGAAGGACACCCTGTACTGCGCACAGCTTCTTTACTTTGTTGTTTTATTTCTTTCTCCACAACCACTGGCTGATCTGGTCCTGAGGTTGTGACGCTGACATGACAGCCATGGACTTCTGTATGTTACTGCGGCGCTCCCTAGCCTGGTGCTATTGCACTGAGAGCAAGTCTTCCTTGCTCCACACTTTCCTTCTGCCGTCTGAGCCGTGCATTTCCTTATGGCCAGTTTCACTGGTAAAGGGTCAGGCAAAAAGGCACTAAACCCATTTCCACCTCCTCCCCACCCCTCACACATGGTAGGCCGAGAGGAGGCTCCTTCTTTTCATAGTTTTTTCCCCTGTTTCTTAAAAGCTTCATATTATGATTTTCTTAGGTCCTAGTAGCCTTTCCTTAAGTGATAAAAATATAAAAAAAGCCTAGTATACTCAAGTTCTTAGAAAAAACAGTTTTTGCATATGTGAGACATTAAATTTGATATTAATGCCTCATCTAAACCGCCAATTTCAGACCATGTCCCATTGTAGTCTAGTTTATAAGTTGGCCACATTAGTTCTGAGTGTCTGATCAATTTGGGTTTTGAAAGAAATGAATTTTTGCCTGTTAATCTTTGCCAATTTTTCAATATTAAGCCTAAAGCAGAATCTCCAGGTATTTGAGTTGTATCTTAACATGAGAAGTCTCACCCCATTGTCCACTAAACAGGAAAAAAACCCCATAAAATTAAAATGAAGTGGCCCAAAGGCAAACAGTAATAATCAGGGAGAGAGAGAGAACAAGAACAAGGACTGTCAAGTTATAAGTGGGTCTTGGGTCTTCAAAGAGACAGAATCAGTTGCTGGTTCTTGTAAAGTTGTTTATTGAATGAATACATCAGCCTGGAAAGCACAGAGTTGAGAGTATTAAAGTCCATGCTAAAAGCTTTCTGGCATAGAGTCCCGATGATCCAAGCAGAACCAGCAGAAGCAGTAGCTTCTAGCGGAAGCTACTACCACACCTTTGCACCCCAATACAGGGGATTTTATTAATAAATCATCCCATCAGCTAAAAACACTATTCTAAAGCATTCTTCCTACACCTATCCGAGCTTAATTCTAATGTGAGAAAGTAGCGTCAGTTCTTACACAAAACCTATGTGTACAGTTCAATCTGTTTGTGCAAATAGTTCTATCTGGTCTACCTAGAAATGCAAGCAATGTTCTGTTTTCATTATATCTGGAGCCAAGTTAATTTTGTGAAAGGTAACACTACTGAACTTTAAATTAGGCTTTAGGGCTTTTTACTAGCTATGACAGTCTCTTAAGGCACTCGAGATATATTTCTACTTAAAACTAAAACTTACACTCCTACTTCACGTCTGCGTGGCATATATTTCAGTTTGTCCAATTCAATCCCTGCATTCCTTTCTCTCTCTGAGGGACCCAGGGAGGCTTCAATTTCATGCATTCCAAAACAGGACCACACAGGATTGCAACTCAAAACCTCCGGACCAGCAGGGTGGGGCCTAAGTCACTTCGCCACCACTGGCCCTGGACCAAAATTTGCCACTGCAGTGCTAAAACTCCACTCTATTTCGGGCATTCCCCCCCTACTTTATGAGCAAATGGGGGTAATGACAAACAAACAAGAACCCTCCGCCTTGGATCCTTCAGATCCTTCCACACACCAAACAAAATGAAGAGATCTCTTAAAGCTAAACCTAGGTGCTAACAACAAAACACTGCTTCTAACTTGCTTACTCAGGTGCTTTTGTGTTAGATGTGGAGGATTCTTGGGCTCTGACACTGCCAGGACTGTGGCCACTGCCCCCCTGAAGTGCTGGCAGTGGCAGGGGAGGAGCAACTGGGTCTTCCTCAGTCCAGAGGTTTTTCTAGAAGTCTCCTTGTCCCATCTGGGTCACCAGAAACTGATGCCTGTTTCAGGCTTACCTAAAAACAGAGGTCAGAAAAAATTAAGGGAAGAAAAAATGGTTATATTTATTAAAGGGTCTTCAGGTACACCTTGGGCAGACAGAGCCTCCCAGGGGCTATATCCAAAATGGATGATGGGTCATGACTTTTCACACTTTTTAAAGTTTGATCCATTTGGATATTGGGGATTAATCTTCCAATTACAGCTTCAGGAAATGAAGTCATTTTACTCCAAGTATACCCCCCCCCCCCCCCAAACTCACTTTCATTTACACTTCTGAGACAGTAAGGTGTCCTTGATTCACAGGCCTACAGAGGAATTGTTTTCTCTAACCAAAATGGGAAGCCAGTAGCTAGCACACTAAAAAATTACAAATATATGAAAAATATAAAACCTAATATCCTAAGGCATCAAATAGCTTGACCTCTTCTTTATTTCTCATAAATCCTCCATCTGCCTTCAGCAGCAGTCTGACATTTTTCTGAGTCTTCCTTCTGCTGTTCACAGACATGTGGAAGAAGCCTTTCTTGTTGTCCTTCACATCCCTTGCCAGATTCAGTGCTAGCTGGCTACAAAGGTCAAGGCAGCCTTTCTAACTCTATTGCTGCAATATCAGATAGCAACTCTTCTTGGGTCATCTATCTTTGATTTCATACCTTGTGAAGTTCCTTTTTATGTTATGAGTTCAGTTAGGAGCTTTTTGCTCATGTAGGCATGCTTCTTCATAGAATCACAGAATCATCAAGGTTGGAAAAGGCCGTGGAGATCATCAAGTCCAACCTATGAGTGAACACTGCCTTATCAACTAAACCATGGTAAGTGCCACACCCTGTCTGTTTTTTAATATCTCCAGGGACGGTGACTCCACCACTTCCCTGTGCAGCCCATTCCAGTGCCCAGCTACTCTTTCTGTAAAGAATATTTTTGTAATGTTTAGTCTAAGCTTGTCCTGGCACAGCTTAAGGCCATGTACTCTAGTCCTGTTGTTGGTTGCCTGGGAGAAGAGACTGACGCCCAGTTGGCTACAGCCTCCTTTCAGGGAGAGAGTGATGAAGTCTTCCCTAAAAATCCTCACTTCCAGGCTAAACAATCCCAGCTCCCTCAGCCACTCTTATCAGGGCTTGGGTTCTAGACCCCTCATCAGCCTTGTTGCCCTCCTCTGGACATGTCTGACCATGTCAGCGTCCTTTCTAAACTGAAGAACCCAGAACTGGACACAGCACTCAAGGTGTGGCCTCACCAGTGCCGAATACAGGGGGACAGTCACTATCCTCATCCTGCTGGCCACACTGTTGCTGGCACAGGCCAGGATGCCGTTGGCCTTCTTGGACACCTGGGCACTGCTGGCTCATGCTCAGCTGCTGTCACCAGCACCCCCAGGTCCTTTTTGTCCTGGTTGCTGTGCAGCCACCCCATCCCCAGCCTGGAGCTCTGCCTGGGGTTGCGGTGAGCCAAGCGCCGGACCTGGCACTTGGACTTATTAAACTTCATATTGTTGGACTTGGCCCATCAATCCAGCCTGTCTGGGTCTTTCTGCAGGGCCCTCCTACCTTCCAACATATCAGCGCCAGGTCCCAGCTTGGTGTCAGTTGCAAATTTGCTGCTGGTGAACTCAATCCCCTCACCCAGGTCATCAATGTAGTTGTTAAACAGGACTGGACCCAACACAAATCCCTGGGGGACACCACTGGTGACCCTACTGGATGTGATACCTACTGGATGTGGCATCATTCACCACCACCCTCTGGGCCCGGCCATGCAGCCAGTTCTGAACCCAGCAGAGTGCTCCTGTCCAAGCCGTGGGCTGCCAGCTTTTCCAGGGGTGTGCTGTGGGAGACAGTGTCAAAGGCTTTGCTGAAATCCAGGCAGACAACATCCACAGCCTTTCCCACATCTACCAGGCAGGTCACCTGGTCATAAAAGGAGATCTGGTTGGCCAGGCAGGACCTGCCCCTCCTTAATCCTGGCTGGGTCTGAGCCCTTGGCCATCCTGTAGGTGCTGTGTGATGGCACTCAAGATGATCTGTTCCATAACCTTGCCAATCACTGAGGTGAGGCTGACTGCCCTGTAGTTTCCCAGATCCTTCGTCTGGCCCTTTTTGTGGATGGGTGTCACACTGGACACCTTTCAGTCATCTGGGACTTCCCCAGTGAGCCAGGACTGATGACTGATGACAGAGTGTGGCTTGGTGAGCTCTTTGGCCAGCTTCCTCATCACCCTAGGGTGGATCCCATAGACTTGTGAGATCTGAGTGGCTCAACAGGCCTCTAACTACTTCCTCCTGGATTATTCTTCTCCCTGACCCCATATACAAATTCAGGAGGCCCATTGTCCTGAGGAAAACTCATCTTACTGTTGAAAACTGAGGCAAAGATGTCAAGAACCTCTGCCTTTTCCTCATCTTTAGTCACTAAATTCCCTCTCGCATCCAACAAAGAATAGAGGTTGTCCTTGCCCTCCTTTTGCCATTAATGTATTAATAAAAACATTTTCATTATCCTTCAGAGAAGTGGCCAGATTAAGGTCTAATTGGACTTTTGCCTAACTTTTTTCCTACATGACCTAGTAACATTCTTAAACATTTTCTGACTTACCTGCCCCTTTTTCCAAAGGTCATAAGGTCTCTTTGTTTCCTTCAATTCCTTCAAAACCTCCTTGCCCATCCAGGCTCGTCATCCTTCCTGTTGGCTCATCTTTTGGCACATAGAGACTCTCTGCTCCTGGACCTTCAAGAATTTTTCTTGACGCATGTCCAGCCATCTTTAATCCCTTTGTTTTTAAGAGCTATTTCCCAAGATACTCTCCAAATCAGTCTCTTGAATAGGCTGAAGTCCACCCTCTGGAAGTCCAGACTGGAAGTTTTGTTGATACCCCTCCTTGTTTCACTGAATATTGGAAACACTATTATTTCATGGTCACTGTACCCCAGGCAACCTCTGACAACCACATGTCTGCCAGACCTTCTCTGTTTGTAAACAGTCAGTCTAGCAGAAGCCTGGCCCTGGTAGGCTCTCCCACCAGCTGTGTCAAGATGTTGTCGTCCATACAGTCTAAGAATCTCCTAGATTACCTGTTCTCTACTGTATTGAGTTCCCAGCTGATAACTGGCAGGTTAAAGTCTCCCACGACAACAAGGGCTGGCGATCTTGAACATTCTCCAGCTGTTCACAGAATAATTCATTCACTTCTTCATCCTGGTTGGGTGATCTGTAACAGACTCCCACCAGGATGTTGGTCTTGTTGGCCTTCCTACTGATTCCCACCCATAGGCACTTGACCGTATCATCATTAATTTCAAATTTCATGCTGTTGAGAGCCTCTTTAATATACATACCCACCCCTACTTCTCCTACTTCACCTGTCCCTTCTGTGGCTCTAGCCACCCATTTCAGCCCTCCAGTCATGTGAGCCATCCCACCATGTTTCTGTGATGGTGACGATGCTATATCTTCCCTGCTGTATCTTGGCTTCCAGCTATTATCCATGCTGCCTGCATTAGTGTACATGCACTTCATCTGGGCTGCTGGTTTCACCCCTGACTCTGGCTCTCAATCACCCCTGCCTGCTCACGGGCTAGAATAATTTTGTCCTTGTTAGATAGATGGAACTTATATGACTCTGGCAGGCCAGGTGCCATAAAAGTTGCCCCACAATAAAAGAACCCAAAATTCCACTGATGGCACCAGCCCTTATGCCATTTATTACTCATGTATCAGCCATTCATTAATTATTTATATCATCATTCATCCCTGTGAATGAAGGGACTGAGCAGAGCACCACCTGGGCTTCTGCCCCATCAACCTAATGACCTTGAAATCCTTTTTAATTGCCATGGTGCCCTTCTTGTCAACCTCATCATAGCCAGCCTGGACAATCAGCAGTGAAGCAATAATCAAAAATGAAGCAATAATCAAAGGACTGGATAAGCTCAGGGGGTCTACTGGTGATTTCCTGTATTTGGGCCTCAGGCAGGCAGCAGACTTCCCTGTGGGATGGGGCCAGTTGATATACAGGGCCCTCTGTTCCCCTCAGAAGGGAGTCACCTACTAGGACTACCTTTTTCTTTGTAATACAAAATGTTGTGATCCATCTGACAGATGACGTATAACAGGTGGAGACTCGCCAGGTGGATTTTTTTTTTTGGTATCTTTTGCCTGAACCTCTGGATCCAGGGCCTTGTACCTATTTTGAAGCAGTACCTGAGAAGGTGATGGAGGTCAGGGGGTAATTTTATTACCTCCCTGATAATAAAATCAGGGAGGTAATAAAATTTCCCTCACATCTTTCCCTCACATCCACTAGGTCTTCTATCACATGATGATTAGAGGCATGAGGCTTATTCGAATCCTGGTGGGCTTTTCTCAGGGATGGAAGGGTGTAACTCCACTAGACTCTTTCCCTTTCACTTTCCCTAATACTCCTTAATCTTTCTACTTCTTCCTTAAGCTCTGCCACCAGACAGAGCAGATTGTTCACCTGCTTTCACCATGTGCATTGTCTTTTCCTCTGGTACCTGCTTGCTGGTATCTGGTACCTGGTACTTGCTTTTCCTCTGGTACCTGGTACTTGCTTTACCTCTGGGTGCACCTGCTTGCACCGTGTGTAGGTGTCTTTTCCTCTGGTACTACCACCAGGCTCAGGAACATTCTGTTTGTGTTAGCACACTTTTACTAGCAATGGCTTTTGATTGTTTGAAAACCATTGCTAGGACAAACAAAATAAAAAATGACGCAACATAATCCACAACCAGGAATGTGGCTGCAATCCTGCCTGATCGAACTGCCATGCAGGCTGCCATGCCATGCCCTCATATGCATGCCACACCCCTGTTCACCATGCTCCAGGTCACTTACATTCCCCTTGGCCTTTTCTAAATTGTCTGTAATGGCCTGAAGGTGGCCCTTCCCTTTACCTGAATGGCTGACAAGATGGCCTCCTTTTCTTGATTCCATAGTTGCTGAGAGCTTGACAGGGGTTGTCCTTGAATATCAACAAGGTCTCCCAGATCTGCATTCTTTCCAGGGCTGCATCCCATTAATTTTTCTGGGCAGAAAATGCTGAAGTTTTGTTTCCTGAGGTCCAGGATTGTGGTCCTACTTTGGCTTTGCTATCTTAAGTCCTGAGCTCTGCTATATCATCCTAGCTGTAGTCACAGGTCATGCTGACTTTCACATCTCTGACCAGCTCTCCCTTCTTCAGGGTCTAGCCATACTTGTCCTGGATTGCCAAGCAAATTGTATTCTATTTACCATCTGTATGGCAGGTGTCTTCTGTTAAGTGGGAAATTTTCCTTATCTCTTCCACCACCACTCCTCCCTTCAGGGAGACATCTGCGGATAACAGGCTATTGAATATCACCTATAAGAGCGACAGCATCCCATTGTGAGATGCTCCGCCCAGAGGGAGGAGCCAAGCATTCCTACCCAGATATAGTCTTGAAATTCTGGAATACTAGCATGGCTTCTCCACTGGATTCCCCAGAGGGACAGCTGCCTCTTCCACTGGATCTTCAGAGGAAGATTACACCTTTCTACAGGATCCCTGCTCCAACAGAACCACATTCCAGGAGGACTGCAGCCACAGTTCCAGTTGGGCTGTTACCAGCGCCCTGACCAACAGGGTGTCAGGTTGTATTCTGACTCTGTTAGTGTTGTTTTGGCTTACTGCATTGTTTATTTTATCTTTTTATTTTCTTCCTTAATAAAGAACTGTTATTCCTGCTCCCATATTTTTTGCCTGAGAGCCCTTTAATTTCAAATTTATAACAATTTGGAGGGAGAGAATTTACATTTTTCCATTCCAGGGGAGGCTTCTGCCCTCTTTATCAGACATCTGTCTTCCAAACTAAGACACTTGTCTACTTGTAGGCAACTCTGTAAAATAGTTTCAAGTCAGTGTGTAGTTTCAACTCAAGAATGCAGAGCCCCAGACCTATCCTGTTGCTACTAGGTGTCCTAATTACTAAGAAGTATATTCTATCCCCCAGCTTAATTGAAGCAAGAGGGGCAGCAAGGCAGACATTCAGTGTGTCTCTAATACAGTTTTCATTTAAGAGTATCTTTCTGGGACATGGGAACTGTGTAAAACCATTTAGAATGAAAAATGTTTTGAAAGCACTTGTGCTGCTTTTGAAGACTTTTCTGATGCTATAAACTATGTGCTGGCTATAGTCAAAATGCTCGTATTAAACTGCATATAGCCTAAATGGAACTTCTTCCATTAAAATATCTCATACTCCTGCTACCAGGTACCTCAGGTTTTCCAGAACCACAGCTATGGGAAGAAGCAAGTTAATAGGATCTTCCAAATCCTACTGTGTGTTTTATTTTCATTCAGTCCAGAAGGAAGTCACACTGATCTCCTTAGCCATCCAGCACACTATTTTTAGGGACAGTCTTCAGCAAATCTTCAATATATAATTTGTCTGTGGAGTTTGACAGTCTGGTATTATTATTATTAGTCTAGCATGGAACCAGGAGCACCCTACTTTCCTTGATTACATATATGAATAAAAGTGTCTTGTCTACTCATTTAGCTTAATGTTTTTGAACATAGCCTGAGCACCCTCTGGACCCTTAATATCATAGCACAGGTGAGGAAGAAGCTTTCTGTTCACCAAGTCAGTCAAGAGCAGACTGAAGGAACGCAGACATCTGAATTCAGGTTCTTGCTCCTCCAATAATTGTCTATGGCAATCTAAACACCTGCAGGAATAAACAGTTATGAAGAGAAAAGTTTAGAAATCATTGCCTCAAAATTCAGATAGTATTGGTCTTTTATTTTGTTTAGAAATGGTATTGGTCTTTTATTGATCTTTTATTTGGTTTAGAAATACAAACTTACCGAAGACATGATTGAGGTTTGGGTTCAGTTTTCTGCTGGGAGGTCTTTTCTGTTGTCATCAGAGGTGCTACTTAGGTCAGAGAAATAAGATCATTATATATAACAAATCACTGAATCCACTACGAATATATTATTTGGCACATTTATTCCTATTGTGAATTAGTTATGCAAGAGTCCAAAAATTTTACAATATTATTTGTAGCCATCCACTTACATAGCAATAGTAGATTGCTATGTAAGCTAATTTCATGAGTATATTTGCATGCTATTCACCACTGGTCTTGGTGATTGCTAAGCTACTGTATCTGCCAGCTCGTCATTACCTTTCTGAGAAAAAAAACACCCCAAACATTTCTCAAAAAAAAAAAAAAAAAAAAAAAAAAAAAGAAGAGTTTCCAAAGCTACTCTGATCGACTAGCACGGTAAGAAATTTTTGGAGTTGAGTAGTAACTGCAATTGCTGATGTTCATTAAACATGTTGAATGAATAAGAAAAGATATTGCTGAAAGGTCTACAGTTGTCAAAATATTCCTAAATTCTGAATAATCACCAGAATGTGTGTCTTTACATTATCACTATTTTCCCCATATTAATTTGCTTTAGGAACTATATCAGTGGTGAACTGTACTGATGCAGTGCTTAATACTAGGTTTTGATTGAATCAGGTTTAGTAAGAGATTTAATGAGCAAGATGGCTTAAAAAAAATCTCTTAAGAACTAAATTCATATTAACAAAAACTTCTTATAGCAGGCAGGATTATGATTACCCAAATCTAAATTAAAACTTGGAGCCCCTTTTCAAACCAGTACCAATATTTTTAATTTATTTCTTACAAAGGATTATGTCAGATATCAAATAAAATTAGATTAGACACATTATTAGACACATAGATGTAAGATGATAATAACTTTGGTAAGAATCATCTTCAACACAAAAATCCTCTGGCACAAATGAGAGTGGTGGGGCTCTCCATGGCAGGGATTGGCAGCTGGATCTATCCCACTGCCCCAACAAGGAGTAGGACAGGCAGGAGCTTTGGGGCTTGCAGTGATGTTGCGGAGTTATTTAAATGCGGTATGTTTCCAGGGTACAGAGGTACAGACCTACATCCCCTGGACGTAGATCTGGAGCAAACACAGGGAACTGAGTGCACAGCATGAGAGACTTGAGACTGGCAGAGGAGATTCAGGTTTACAGTGAAGAGCCCTGGAGGCCAGGTGGGCTGAGGAAATTATGGTCATCATGTACAAGAAAATACTCTGCCGAAGGATCTGCATGCTTTCTCTTCAGAGACTCCTCTTAAAGACTTTTTTAATCAGACATAAAGCAGTTCCTTTCCAGATACTAAATACAAAGTGCCAGAGCCAGGAAAAAAAAAAAAGTCAAATAATGTCCTTTTACTCTACTTCAGCAGATTTTTCTTGTTTCGGTTTTTTTCAGGTGTGAAAATAAAGCCAATATGCTGACATTTTTTATGACACTGCTTTCCTATAATAAGTAAAAAGTCACATTAATACAATAATTTCATTTTCCAGTTCACTGGCCCGTAAAGAGGCTTATTGCAATTGGGTATTTAATACAAATACAGAATAGTATTTACTTTGATATATTTTAATTCTATCAAGAGTTGTGGTGACACTTTAACAATAAGAAGTAGCAAATGGGTTGTTTAGACCATTCATTTTCCCTTCCAGATCAGTTGTAAGTCCATAAAATCCAGCTGAGAGAAAACCACATAATATTTAAAAGATTTTTTCCAGGATCTGAAGCAAAATAATATACAGAAATTTGGAAAACCCTTGCTCCTTGGGAAGCCTAGGACATACCATTGTTTCTGGATATAAGTCCTAAGTGGCCACATAGGGCTGGCAGGGGCTCTTCTGCAGTTCAGCTTTGGGAACTTCTCTTCTCTGCCCACAGTGAGCTACATCTGCCCCGGGTCCAGCTGAACAGTCACTGATGTGACCTTTGCACTCCCCCTGCTGTCTCCAGACATTCCAGCCCCTCCTGGCCTGTCCCCCTCCCTCCCCCTAGCTATCCTTTTAGCAAAATAGGAGCAATTACAGTAGTCAGAACTAGCAAAAGGACAGGAGAGAATACAATTTTTATAGAACAAGTGGGTCAGAAATCCTGGACTCACATCTTTAGTGATACATGGAAACCCTTGTGCATTACTGCACATGTGGTCCATTTGTTCTCCCCTACTTCCCAGGTGTTTAATTCTCTTTCAACCCAAATGTTTCTCTTAAACTCTGTGAAAGTAACACTTTTCACAGCTAAGTATGAAATGCAAGTGTTTCTAAACTCATTGCAATGCCAGATTTTGAAACTGTGAAGCCCTAAGACAAGTCATTAGGCAATTTTTGCTTTTCCCTTTCTCAGAGGCTCATACAATTCTCTGACTATGAGCAGGCATTACACAGGGAGGATGAGAAATATTCCTGCACTAACTGCCTTTGAAAGCTAGTCCTGGTTTTGAATCTGAGGGAAGAGAAACTTGAAGGTGGTGAGAGGCTATGGGTTTGAACTATGTAAGAACCTAAGGAAGCAGAACCACTCTTCTGTAATGTTGATCAGCTACTCTAACAAAGTGGTGGGTGTTTTATGAAAGGGATGACCCTGCTGTTTGTGAGGGCCTCGTGTTGCTGAGGAAGGGCAGAGTGCATAGTAAGCATCTAGCAGAATGGTTTCCTTTGGGGAAACTTAGGCTGAAGAATGTCTTGATCCCTCCTCAGGATGTGGCAGATGGGACTAAAACCTCTGCACACCAATAATGATATTTGTGATCAGACACATAAATCTCAAGTTATGAGTTAACAATTTCAAAAGACAGATGTTCTTGAGAGATGTACTCTGTGCAAAAGCTAGGGTGAAACAAAGATCTAGAACTTCTATGCCATATCTGAGGGGGCTCCTATTTTGACTCTGAAGAAAGAATTTTTTATTATCTCATTTTGATCATTTTTTTCTTAAGAGCTTCTGCTTCTGATATTATGAAGCAGTACATCTGGCTTTACAGAAATAAGCCTATTCTGTTTCATATAATGTATTCAACATTTGTCATATAAGCCAGGCCACAGGAATGGTAAATTTTTACCTTATATTTTAGGAATTTATTTAACCTGCTAGTAGTTTAGATTAATTTGTTTACTTTGGATTCATGTTTGTTGTGCAATAGGTAAGTTGTAAGTCCATAAAGGAATCAGATCACATGATTGAAGCATGAATGATCATTTTTCCTGGGGTAATAGACTTCTCTTGGTGAAAGAAATTGTGGATTATTATTAGTTCATATGGCAGAAAATTTCAAATGAGAGAAAATAAAAATACCTTCAAAGAAGACTATACTTGGTTCTATAGTGCAAAAATCTGAAATCTGACTTGTCAGAAGATGTTCCCTCACAATAAGTAATGTGGGTATTTTTCAACAAGATAAAGCTAATGTAACTTTTTTTTTCCAAGGATAGAAAACTTTTAAACATGGCTCCAATAAGCAGCTGAGCCCGGCAGAACTGCAGTAACATATAAAACTTCTATGGCATTCTGAAAGAAGGAAGAAGAGAAAGACACATGGATGATTTTCACAAAATCATGTAAAATCGCTTCTTTATTTGCCTACTTGCTTTTTATCCTTCTTATCTTTCAAAACTGTATCAGGTATGAATACAGTTACTTCTTTACAGAGAAAGAAACTCATCGCACACATGGTGCCTCAGTCATACCTTTTCAGTCAGGAGATGTCCTTGCCTTCTCTTCCTGCACCACACCTGGTCCTTCGTCTTGCCCAGTCAACCCTCATTCCTCCTGTTGGCAACGGGATCCTTTGATAAGGAGGATGCCTTGCCCCTGCCAAATTGAAATTAAATAGACTCTAAAATTAGTCTCCAGAACCATTCAGGTTGTAAAAGGATGATCCTTTTCTTAAATCAGACATATTTCTTTTCCCTGAACTTCCCCACAGCAATAAGTGAGAAAAAGCTGTGATGTTTCACTTTGGACACAAAAACAAGCAAACAAGCACAAGCACACAGGAAAAAAAAGCAAAGAAGGAAAAGAAGTTACTTTCCTATGCCTTGTCAATCATTCTGTTACTTTTTTTTTGTGGGTAGATTTTTATTTTAGATTTCTGTCTTTTTCATCTGATAGTGACACAATTAGGTGGCTGTTCTTCATTTGAAAAGACTAGGGTTTTCAATGTTTTCTTATTTGAATCTGATTGTAATTAGCAAATTTACTCTCTTTATTACACCTTTCATCTCTCCAAATCTATCTAAGACATGAAAGAATAGAATTTAATCCACAAAATAGAGTATACAATGATTCTCCTAAAACAAAACCCAACCAATGAACTAAAAGAAGAAAAAAGGGGGAAAATGTAGTGCAAAAATCTACAAGGATATTAAAAATATTTAAAGTGCTCTTTGTTTTTGTTAATGCCTATTGATGTATTTGTGGGATGGGATGCCTTTATTGCTGTTTTCAGCCCTGGCATCAGTTCTATTCTCACTAAGCGGGTAACTTTCTATCACCTCCAGTGAATTAAAAAGTAAAAGCATCCTTGCCTGTCATTTCTCACAGAAAGAGATACTCTTGACCTGCTTCCACCTGTGTCTCCTGTCAATCACAGCATTTACAACACAACTTGCTTTTCATCTTGGTGAAATATTCTAGTCATGCCACGCATAGGAAACTATTGATATTTGCATTGGTCATCAGGTGGAGTTTGTCCCATGATGTCCCTCTCCCAGCTAAACCATATTTTCCAGAAGTATGAAAAAACCCAAACCAAACAAATGACATAGTCCTATCCCTCCTGTTTCTGTGGAATATCTCTGCTCCTTAGTTGCTGAATGTTGCACTAGGAAGACATGTGTTTCACCTAATACAATGAGACATCTAAACACATAGCCATCCCTTATTCAAGTGTGTATCCATGTTCTTGGTCATATTTATCCAAAAATTTACATAATTTTTCAGGTTGTGTAGCTGACGTTGTACTAGTAATTATGTGAATCACCAGCTTAAGCTAAGAACCTAGGTTAAGAAGCCTAGAAAGACCTGCTTTTAAAAAGGTTGGTGCCTTCAAAAGTTCTGAAATGAGTGTTTGAAGTTAACTATTAAAAAATGCATGAGACAAAAAGTCCTCTGAAAATCTGAAGAATATCAGTCTGTGTTTACAGACCATATTCCAGAATTTTTAAAGGGAAAAGGAAGATTAGGTGTTCTAGGAATTACTCTTCCATGTTTCAATGCTGCGTTTTCATTATCTTGAAGTACAGACATGCAAGACAAGCATGTCTGGCCTAATGTGGTTTTGGAAGAGTGAAAAGTCCCAGTGGAGCAACAGTTCAGTGCAGATATTGTTGCTTGCTTCTCAAATTCCTGGATTATGCTACTTCTAGTTGTTACACATATGTGGATCAGAGATCAGAGCTTAACCATTGTGAAAAGCTATTTTACATCCATATAAAAGACCTTATTTCACAAATGAACAAGCCAAAGGTTTAGCTTATTTGAATATCTGAATGAGATCCAAAACAGATTTAATTGAATATTCATTTCACGCAGCTTTAGCCAACTAAGTTGCTTAAATGAATTGATCCCATGAATAACACTCTATGTATATGGATACTTAATGACTGCACTGACAGAAGCCTTCACCAGTGTCCCGCTTAAAGTGGCAACAGAGTGATGAAAGACTAATTTGTACCCTAACATGCAACAGTTTTACAGTACAGTATGAGGGTTGTGGAAGTAATACATGAAACTTTTACAAGCCGTCAGCCTCTCTTCTGAGTCTTCTGAGGCACCAAGCTGCTGCCATGCCCATATTGCATGCCATAAAGATTCACTTTTTTCTGAGGTCCACTCTTAACTTTCTCAGTGGGATTTAAAAATGGTTTCTCATTCTCCTACTGTCAGGGTACTTCTGAGCTTCCTTCATCCAGGTATTTGCAGTCCCCACCACGGAGCAGTGCAGCAATGTCCCAGCCAAAGAGGTATCTGCAAGGGAATGCATGAAAATGCATTTCTGAAATTTTCTGCTGTCATGACTTTTGGGCATCTCCTTCTGTTTCTTTGGGTTAATTACTTTTCTCAGATGACTGACATGAGATGAGACTAAATGAAGACCTTAATCATCGTTGGACTTAGGAGAGCAAAGGAAGGGGATGTGCTTCATAGAGGTGTTGTTCTCCATACCATATGATTCTCATGTTTTCATGCGTGCTACAAAATCTACATGGCATAAGAGATGGTGTACTTTTAAAAGAGTGGCAAACCCCAAATATTTCTCATTAACCTACGTAGCTGGTTAACCTTGTCCAGCTGCCAGACACTGACCTAAGCTTCTCTGTCGCAGCTAATCCTCCAGCAGGGCAGAGAAAGAAAATAAGATGAAAAGGCTCAAGAAGCAAGGTAAATACAAGAAGATTACTTGCCAGTAACCACCACAGGAAAAAGAAATTCAACCTGTGGAAAATTAATTTAATTTATTGCTAATTAAAATAGTTTTGGATAGTGAGAAACTAAGACAAATTTAAAAAGACTTCTGCATATACTTCCCCCGGCTTTTCTTCCTCAGGCTTAACTCTACCCTCTCATTCGCATCTCCTCTTCCTCTTGTCCAACTCTGGGAGGCCAGGAAGATGGGGAATGGAGTTTTGGGGTCAGTACATAATCTGTCTTCTCTGCAGCTACTTCCTCCTCACACATTTCTCCTGTTCCAGCATGGGCTCTCCACAGGGTGCATTTCCTTCTGGAAGTATGTACCTGCTCCAATGTGGAGTTCCCCATGGGTTACAGGGTACATATTTGCTCCAGAATGGAGCAGCGCTGCGGTGGAATCTCTGCTTTGGGACCTGGAGAGAAGGACCTCTTCCTCTCGCTCCTCCTTCACTGACCTTGTTGTTCACAGGGCTGATCATCATGCATTTTCTTTCCTTCCTCCTCACTTTGATGGCTTTGAAGGGTATTTTGCCCTTTCTTAAACACATTTTCGCAAAAGTGCTGCTTCCCCATGCTGTGAGGCTGATGGCCTCAGCTGTGTCTTGCATGGATTCACTTTGGAGCTCGCTGGAACAAGTTGTGTCTGGCACAGGGTGGTCCCTGTCCTCTTGTCAGAGACAGGACCCCTGCAGTCCCTCACTGCCAGCACCTGGACACAGATACCCACATCAGGTTGACTGATGTTCTGACAGTTGCGCGTTGTCCTGCTTTCAGCAGATGTAACAGCAGTCTTTGTTTGGGAGAATGTTGGTATACTCTGGGAGACTGTCTTTCTCAAACACAGGAACATGCTTGTGACCACTTAGAAGTGCTAGCTGCAAAAATGCAGATATTTTTGATACAATTGTTTTAAGAATCAACAGGTGAATGTGAAGGGAAATATACATATAAAAAGAACATGAACCCTGGAAAAATGTAGCTAAAGGAGTCTGAGGTTCAAACATTTCATAGCTGTAGAAAGAACCAGTAGTGTGAGCAAAAATTTTGTTGCCTGATAGAGGTTCAGAATTACAAACAACTCCTGTGTATCTTTTTTGTTTTTTTGTTTGTTTCTCCTGTTCAGTTTTGTGCATTTACTGTAATATAAAACTCCAGATTTAAATATAGGTATCTGTATTTTCAGTTTCTCTTTTAACCTCATTTCTTTTTAGTTCCTTGATAATCACACTGCTCCTTTGTAAATTCATGCTGGCTATTCCCATCCACTTTCTTATCCTTCATGCATCAAGAAAAGATTCTCAGGACTACTTGCCCCTTCATTTTCTCAGGAGCCAGTGTGAAGCTGGCCAGTCTGTTGGTCTCTTTTACATCCTGATGGCATGGCTTGTTCTGCTGGATTCCCACAGTATGAGGAAGAAAAAAGCCAGTCCTATTGCACACTCCACTGGTGAAAAAAAAAAAAAATTGTTCATCTAACTGGCTCATGAAGTGGACCCATTTCTACAGGTCAGTACAGTTTGGGGCAAGTACACTCAGAAAGAAATCAATCATGATGATCCTTCTTTTTCCATGAAGAAACATTAGAAATTAGGGTCTAGAGTTTTTTTCTAGCTACCTGTTTCATACTCCACCTTCCCTGTTACTGCCTGTTGTGTCCAAGCTGGAGGTTACCACTCAGCAGTTGGAACTTGATAGTTCTCAGCTCTGTGGGACATAAGTCCATGCATAAACTGCTTTGGTTAAGGAAAGGACTTTCTAAAACAGGTGTTTCATGCAGCAAGTCTCTTCTCTCCCTAGAAACAGCCTGCTTGTGTGTTCTTCCATTCCTTTTCCTGAAATCGCAAGAGATAGACACCTATTTCTCTCCTTTGAAAAAAAATAATAAAGACAGAGACAGAAAAGAAGCATTATCAATGTATACATTTGGTGCACTAAATTAAGACCATGCTAGGAATGCTACACCCTACAAAATCTGGAAAACACCAGATCCATGCTGCTCTAGGTACTTGTTTGTCAGAAGCATTCAACAGTGAAAGGAAACAGTGCAGATGTTTTAATTAAGTGGCATAAGACTTCAGTTTGCATTAGTCTTGCTTTTAGCCTCTGGACATGGCTTTAAATCAGGCAAATACAAAAACCTATGGGTCTTCAACTACAGCAAAAAATACACCTCCAAGGAAATTACTTTCAATTTTCCCTCTCATCTGCACAGGCACAAAGCCAGACAATGTCCAAAGAGCCATTGAAAAAACTGCCTTTAAACCACCAATTTTTATGGAAACCAAATAGCTAATGAGGACATGAACAGAAACACAAAAGGGAGTGGAAGGGCTGAAGCATACCCCACTACCTCATGCTCATGAGACATGAAACAATTTTTTTTTTCAATCATAAGACTCTCTCCCAATAGAAAAATATTTGAAAGTAAAAATATTTACTTTCTATTTACTCTAGAAAGTAAAACAGAAACTTCTGGGCAGATGAGAAATTGAAAATTAGAAAAATTACTTCAGTTGTTTTCTTAAAAATGCTGAATCATTTCTGCAAGAAATGTATATAGAATTGCTAATAGTGGACTAATTTTCAGAGGTAAGAGTAAGGATAGTACATAATCTGCTTTATGTTATCTGATTCCACTAACCTCACTTCACAATTGAATCATTATGGAAAACATAAATGCCTTCTGAGAAGGAAAATTTTGTGAAGGTTTTGACAAGATAAGAAATTTTCCTTTGTAAACAAAATGTCTCTCAGAACCAAGGAGAAAGGATGAAATAAAGTTTCTAATTAAAAATGATGCCACTAAAATGTCCTGTTTAAACAAGTCAAACACCCAAAAAGAAAGATATGACACAAATTTTCTGAAAAGCTAAAATAAACAGAACATCTTTGACTACAAATTTTGAGAACAACAGTACTGTGTTCATGCATATACAATAAATACATATTTGTGGAGGTATTCATGCAGGCATATATGACTGAAGGTAGTCAACACTCATTTCTTGAGAAACAGAAATGTGTGTTAAATAAAAAATTCTTCTGTTTGGCTTCTTAAGTTTTGAAATTCAAAAATTGAAAATGACATTGACTGAGATAAGAAACTTGATCTTAGAGAACTTCCTGTTCATCTCAAAAATCTGGATTTTATATTTCGTATATAAATGGTTACAGTTGGAAGAGACCCATGGACATCACCAGGTCCAGCCCCACTGCTCATATAGAATTATCATTTACAGGTTGCCCAGAGAGGTGGTAGAATTTCTATCCTTGGAGATACTCAACTGGATACAGTCCTGTGCCGGGGCTCAGGACTTACCACGAAAAATTATCTTACCACGAAAAATTATTATCTGACAATCAGACAGAATTACCTGTTTCATTTTTTCCCCTTTGGCACTGGTCCTGTCCCTGGACACCACTAAGAAGAGCCTGACTCCATCACCTTTGCCTCCCTCTTATCAGGTATGTATTTACAGTAGTCAGATTCTTCTGGATTTTCATTTCTACAGGCTGAACAGTCTCAGCTCTCTCAGCTTTTCCTCACAGGAGAGCTGCTCCTGTGCTCCTGTGCATCATCTGTGTGGTCCCTTGCTGGGCTCTCAGTGTGTCCATGTGTCACCTGTACAGGGGAGACCAGAAGGGACAGAGTACTCCAGAGGGTAAGGATCCCCTCCCTTGACTTGATGACACGCCTTTGTCTAATGCATCTCAGGATACTGTTAGCGTTTCTTGTGATAAGGGCCCATTTCTGGCTCCTGTTTGAGCTGGTGTCCACCAGGAACCCCAAGGCCTTTTATGTAAATCTACTTTCCAAAAGAATAGCTGAGATAGCTTGCACCTTCTCAAGTGCAAGTCTTAGCAGTTCCCCTTGTTGAAATTTCATGTGGGTCTTGTTAGCCCATTTCTCTGCTATGTTGAGGTTCTGATGAGCATCACAGTTATCTGGTCACTACTCCCAACTGGTGTCATCAGCAAGCTTGCTTGAGGTATATCCTGCTTCATGATCTAGGTCATTAACAGAGATAATGAACGGGGTTGGACCCAGTACTGACTGAAGTATGTCATTAGCTACAAGCCTCCAACTAAATTTCAGTAGTCCTACTGGAAACAAACTGAGTAATAATTTTACAGGTTGTATCTCCTCATCACCTCTGGACTAAATATCACCTGGGAAAAACAATAATCAATTTCTTGGGTGCTCTGAAACTTGCTGCAATCCTTAGCCATGATTCCAGTATTTATGACTTCGCTGAAATAAATCAGCTTAAAGCTAAACTATGAAGGGTGGAAACTCAATGGAGTAGCTTTGCTGATACCCTGAATGGACAGATGCTCTTGCAGGAATTGCATATGCTTTGAGAGGAAATTTCCCAAATTCCTCTGAAAACATGAGGTATATTTTCCTCTATTTTATGCTTACACAGAAAGGCCCCTATGTTACAGCTAAGAAATGGCCTGATAATTAGTATTGCCTTCACTTGGGCAAAAAAAGAATGGTGGAAAACATAAGCTGCAGCTATCCCAGAATTCTCAGAAACCTACCAGTTTGCCATTGGGTATCTGTGCTATTAATCAAATCTGCACTCCACCTCCCACTGCATGTTGTAACTGAAATTTTAAAATTTGTTCTGAACTTACCTACTGTATTGGACTGAACTGGGTAAAAGAGCATGGGAATGGTCATTTTGAGAATTGCTCTGTAAGATTCCCAGTTTGAGTTTGAGCTGCTTTGTTGCATTAGATGTTAAATACACTAGATCTGAAATAGCTGACAATTGAGTATAGTCTTGAAGAAATTAAAATGTTGACTTAAAATGTCGAGTAGAAAAATTAATATGTGCATACATAGGTTAATATTGCACAGTGTACAGGGACAACACAGAAATAATATCTTAGCATATCATAGAACTGTTAGAGAAAGAGCCATTATGGGCTGTGAGGTACAAATATCACAGAATCACAGAATCACTAGGTTGGAAGAGACCTTCAAGATCAAGTTCAAACCCATGACCTAACATCTCACCTAAACCGTGGCATTGAGTGCCACCTCCAATCTTATTTTAACACGGCTAGGGATGGTGACTCCAGGCAAATCATTCAAGTACTTAATCACTCTTTCAATAAACAACTATTTCCTAACCTATATTTCCCTTGGAGCTCATTAAGGCTGAATCCTCTGGTTCTGTCAGTTGTTCCCTGGAGAAAGAGACCAACCCCACCTGACCACAGCCACCCTTCAGGGAGTTGTAGAGAGTGATAAGGGCACCCCTGAGTCTCCTTTTCTCCAGGCTAAACACCCCCAGCTCCCTCAGTCGTTCCTCACGGGGTTTGTGTTCCAAGCCCCTCACCAGCCTCGTTACCTCCTCTGGATGCGCTCAAGCGTCTCAAGGTCCTTCCCAAACTGAGGGGCCAGAACTGGACACAGCACTCGAGTGTGGCCTCACCAGTGCCGAGTACAGGGGGAGAATGACCTCCCTGTTCCTGCTGGCCACACTGTTCCTGACACAGGCCAGGATGCCTTTGGCCTTCTTGGCCCCCAGGGCACACTGCTGGCTCATGTCCAGTTGGCTGTCACCAGCACCCCCAGGTCCCTTTCCAGCCACACCGTCCCCAGCCTGTAACGCTGCAGGGGGTTATTGTGGCCAAAATGCAGGACTTGGATTTATAAACTTCATCCTGTTAGACTCTGCCCATCCATCCAACGGTTCCAGGTCTCTCTGCAGAGCCCTCCTACCGTCCAACAGATCAACACACGACCCCAGCTTAGTGTTGTCCACAAACTTACTAATGAAGGACTCAATCCCCTCATCCATGTCAATAAAGATACTGAACAGAACTGGCCCAGCACAGACCCCTGAGGACACCACTGCTGACTGGCCCCAGCTGGATGCAGCACCATTCACCTCCACCCTCTGGGCCCGGCCATGCAGCCAGTTCTGAACCCAGCAGAGAGCTCCTGTCCAAGCCGTGGGCTGCCAGCTTTTCCAGGGGCGTGCTGTGGGAGACAGTGCCAAAGGCCTTGCTGAAGTCCAAAGTGACAACATCCACAGCCTTTCCTGCATCCACCAGACACTCAATATAAACTGTTCCATTATGTATATATAACATGGAAGAGTGTGAGAACCCTGTCATAATTCTATAATGAGCAAAACCTTGTGTTTATGAGAGCCTTCAGCTCTGCCATGGAGAACCGGTACACCCTATGGTTCTGTTGGCTCAGGGTTTTGGTTCAGATGTAGTCTCTTCAAATTTTCCTGACTCATGGGAATCTGTAAGTTATTCAGCAGTCATTGTATACAACTTAGAGAACAGAACACACTCAGCTTTTGCTTCTTGACAAATGTTCTGATCCGTTCTTTTTGCATCTTTTGCTTGTCTAGAAGATATTGCTTTCCTCTCAGAAAAAGTGGTTTTTTTTTGTATGTTCATGCATGTCAATGGAAAGAAGCTTTCATCAGAATTTTGAAAACACTCCATTCTAAGTATTTCCATAAAGCCATCAAGTTATCTAGTTCAAAGCTTCCCCCCAGCTTCCTTTTCTGACAGATACTGAGAACCACTAATTAACTAGTACCAAGAGGAAGAAAAATTCACCAAATATTTTTTTTTTTTTACTTATCTTTCTTGTCTCCTCCCTTTGATAAAATAACTTGCTTCAATAATAATTTAAGTATCCTATTACATTGATGAAGGAGGGAGGGAAGAATTTTGTGAAGTTTATGTTGACATTAAATTTCATTGCCTCTCCATTTTTCAAGGATTTGTCTGAGCTTGTTGATTCTGAATTTATGTTATTTGATTCTGTAGCATCCCATGAAAAAATAATTTTTTGTATTTTATAGTGATTGATGCAGGTGTGTGCTTATTGGCAAGTAAAATCTTTGTCCAAAGGAAATTTCTGTCAAAATAACCAAAGCATATTGATATTAATCTCCCTCTTATAGCTATTAAAAGGAGAACGAGGTCAAAATATAAATCATACTAGAATGATGCTAGCAACTACCTAGAGTGGATGCCATCAACAGAATTTATTACATACATCTCTCTCTCTCTTCTTTTGGAAAGAAAAACAGAACAGAGCAAAACAAAACAAAAGAACCAAAACTGCAAGTGTGTAATTAACTGTGTTTCTTCTGTGAGCAAATTCACTTGAAAGTCTTGTAATGTGAATAAGCTTTTAACATTCCATTTGATGAAACACTCCCAAAAGCCTGTAATACAAAAGCCCATCCAACAAATTTTCCTGCAATATCTTGTGTAGACCATGTATGCATATAAAAAACCACAATTTTCAGCAGGTAATTAGCCTTTTTGCCCTTTCAGAATTTACTCCCAGCAATTCTGAAATTAACACAATCACACAAAATGTTATTTATTTGTTTAGAAGAACAATTTTGTAATCAGGCAAAGGATTACGTCCAGCTCATAAGATCCTCAGAAGACATTGTCAAGAAACAGTAATGTAACAAAATATTTTGAGGGAATAAATTAACACCATTTCTAAATCCATTCTATCTCCATAATTTTCAGTTTGAGTACTGTTAATTTTAAGAGATGAAAAATCCTTCCTGTGCACAGAGCCCTGATGTTCATCTTCCATTTATTCTAAAGAGCACATGTGTTAAATGAGTCAGACATAACAAGTCTACACAAACTTTTTCACACATCTTTAAACAATTACCAAACATCAGATATTTACCAAATAACTTTTGGTATATCATTTGATATTACTTAGCTAAAATCCTATTAGTAAAGAGATCAAGACAGGAAATGAAAATATTTTCTTGAAGACAGGATTTTTTTTTCTTTTAGATGATTAATGTCTATCTATTTAAGAAAAAAATATTAATTTAAACTTATTTTAAAAAGGCTTAAAATGCATTCTCTTATCTTAAATGTATTTGTACATGCATTTGATCTAAGAAGCAGCATGCAGGAAACATAGTAGCTCTTTCACTTCATTGAAGAGGCTTTCCACCTTGGCTTAATTTTTCAATTAGCTAGAGAGACCAGTGCTTGTGATGCATTCCAGTGAGTACCATGTGTAAGAGCAATGTCTTGACTGAAGCACCAAAGTCCTCACCTGTGAGGTTTATTGTAGACTTGTACTTTTTCTATAGTTTTTGCAAAAATTTACTTTTATTCAGTTAAAGTAGTTAGTATTAATATCTTTTTTGCAGTGTTTATCCCTTGCACCTTATCTGATTTTAGACAGTAACATTCTGTTTCCCATTTTGTAACACCTGTGCTTGACCATTGTTGTCTTTCTGCTGCTTCTGCACAGAGTCTGCAATGTTTCTCTGCAATTGTGTCCCTAAGAAGGTCATCTGAAATTTCTGGTCAATGTCAATGAAGTTACAATTGCCAATAAAAATCTGTAGCCAAATGCTGTGAGTTAATCCTAGGCAGCAGTTAAACTCCACATAGCCATTTGCTCACTTCACCCCTCAGTGAGATGGGGAGAGAATCAGATGGGCAAAATTAAAAATGGGTTGAGATAAAGACAGCTTCACATGCAAACTAGATGGTGCATGTGAAAACAGACATTAATTCACTGCTTCCCATCAGCAGGCAGATATTTAGCCCTTTCTGGGAAAGCAAGTTATCACATACAATGGCTGCTTGGGAAGACAAATGCCTAACTCAGATCATCCATCTTTCTTCTTGGTTTACTCCCTTTCTTATGGACAAACACAACATTATTTGGTATAGAATTTCTCTTTGGTCAGCTGTCCCAGTTATGTTCTCTACCAACTTCTTGTGTACCCCCAGAATAATGGCTGGTGGAGCAATGACCTCAACACCCTGAACACTGCTTTGCTGTAAGTAAAATACTGGCGTGTTATCAACACTTTTTCAATCACAAATCTAAAACAAAGCATCATAAAAGTTGCTATGAAGAAAACAAACTCAATACCATACAAAACAAAAAAAACCAAACCCAACTTCTGAAAAAATGACAACTTCTGATTTTGGATAAATATTGCCTTTTATAAAAAAGCCCTACAACCATCAAACCAAAATGAACCAAACTCAAACCACCCCAAATATCACTTGGAAAATTGTTTCTCATATCTATATTAGATTTAAATAGAAGTCTGCATTTTAGCTCTTCTTTATCTAAGAAGAGAGGAGATCTACTTCACCATGCTGATATGCTGCTCAGATGGCTACTTATTACATAAGACTTACTATGCAGCCTTATTCTACAATGTGGCTGAATGATTTCCCCCTCCTGCAAAGTGCTGTAAATTGGGTAAGAGCTCTCTAAAACTGCGAGGGACTAAACTTTAAATGAAACAATAAAAGAAAAAAATAAGCATTTGATGAAAATTAAATAGGAAGCTTTTATGGAAAAAATGAAATGAAAGACATTCAAACAGGAGGTGTGAATGTGTGAAATGCTCAAAATAGTCTTTGGAAGTGTGGACTAGAGAGGATGTTGCATTGATAAAAATTGTATGTGCATGAAACAGAAGCATGTGGTTTTGTTGTTGCCAGTGAAAGATGATTGTTTTGCCACATCTATATTCAGTGATGTACTCAACATCAGTCACTATTTCTGGTGGTTTCACTGCGCTTAGTTTGAAATGCCACAATGGCTGAACTAGATGCCTTGCAGTGGTAGTGCAAGCTGGTTGGTTTGGATTTAGTGATGATGCTGATGAGGCTTGTGAACTTGAAAATCCTACCTGGAGCTTCTAGATGATGTTTTGTTTTCTTTTACTGCGTGGATGGGAACTTGCTCTGAGTTCGTAAAATGCCTGCTACAGTAGAATGCTGAGCTTATATAACTCCCTTAGATTTAAGAGCAAAGTGGATTTTTGAAGACTGGAATTATAGAAACTCTGATGTGTTTTCAAATAATTTCTTCCAATGAAGAAAACCTTATATTCTGTTCTCTTGCTTTTATGTATGAGAGAAGGAAAGGCATTTCCAGGCAGTTTTGACTTTAAAGATTTACATTCTATATCCAATAAGGCTGTTGAATATACAATGAAGTACTTTTATTGGCAAAGAAAGGTTGTTTGCTTGTTCCAGCTACAATAATTAAGACTTTTGCTGACAGAAGCAATCTGAATGCATTTTGGGTTCAAAAGCATCCTATTTATAGTCTAGATGCAAAATTATCTCTATTCACTACAATGTCTCATTTGCAGGTTATCATTCTGCTTTCCTCTGAAAGCTAGTCAGCAGATGTTTCCTTCCATCTTGACTCATTGCATTAGTGATAGAAAAACATTTTGTGTCTTACTATGGTACTCTTCATAAGCAGATTTGGATGACAGAACCAACTTGTTGAAAACACAGGACAGTATAAAGAGAAAATTCTCTTCAATATTATATATAATATATTATTATATATAATATAATCTCTTGTATAGCTATGATATTCAAATTCTTTAGGTTTTGAATCAAGTAACTTTTCAAACAGTTGCAGTAGCACTGCATTAATAGATCCTCCTTGAGAAAAAAGGGAAAAATTAAAATAAACAAATAAAATGTAGTAAAAAAGTAAACTAAAATTAAATTCAAAAATACAATAAAATTTTCCCACAGGTCTTTGCATGAAGATTTTCTATGACCTCACACTCCATTAGTGTTTTATTTCCCCATGCAAAGTGAAATAATGACAAAAATAGCAGTCTTTCAAACTTCTGAAATTGCTTTAAAGATATTCTTTGACAGTGAAAGTAATATTGATACTAGTTGGCATCTTCTGTGGACATTTTGCCAATTTGATCCAGCGCTGTTGAAGTTTCATTATCTAAAGCTGTCATATTTCAAGGTTTCAAAATGCAAAGCTATTTCACAGAATTCAGCAATTCCATGGGCAAGATAGATTTTTTTTGCATGTGAAGTGTTGTGGAAGAGGAAGCATTTTATCAATGGTATGTTGGCTTACACATCAGCAAATTTGTTGGTTATTTTCCTCAAAATTCCAAAGTCTGCGAAAAATAATTTAACTTCATTCTGCTTAAAACCGCTTGGGGGGGGGGGGGGGAGGGGGGGAAGGGCATGTTAGCATCTGAAGTAAAAAAGACACAGCAATTTCTAGAAAGACTTTTTCCTTTTTCTTTTTTGACCAGTGATCACTGGGGATCACTAGGTACAGGTCCAGTTGTTTACGGACTGGGCACTGGTTAATGAATGATTTATTTTCATACATTCCTTATCATTACTTTTTCAGTACTTTGTTTATTCCATTACCAATAGCTCCCTTCTGTCCCACTTCCGTCTGCACAGACTAGGAAAAGCAGGCAATGGGTAAATTTATAGATGGAAATGCCTTATTACCTTAGAATCAGGACTGACCCATTTGGAGAGATACTAATGAACACTAAAGATTCTGGAAATTCTGGAATTTGGTCCGAGTGATTGGATAATACAGAAAAGATGTAAATGTTATTGTGTCTGAAGGTCTGTAGCTATTGCTTTGCTTTGAGATAGGTTAACTTCACATCTCAACGGCATTTCTGAACAGTAATGATCTCAAAGTACACGGCATCTTTTTTCTGTGTTAAGCATGAATTGGAACTTACTTTTATTAAAACCCCATTAACTTAGAAGTTATTAAGCCATACACAGCCAAATATTTTTGTCAATACTCATTTTCACACTTTATTATGGTCCATGCTAGACGCACAGAACAGGAAAATCCAAAGAAGTCAATGCTGACATTAAAGGGTACCATCTAAAGCCACTCAGATAGTTAAAGAAACCCTTACATAACACAGCTCTAAACCACCTTGCACAGACTACGCAAAAAAGGTTCAAGTCAAAGGCAGCCTGCAATGCAGTAATTGTAAAATCCACAGAAGTCAGTGGAAAAACATTAATAGGCCTCTGTAAGAATACCAAGGCTTCACATTTACACTATTATCACCATCTTCAAGTGGAAATTAGGCCAAGAACAATACACGTTCTTAGAAATCACCCTAATGTGCACATCCTTCCAGCACAGAGAATTCTTTATTAACATGTACTTAATACTAATTGATAATAGACTGTATTCCCTTACAAAGTAATCTTGGAGACAGAACCTGCCTTCTTTCAAAACAAGCAGACAGAGCAAGAGTTGTTTTCTTTGAATAGATTGCCATGCCATGCCCCTTGTAGCTTGCCTCGATGCACCTGGTGTGTTTATTCATCTAAAACTTTTCCAATGTGCTTAAAAACTTTACCACAGTATTTGGATAGTAGCCTCACTAACTCACATTTGCACTCACTGCATATGCAGTGCATAACAGAAATCAGTCAAAACTCATGACAGCCTGCCACAATTTCAGGGACTGAATTCTGACAACTGACTTTGGATTTACCCCAGAAGCTGCCAAATCTGCAGGGGTTAACAATTCACAATTTACCTCAGATATGTGGATATTTTGCCCTCTTTGAGTTGCACCTATGAATGGAGAAGAATCTATTTTCTCAGTGTAGTGATACATTTCTAAAGCACAAAGGGGAACGCCAGAGGCATGTAAAGTGTGGTAATTTCAATTAAGCTGATGAAACTATGAGAAATTATGCCAAAGGGTTTGCCTGTGCTGGCTCAAAGCTTGCTGCTGAAGATGATATATATTTGCTAACCTAAGAATGCATTTTCCACTGTCCAGCAGCTAGTTAAGAAGATTAATGACTGCTTTGTAGTTTCAATTAAACTCCTTTATCACCAAGAGGGACCAAACAAGTTTTGATTTCAAAAGTACTGCTTAAGAAAGAAGACCAGGGCTGCATAACACTGACATTTTATTAGAATTCATCTGTAACAAATGGAACTTGTGTCAGCAAAGAACTGATTTTCATACAGACTTCCTTTTGCCACCAATGTAACGAAGTAAGAAAATAAAAAGCACGCCTTTCATTCTGTAAAACATTTACGCGTACTACTAATTAGAGGTAATTGTATCTTTTTTAACAAGCCATTTTACAAGGTAATTTTTTAAAGTTTTTCAGTCTATGCATCCAAAACAAGAGCAAAGAACACAAGTTTTTATTATCTTTGTAAAGACACTCCAAGCTTGAATGGCAAAGCCACATAATGGATGGTTATAATGAGACCTGCAGCCTTCTGATATCTGTGGAGTATCAGGGCACCAAGGGAAAAAAAAAAAGAAAAAAGAAAAAAGAAAAAAAGAAAAAGAAGAAAAAAAAAAAACATAAAGAAAAATGGGAGAGAATAAAAGGAAACAAAAAAACCAGTTGCTTTTTTTTTCCTTTTACATGTTCTGTGTCTTTTAAATACATACAAGTGGGTTTTGTAAGCAATTTCTTACAGATGGGTTCAAGTTATTATTGGGTGTAGAATCAATAGGGCAGTGCATAGTACAAAGGTATATATAGAAAGTGCAAATCTCCTTAGAAGGTCACTCCTTCCCCAAGCCATCTTCTCTGCTATCTAACCACTCAAATAAATTTTTAAAAAAGAGCTAAATTAAACTTTTGTATAAATCATTTTTATATATTTTGTGGTATTTTCCCCATTGCAACTAATTACAAAATTAGACATAACTACACATACAAACGTAAATAATAGCACCGTACTGGTTATGCTGATGAAACCAATTTTAAGCTTGGAAATGTATGATGTATGTAGACAAAGAGGCTCACAATTTAAATTAACTGTAGAATGCATATGTTAGAATACATAAAGTGGAATGCACATCAATGATGCTAAGAGCTATCATAAGAAACAAAAAATCTGAAAGGAGTATTTAGTTGTACAACAGTTTTTCTCACAAATTGGCTCTGCTTTTTTGTATTTCTTTTACTCCCTTATTTTTGTTGGAGCTTGCAAGACAGTCTGCTAGGGAAAATGCACTGATCTTTGTACAGATCCAGTGTGCAGGAACCTTCCTTAGTCGATGTTTCAAAATGACACTTTGTTTTGTATTTCTGAATTCCTATATTTTAGTTGAAGAACATGACCACACTACATAACCTGGCATTTTAATAATCATTTCAACGTATAAATCAAGAAATAAGAAGAGAAAGAAACATAGTGCACATTCTTCTCTGGTTCAGATGTGAGTTATAGAATCTCATTCTGAGGTAGCCTTCTATAATACTTCTATTCCATATATATATATATTTATATTTCTGTTTTGATTTTTTTGGTTTGGGTTTTTTTCATTACAAAAGTGCTCAAATACAATTGCTGGAGTTTGGTCTTTCTTATTTTAATTTCTCATAGGAGTGGGAAAATTGGATGAACAACTAAAAATGTTGAGGCCACATGGAGAAGCAACAGCAATTCTCCTATTTGAAACCCCAAAGAAAGCATCCTTTGATGCTGGTGTACTAACAATGGCAGAACACATGGTGACCAAGGTCAATGTAAACGGCATTCTAGAAAGAGTCTCAAAAAGTACTTTGTGCTGTTTAGAGAATTTTCCTTTTTCCTGGAATAAAATCTGTCAATCTCCAATATGCCATGTGGGCTCAGTCTTGCTAGCCTTACATGAACTTTCCCACTGAAAGCAAGGGTTTGACTTTAGCAATCTGTTGACACAAGCGAATGAGCAGGACTTGGCCCAAAATAAATCTGAAAAAAAAAAAAAGAAAAAAAGAAAAAAGAAGATGCATAAGCACTGCTGATGTCAACTACTGCTACTGTGCTGCTACAGCTCGGCAATGACAGATAACACTATAACCAGTGACAAAGTGGGTTTGAAAAGCCAACCAGAAGTAGATTCCAATTTGTGGGCTATTCTGTTATTAGAAATACGGAAAGATAAAGGGCCTTGACTACCTATGTGTTTTGGGTTATCATTTATTACCATCCATACTTGATTAGAAACTGGAAATGCATATTTTTCAAAATTGTCTGGTACATGTATTAAAATGTCTGAAAAGAACAACAGAGATATAAACAAACTAAACTAAATACAAATGAAGGCTAACTTAAAGAAATACTATTCAAAATAGGCATCAAATATAAGGCACTCTAAATGTAAAATTAAAATAAACCCCAGCATCCCCAAACAATGCTGTATGCCACAAAACGTTTGATTTCACAGAGCAATGTGTGTTTGGCTTTGCCCTGTTACATACGATAAATGTAAATTATATAGCACACACTATAGACAGTATACTATTGAATACAATTTTAAAACATCTTAATACCTAGTATATTACAACATTCTCCCCTCCTAAAGGGATATGCACTGACCTTTCCCACATGCACACCTCCTACATTTAATAATATGATTTCTTATTGCACTATAGTGTTACAAATATTGAACTTCACTTGAAGCCTAAATCACATACTCTGTGTGCGTGTGTGCATGTGTGTGCTCTGTATGTGTGCATGTGTGTGTGTTCAGGTGGAAATGTGGATAGAAATATTATTTGGGATAGAGATGGCATTCAAATATCAATGATGTGCATTCCTCACTTCTCTTTGAAACAGAAGTTTATGGACCTTAAAAATGCAGAGGTGATCAAATTGCAGTCTGATATAGTTGTAGTATGTGGAAAAACTTTCCCAATGCTTTCATAAATCCTGGTATGTAAGGACTGATATGTTTATGTGCATGTGTGTGAATCTGCATCTGAATCCATCTGTATTCTCTGCAACTATACAGAGAGTCAAAAAAGGGTAGACAGTAATACATATATATATATAAAAGAGAGAGGGTGTGAGTGTGCATGTGCATATGTGTGCGTGTGTGTGTATGTGCTAGCAGCATCTTTATACTTTGCGCCTCCCTGTTGATTCCAAAATAAACCAAAAGCCCCATTTTGATTTAACTGATTACGATGAATATTTTCTTAAAGAAAAAAAACCCAAATAAAACTACAAAATTCATATCTAACAAGACTGTGGTACTGTAGGACTGCACAAAAATGTGCAAATTTTCAAAGTATCTAACATTTCTACAGCACAATATTACAGATAACAGTTCTACAGCTTAAAAAAAATCTACATTTTTAAACAAAAATATTAACAGTTATGCAACCTTTTCTTTAATTCACTTCATCGAATGATAAACTCTTGTTAAAAAAAGGAAAAAGTTTACACAGTTAAAAATGAAGCACAGGTCAGCAGTATCTTTACAATACTAAAAAACTAAATCAAGAACTTTCTTTTTAAACATTCCCACGTTTTCCCTTAAGTGTTATGATGAGCAGTATGATGGGAAACGGTGATGTTGAAGTAAAGAGTCCGCTTTGTTTGAGAAGCCAGAACCCAACCTTGCAACAAACATCTTGCACTGAACTGCAGTTCTCAAAACTCCTCTTTGCAAAATCATGTAATCCTGAATAAGATGATCACTCTTTCTGATTAAATTTCCTCTTCCCTTTAACTTCAACCAATGTCGAACCCTTGAGGTATCTGGAAATGAGATCCTTCAGACGCCTCAGTGGTCAGGATTCTTTTATTATGGTTAGGTTATTAAACTGTGAATTCTTGGTCCACATGGAATACTTCTTGTTGGGTGGGGTTTTTTTTTTGTTGTTTTTTTGTTTTATATATCCCCAATATTTTGTTCATTTGTTTCTTTTTTTATTATTTTTTATTTTATATATCCCCAATAATTGCTCCTTAGCTAAGAGTTAAGAAGTACTTCTAAAGCACATTGTATGGCTCAGAAGCGGCTCTCTGGATCTTAAAGGGCCTGCAATAAAAATCCACAATGGGTTTTTATGTTGCATAGTGATCAAAGCTGCCCAGATACTCCAGTGCGGCTCGATAGCAGAACTGGTATTGATCCTAGAGAGAGAAAAACAGAAAACAAATGCATCAAAAAGTCAGCTTGTTGGTTGGTTTCTAGTTTCTTTCAAATAATAGTGAATATTTTGCAGCTACAAACAAATATACTACAAACTGCAGAGGCATCTGCAGTTAAGCAATATTCACTTGCTGACACCAACAGAAAACCACTCTGAGTTACAACAGCTGAAGATAGACATTCATTTAATGCAACAACATTTTCCACAGAATGCAGCTTCTTTATGTGCAGAGACTATATACCCACCTACTGACAGTCTGTTATTCTGGATTAAAACAATATCAGTATAAAGCTTTCTTCTGACAGGAACATGCTAGGATGCTTTCCCTGAATGCATTTGAAAATAGTTAGCAAAATAAACAATGAATTCTATAGCTAATACAACACACTAAGTAAAAAGACCCATCACAGCTTGAATATGGAATTCAGTATGGAAAACCATCAGGTTAAAAATCATGTAAGGAAAGCAAAGGGAATTCCAGCCTTTCAGTAATAAAGGCTTTGATGAAGATGTGAAGATACCTTGGCCTGTGGCAAGAAAAGGACCTAGGGAGAAATATGCAGCTAAAGGACCTTATTCACACAAAACAGACTTTATTTCAACCTATACCTGGAAGCAGAGAGAAGTTTAGTGTGCTGAGAAATTTTCTTATACCTCAGATGAATCCAACATTTGTAAGCCTGTGTTATTCTCGCCTCCATAAAGCAGTCCTTTTGCACATTTATGTTATGTGGCACACTTACACTAAAATGGCACATCTACATATTTATTTCCAATTGCCATTCTTGGTTTAAAAAGTAAAAAGTTTTAAAAAAACAAATATAAAAGAAATTTCTCAAAAATACCAGGGACGTCTGTTTATTTTTTCTGATAGTGCTGTGTGGTAGCTGCACAGGTTACAGTTGTTAAGATCAGAATTAAAATTCTTTTGGAGGCCAGGAAACAAATCCGATATTTGCTTCACTGAGGTAATATGATTACTCATAGTTCATTTCTGTTAGTTGGAATAGTTAGAACAGTGGCAGTATACATTACACATATGCTTGAATTTTAAGTGTACGTGTGGTCCACATGGAAGTGCTTTGTTTAATAAGGATTAGATTTCCTGGCAGTTTATAACACTGAATGAGAGATTTGTCTGCCACAGAATCCTGGAAGAAATGCCTACAGAACACCTCTGCTTTCAGCAGTGGGGATGAAGGGTAGCAGACAGAAATAAGTCAAAGCAGGAGGAGGGAGCATATATTGCAGAATTGAACTCCGCATTTGCCAGGTAGGCTCAAAGAAGCATAGTTTTCTGTATACTTTAGCTATTTCTTGCAGCCAAAATGACAGAAAGCAGTCACTTTTTCATTTTGCTTATCCAGAAGAATGATGGTAATGGAAAAGAAATTGAATTAACTCTTCAGTATGGTCACAGTGATTTACTTGGCTAACTGACAAGATTAAAAATAAATATCTGTATTTTTCATATAAGCTTTTATGAAGTTGTCTTCTTAGAAGTAAAACTACCCAGCTTCTACGGAACAAGTTTTATTTTCTTGTGGAAAATGGGAAACTCTGGGGAACCATCTTAAATTTCACAGCCTTAATTTAAAGGCCAGTGTCAATCAAATTATACTAAATAAAAGTGTGATCTAAAATGTTTCCCTTCTCTTTCCCTTTTTGCTGGTTCTCCTAACCTATTGGCTCTGGCTTAGTCCAGGTCTTCTGCTCAGAAATTAAGGCAAAAATTAAGGACATTAACTGATAATGTTTAAGCATTCTTTATGATGTGACAGAATTCCAAGAATACAGGCCCAGTTAACTGGTCTATACTGCTATTACTTTCTTTATTTCTCTATGCCACACTTAATAGCATAGAAATTATTTACACTATGGTTATCCTGAATGCTGAATTTACCATTATGATTTTCAGGCCAAAGAGCCACTTGCTTGGTGACACAAAAAAACATGAAAATAATACAGTGTCAGTCTGAAGACATAATCAAGACCTTGCTCCCAGGGGAAAAAAATTAAAACTCAATGGATCCACCTGCAGAAACAATTTGCCTGCTTCTTTACTACCACATATTTCTGCCAGGGAACAAGGATCAAATAAAAAAAATGCATGATGCTTCACAAATGGATTTTCTTAACTACCATAATTTAGGATCCATTATTGAAATGATTTTTTTCCTTCCTTATCTTGCAGTAACTACTGTGATAACAGGAAATAGTCCTTGCAATACCTTCATGGCAGATTTTACCCTGTAGTCACAGGGCCAATATATGTCTTCAGATATAACTGTAAGCAAGATTTATACAGTATCTATCTGTGCATATTTTTGCTTGTGTAAATACCACTTCTTTTCCATCACCATTGCATAAGGATACTGTTTTGCTCACCTCTGTCTGTACCATGGCTGGCCGCTGTGTCCTTAACATTTTGACAGTCTGGAAGATGTCTACAACACCTTCATATCTCATTCTTTCTAGCACAATGCTCAGGGTTATGAATACTCCAGTCCTTCCAACACCCGCACTGTTGAAGAAAATGGAGAGAAAATAAAAGGAAAAAACAAATGTTAGTTGACAGTTAATGCTGAAAGAATTGGCTGACAAATTCTTTGTGGTTACAACACACCATATGTGCATAAATTTCTATATGGGGAAAGGCTCACTAAGCAAAATTCCACAGCAAATTACCACATTGCATTCAAAAGAATAACTGCACTCAAGCTAACCTTACATCTACTGAGTACATCCAGACTCTCCAGTCTTCCTTGCAAAGACTTGGTTTGTTCATCCAGATATACAATAATCACTGCATGGTGAAGGCAAATGTTAACATTTGTTGCCAATAACATACATTGGAACTGACAAGAGAAAATGAAGCCAAAATGCATTTTACTGCTTGCTTTACTTTAGTTCGTCATGTATATGCCCTGTCTTGTACATCTTCTCTGTGTTATTTTCCCTTCTACTTTAAGTCCAAAGTATGGATGTTCATTTAATATTGAACTTGTTCATTCATGGTCTGACTCAAATAATGGACAGAGAAAAAAATCTCAATTCAGGTCTTATTCGAGTCTGGCAGTCTGGATCTTTGCTTTCCAATGCTGATATACATTTACCATGATGTCTACATTAGTCTTAAAAATATTCTTTGAGTATGTACGTGGCTAGTTTGGTATCTGTTCTGTCCTGGGTTTCTGCTATTAGCTTTAACCCTCAAGAAGCGATGGAAATTCTTGCCATCAATAGAGCCAATAGCTGTCAGCTTTTAAAATTAAACAATCACTTATTCAGGATGATTATCCTTTGCAAAAGAGGCAGGCAACTACACAGAAAAAAAGACTCTCTAAGTCTGAACTTCTGTGGATGGAAACCAAGCACCTTGTCATCTCACTGTTGATGCTAATGATTTCACAGGGTTTTCTCCAGCCAGATAACCCTGGATAACTGAATATTTATGAGACCTATTCACCAGACAGATGCATGGAACAGCATGAACAACAGGGAAATCCTGAAGAACTCTTGAATGTTCATATGAACTATGACAGAAATCCAGCAAATTCATAAAAGTAGTGTGGAAATTGAATGTTCAAATTGTATGTTAGTATCTTAGTGTTTGGTCTAGGTCAGAGCTCTTTTAGGGCTATTAGACATATGTAATTGGATTTATCAATTTTGCATAGGCTGTGTGCCTTCAGATTGATAAGCCAAAGGACAGCTGACACATCACTTGACAGAATATCATGTTGTCTGTGGTGATTTACCTATATGGTATAATAACAGTCCTGGACATCTAAAGCAATTGCAGTGTAAGATACCTGATGAAGTAAATTAGACAGCTAGTACTTTAGAAACATCTTGAAAAATCCTGGAACCTGCTTGTTGGAACCTTGAACTTTACAGACCTGATGACAGTGTGATCTAAACTAAGTAGCCCAGAAAATGACCAGTAGAATGAACACAGACTACCATTTTGCATTGTCCTGCTCTGCCATTTAATTATTAAAAAAAAATTCTAAATGTGTGAGAGGATTCTGGCCTCATACAGTAGACAAATCTTTGTTTCTTTTAAAAAATTACTTGGAAATCTCAAGCAAAAGGAGATTTTTGTCTTGGGTACTTCAAAAATCAGCAAGTGTCTCCAGGAGAGACTTAATGAGGAAGAGAAACTAATATGGAAACATCTTAATGCTTGCAAATCTTAATTGGTCATCAAGTGTAATGTCTTGAGAAAAGCCTGTGGGAAATTGATCCTGTTCCCCTTAGAGAGGCAAACATACTTTAACATTGGAACAATTCCTATCCAAAAATGCTTAGGATTTCTAGAGTAAAGAAATCCTTCATGATGCATTATTACTCCCCGTGATTTATAATTTAGACTAGAAACTGAAGTTGAGATGCTTTAATAAACTATGTGGATATATTGATTTTTTGTGAGAGAGAAGAGTTTATTATTACAAATACATCTTGACTGCATTCTGGGAAAGGTCTTCCTCAGTCTTGAGCTAAAAGCTGGAATAAAAAGGCTATAAATATCTAATATTGGTTTAAGTGAAAATTTCACTTCAAGATGAATAGCCCATTGTTCTCTTAAATAGTTTTAAGTATCTACCTCATGAGGTTAGAAATTTTTTAATTCAACACACTGACCTATTTGTAAAAATGTTACAGAAAAAGAAAATTTAGAATTGTGGGTTGGGGGGGTTTACTGTGTAACCCAAAAGAAAGCGAGCTTGTGAAAATTATACAGAGTGTAAAGGAGACCCAAAGGAAGTGACACTAGGGGTGTTTTAATTCACTGTAGAACTCATCATGGTACAAACTGGAGGCATTATTTCAGTAATTCCTCAGAGACTAGGAAAGCACAGGTATCCAGGATCTTGTGTTTCGAAAGAAATAAACAAACTTACTAATTTTCTAGGGACACTTCCTATTCATGTAAGTCGACTAGCACTGGCAATGATGATTAGCATTACCAGTCCCTTAATAGTCATTACAATAATGATAAAGACATTTAAAAACCAAGACATGATTAGATACACTGCATTTGACTTTGTTTCTAGCAATGCCAATGGTAGAAGTCTGTAATTTTACCATGAAAGATCACATCCATTTGGGAGGGATATGTAATGTACTGGAAGCAGTATTCACTGCAGTCACAAGTGGCCAAGTCTGCATGGTACAAAGAGCCTAGAATAAAAATACTGCTCTGCTTTCTTATCTGCATAAAGGCATAAATATTGCTTATTACTCCTGTCCTCTCAAAACTCATTAATGTTGAAGAATAAGGCTTATTCTTATCTGGGTTGTTCTTCATCCCCCTTGCGTAATGAATCCCAATCAGTGCTCTGCAATGCTATTCTCCTCAGCAGCCTATAAAAATTTTTAGACACACAAGAAAAGTAGGATTCAAGTATTCCAATACATTTATTTTGTCTGTCTTTCAGATTAGAGGATCGTAAAGAACTCAAATTCTGTTTACCCCTGACTTTGAAAAGATGAAAATTTCTCTCCCTCTCTTTACTAGGCTCTAGTAATCTCATTCATTTGTCTTCATGATAGTATTGGGGAACTACTTGGCTTGCAGTAAGAACTTGCAACTTGTGTCAGTATTTTGCATCTCTGTTATATAAATAATAATATTTAATCTACAAAGAAGAATTTCATATTACAAAAATGAGTATCTAAAATCCTAATGGAATTTATAGAAAACAATTTATTAAATAAGAGATAAGAGATAAAGATATTATTTTTGGCCATCTGCTATAGACTCTAGAATACTGTAGAGGAAATAAATAAAAAATACAAGAATATTAAAAAGCCCATGCTGGATTATTTTAACCACCATGCAAGCCATTTTCATCTGCATATCAATTGCAAAGGAAGGAAGTCATCACATCAAAAATGAGCACAAAGTTCGGAAGCTAGAACTCATCAACTCAAACCTCAATGATTTCTTTGACAGGCAAAATTTCTAAACACCAATTTCTATTCCATTCCCTTTCTTGAGATAGCCCCCTTCATTTTTTTGCCTCATCTTGATTGCTAATAATGTGCCACTGAGGTGTAACTAGCTTGTTTACAGCTAATAATTCCTACCAAAGTAAAAGCTTTTAATTTCTAGTGGAAAAAATATCAGATGTAGCAGTCTGTGATAAGGCTCTTCCTATGCCTTCTGTGGGCAGCACTGACCAGACTGCTTTTATGCTGCCTTAGAGGCATTAAGTGAAAAAACCATGTGTTTTCACATATTTCTGAAGAACCATTTTTGCAAAAATGGAATATCACAGAACAGTTCCCATTTCATAAAGCAGTTCATGCTGTTCCATTTTAGAGCCTCTATTTGATTACATGATATGATAGTTCACCTCTGAAATGTTGTTTAAATATTCACTTTCACCACAATTAGAATCAACTTTAGAAAAAAACCAAATCTGCATATAATTTGTTTTTAAGCCTTGTTTACTTACCTGCAATGAACAGAAATTGGTCCATCCTGACCAAATTGCTCTTTTGTTTTATGCACTTGTCCAATGAAGTCAATAAAGCCTTCTCCAGATTTTGGCACTCCTTGTTCTGGCCAGTCAGTGAACTGGAACTGCCTCACCGTTCGGGACTGACCGTCCTTTAACAAAAGACACAAATAAAGCACATTGCTGTGGCTTAAAGTTGGTCAGCGAATAACCATAAAGACAATCACAAAGTAAGGATGTTGAGGGGAGCTGGGGAATGGCTAAGATTACATTTATGGAAACTCTTTCAACTGCAGTACTACTATTGAAGCTTTTGTATCAGTCCAGAAGTATTATTATGAGTTTCTTAACCATATTGCATGGATTCTCTTCTACACTGCATAGGAGAGTTGTCTGGCATTCTGATGGTTTAAAAATGTGCCTGAGGTCAAAGCCATAAGAAACCCACCAGGGTATATGACTTTTTTGGTATATTATGTTTTGAATCCTGTGGACTACAAATTCCTTTATATACAGATCAGGTAGAATAAGGTCATCTAATCTGACTTTCCATTTCTGAGATATGCTCAACTACTTCACAGCAGGAATATCTTTACTGATAAGACTTGTTTAGTCACTGCCCTCCTTGCAGATGTTATCTTCAACAGTAAGCTTCTTTCTCTGAAGTGAACATTTTTCCTGGAAGAAGATGGATAAACAAGCTGGTTGTTTAACAAATTTCTCTTCAATAAGGGTTCATTTAATTCACTAACAGCTTGGAATTAGCTAAAATTGAAAGGAAGGGCTTCCTTTCTCAAAACAAGCCATCTGAAGCTCTTCAATCCCCATGGTTAGGAATACTAACAGTTTTTCTTTAAAGCGCAGAATACAGCATCATAGTTATTTTTATAATGAAGCCACTGGAATTGCTAAATGCCAGCTTGTGCTATCTGCCTATTTAATGTGCAAAAAGTCAGGACACATAAAAATGCAATACAAATTAATAAAGCAAATTTGTTCTGCATTTTCAAACATTGATGATTTTGACACTGTCAATCTGCATGACTGTAATGTTCAAAATCATGTCAATATGAGCTAGTGATGTTAATTGGTGCCTCTAGACATCATATTTTCTAAGCACCTACCCTGTCATGTCTGCAAAATGGTCTTCTATTAAGTGAAACTCATGAAAAATTGACATTATTACTGGAGATTCCCATCAAAAAGCAGCAAGTTAGGCTGGAGGCAGGAATAATCTTTCTCTCTTTTTCCTTAGACCACAAGCATTCAACTGTTACAGACCTTTGAAATGATATAGAAGTGATTTTAAATATAACCAAAGGAAACCCCAATAATTTGCTTTTATATTTCCTCTAGCTCTGTGGAATTTTGCCTCCTGTGTCTCAGATGAGCGAGGAAAACATAAAAAATGTGTGTGTGTACCAGCAACTACTCCAGGAGAGGACCGTCATACCGTGTACTTCCACTAGGTCACAGTGACAATTTAGGGGCCTGCTTCTGCGAAACACTTTTCTCCACTTAAACAAATATGTAATGTTTGAAAATATTCACCCAATTGGATTTATTGTGGGCATCAACACAAAGAACTAAATGTTTAGTTCCAAAAATGGCATTTTGTTAATACAAACATCTCTGATAATGGCTTCCGTAATCCCATTTTCTCCAAAAAAGGCATAGTGAAATTGCATCCTCCAGATAGCCTTAGGCAGATGATATAAATTTATCAAGAAGACACAAGTACAGGTTGATTCCCTTCAAAATAACCTTCTATTCTTTTAAAGTAAAGAAAAAACCCCTGAAATCTGACTTACTTGCAACATGCTGTTAAGGAGATGGAAACTATTCAGCAGTTTATGACCCTGACAGGACTTACACTAAATAACAGTAACTTTTCCCAGGTAGAATAAGTAAGGAAGACACTAATTTATTTAAGTCCAGTCTGTCACTGGAAAGTCAATACATTTCTCTGTCATAAATAGATCTAATGGTAAATATTTCTTTTTTGGTGTGTATATATCAACTGTATTAGTATGTTCCATGATTTAATTAACTCAGTATTCCAATGCAAGTCTGTGAAATTACAATAACCTCTGTTATTTAATATTATTTAATAAGCAGAGAAGTAAAGTTATTTAGTCTAGGTTAGACTAGCATTAAAGCATATGGGGAACTGATCTGCAATTTCTTACAGCTCCCTCTGCTACTGACATTATAAAGAATGTTGATTTCTTTTAATGAGATTCTTGCCAACAACAGTCCAGATACAAATGCCAAATTTTATTAAAATCTTTACTTTTAAATACTGTGATGGTTTGCACAGTTAATTATCAAAATAAGTACTTTCAAATCCTTGTGTGGCACAGTGGGCTTTCAATGTTTTATCCTGTTTAGTGGCTGACCATTTGGATTTATTCTTCCTCCTCACAGGGGATATTCAACTGTCTTTTGATTACTCTTTAGAATTGATATTACCCTCTTACACCCATCACTAATAGTTTAGCCTTAAATAAGACTGGCCCAACATATTGACCTCTTGAGTTTCCAGAGAAACCGAGTACAAAGCAGTTAGAAGCAATAACTTGAAACAGTTACTGAGGTCAATTTCACCATAAAACAACTCACAGCTCAGTTTCAGAAATAAAAGAGAGTTCCACAGCAGACACTTGCTGCTGGCACCTACACAGGTACACTGCCTTGTTTTTTGTCCTTGTGGAATAACTGGTCACCTTGGCTCTGCCAGAGCATGGATGGTGTTATAACAGTATAGAGGGATTTGGAGATGAGAGGGAGAGAGGATGTTTGCAATCACTCCAGCATTTACTCTTCTTTGAGTGCAACAATTTAAACAATTTCAATTACTGGGTGTGACAGGCACAAAAGCCTAAGTAGAGGAAAACTATAATGTACATTTTGGTAAGTATTTCCCACTCCTTCCAGTAAATTTGGAAGGAGATGTAGTTTTCCAGCATAACTAGAAAATGTAGGATGGTGCTGTCGGCTCACTGAGGAGTTTGACAAAATTTGGACCATCAAGATAAAGAGGTTCTTAAAATTTGAGAAGCAATAAAATGTGACAGTAAAATATTATATCGAGACTTTCGATGTGCTTAATTCTTTCTAAAAGACGTTTATTAATATAATGTCAAATAAAATTAGTTCTGGCAAATTTAATTATTTAATTATTTTACCCTTTACTGGTTTGATAGCTGTAGGTAAGCAGACTTGCCTAAATATCCTACTTCAATACAAAGTCTTGAAGGAACTTTTTTAAAAATATAAGATATTTGGGGACACTTTGATTACAGCCATGTTTTTTTTTTTAATAACTGTAATTTTGTGATCAGAGCTTTGTGAACTATGACACATAATAACTCTTCCAACTTGAGACAGCCTTTTAATAGAAAATCAATTAAAACTATCAGGATATTTGCAGTGGAATTGGATTTGACTATCTCAGCTTGCAAGTGTGTTTAAAGACATGCTAGGAGCCTGTTCTCCACTTTTCTTAAGCACAAATAGGCTAGAGAAGCTATGAGTCATATGATTCACATTTCAAATAGAATGAAAATCAGATCCAATGTATCTACAGTTCCTTCACAAAAATCTACACCTGAATCTCATTTGCCAAACAAAAGGTTCATTTGCTCACTTGATACAATACTAACAATACTACCCAATTTTACTTGATGCTCACATTAAAAGCAGTGGTCTAGCTAACCATGAGGAAGTTTAATCTTTCAGATGCTGACAGGCAACTCTGAGTAGCCACTTATGATATTCCTGGACATTACATGCTGCTATTTTGCTTGAACAAGTACTATTCCACAGTGCCTACAGAAACAGAGGCTGACAGTATGTTTTCCTGCCACACAGACTGAAGTGTTAGAAATCAAGTCTGAGAAATGCCAAATATATATTAAAAGTTTATGTATGTTTAATCTTATATATGAGTACTCAGTTTTGGACTCAGGAATTCAGATAAGAAATGAAGGATGAAAATGAGGATGCTAAGGTCACAGCTGCATGTATCTACTCTGCAGATATAGTAGAGAGCTGAAAATATACTACATGAAAAATCAAATTATACTGTGCAAAGCTTGTCCAGCTTTTCTTATGAATGTCATTTGCTTTGCAGTTTTAAAATCTCAGTATATTAACCTTCATACTCACTCAGCCTCAAGGGTGGCACAAAACAACAAAACAACACTCTATGTTGCAAAAATTGTACCCAATAATGATCAAGGGGAAAATGAGGAAAAAGAGGAAAATAGTTCTCAAATAATCTAATGTATTTTGGCACAAATAGTTTAGAACTATGAAATTGTGCTGCCCAGATGCTAGGTCTGAATGAAGTCAATCATTCCTACAGAAAGATCCCATTTATTTAAAAATAACTTCATCTGATTTTTTATTACTGCTTGTAGAAAGTATATCTCTGGGTTTTCTTAATAATAATAAAAATTCTAAAAACCCAAACACAGAAAAAGAAGGAAATAAACACTTCCTTTTAAACTTATGGGAACAAATGTAATGCTCTGTTGACTTACCCTTGCATCTGTAACCTTGAATTCCCTCAGAATATACTGTGGCATGTTGTACTCTGCCATTGGATCTACCACAAAATACTGATATCTGGCTGAGCGCTCCGCAGGCCAGTACTGGTGGCATTTTTCCTATGAAATAACAAAGTAAAATACATTTCCTATTACTTGAGAGCACTACCATAAACTGGTATAAACCCTTTTTTACCCAGCTAAGTATAATATTCATGGAAAGTGTCAATAGTGACAGGAAAATGAGCTGCTTGTGTTGGTGTAGAGTAAAAAATTATCTTTAGTGCTGTATTGCAAAGGGTTTCTCATTGGTCGCCATATATCTGAACTTGCTTATACTTCTGCTCACGTTTATTGTCTCTCAGTGACAAGAGCTGAGGAAATGGTGAATTTTTTCTCAATTTAAATCTTGATACCACCTTCGGTTTTCTTCCTTTTTGCTTGTTGGAGCAAGTCCCCCCAGCCTCAGTCACTACTCTATCTCTGCATCCACTAGCCATTTCCTGAATAATCTCTTTTCTCTCAGACACATGGTCTAACTCAGATTTCACTTATCAGATGCCAGCTTTCTCTTGATGTAATCCTGTCCAGACAGCAGACTGCTTCATTCCTTCCAGTAGACAGAGTACCAATGAAATAAGTTTAGAACTGTAAACTGGGGGATGAAACTTTAATGTGCAGCACAGAACACACAGAAGACATTCCAATCTAAAAAACACCATACTTTCTTTTAACATTTTTAGGAGATGCTGCAAAAGTGAAGCTTCCAAATATGAGATCTTTCTTCTTCAATATACAGCAATGGTCTCTCTTGCTGAATCTCAATGTGACCCATGCAAACACGGCATGTCTTGTTTGTACATTGCAACACATCAACAGATTGGAAAAAATTACACCTATGACCAGGAAGGCCAGTCCTGTTTCAAAAGGAGAAGGAACCACAATTCTCATCTTCAGATATTCCTAAGAATTAAATATTTTGGTGAAAAGAGCTGCTGTAACCAACATTTTAGTAAAGGAATATTAGAGCAGTACTTACTCTGCCCATTTCTCGTAGCTTAGTGAGCATGACCACAATTGTAGAGTTATGCTCCCAGAGCATTCTCCAGAAGTCTTCAGTTGTTTCTGCTAAAGGACCCTGTGTAGCTATGTAAGCTTTTTGTTGTCTATGTTTACCAAAAAAAAAAAAAGAAAAAAAAAAGAAAAAAAAGTAGATTAACAATATTATTTTGAATTTATACTTATGATCTTTGCTTATATGAAAACATTATCTGGAGGGAAAATGTATATGCTGTTAATAATGAGCATATTAAAACCTTATTATGATTGTTTAATCAAACTATGGCTTTTTATTTTTAGAACTTTGAGAGGAAAATTACTCTGTTAATATTATGATGTATGACTTCATCATTATTATTTAAATTTTAATGCAACTCTAATTGCTCTATTTTGTGTGCTGTAAAAAGCACTTAAGAAACACTTAGTTGTGCTGGTTCATTTTATAGAAATAACTGTCTAACAATCTATTAAGTTTAGGAATTATAGCATCAAGCAGTTTCTTTATTAACTTCATTTCAACAGTCTGATGCCTCCAGCAAAAGTAAGGCAGGAAGAAAATTTGGGAATGGAGTGTGAATTTCCAGGCCCTAATATCCTCCTAGGGGAAGCTACCACCAAAATGTTAAAAGATTGGATCAACAGCTTTATAAGATGATCACCAGTTTGTGTTGCTCTTGCTTCTTCCAATCAACAGCAATACCTTTGTGGGTGATAGTGGAGATGAAGCTGATTTTCAGTTATGAGCTGAGGCTCAGAAAATTCACTCTGTGAATATGGATACTCAGGCACACCTAAACTATGGCAAACATAGGCAAATTATGCCATTTCCCTTTCATGTGTTTTTCAGCCAGCTGCTTTAAGTCAGTGGAGGGCATACTGCTCCACGTTGCCATGAAGAGGCCAGTGGGCTGCACATCTGTTTATATACAAAAGGCCTTCATTGGTTAGGTCAAGTCCTAGGCAGTGTCACAAGACCATAGGTTATCACCTTGACACACAGAATGTGTCTCCTGTATCTTATTTCTATATATCCTTTTAAGCAAAAAAATTGTGAAGAAATAGGGGTACAAATCATGAGCAGGCTTGAAGTCTCATTAACTTTCACTATGTAAAGCATACTGAGAGCTCTCAGCAGCTTAAACACAGGTAAAAATACAATATTTAAGATTCTATGTAATTTGCAAAATTTTTCTTTATTACACGGGGAAAAAATATAAACCCTTTACTAAAATTAAAAAAAAAAACATTTTAAAATCAAACAAGCCATGAACAGACAAAAATTTACTAGATTTCTATGCTAAGTTTTGTTTTTTTCAAAATAATTACATAAACAATTTTGTAAACTTTTAACGCAGTAAAGATAAGAACACAACACTATTTGTACCTGTATCCATCAATGAAACTGGCATTAATATAATCAGAGCCTTCTACTCCTCGGATAGGCTGCAAGCAAACCCTTGTGGATTCATATGGCATAATATTGACAAGGCGATTTTTGAATTTATTACATGGAAGATTGGCACTGATGAATCTTGAAGTGTGAGCCTTAGAGCTAGCAAGACGCTGTTGAAAACAAGTTAAAAGAATTAAGGCCGGGTATAACAAAGACAAGTGACACTATCAGGTTTTATAATTTCTGCTCAGTAGCCATTAATGAATAATTTCAACTTCAGATGCTTACTTTTCCATATTCTATTGCATTACCCAAGTATTTGTAAAGCTTCTTTAATACCTTTTAAAAGTACAATATCTGCTCCATTAGTGCATTTGGATAAATTCCAGTGTTAAACAAACACATATTTCAAGATACAGTAACAATAAAGGAACAGCATGGTTAAATCACCTTCAACTGAATGGTTCTTATCCAGACACCCATTGAGAACTGAATTGTACTTTTTAGAAAGAACCATCTTCCTAATCTAAAATTTTAGTCTAATGGTGTCTTTTATCTTCTGATTACTGGAAACAAGTGGTGGAGAACAGAGCAGCTTCAGTGTTACATCATTTGGTTTTGGTTACCCACAACATAAAATCCCAGTACCTTAAATTCCAGTTCCATTCCTGTGACATTCTCGCCTGTTTCTATCTGTGTCAGCTTCTGGATATATGCATACAGGTTTCTGGCTGGCACTTCGGTATTTCCACATGTCACTGCTTCCAGCAGTGCATCATGGATAAAGATGTATTGGTCCTCAGTTTGAACCATGTAATTCCTCTGTGCTCTCATTAGAGTTACGTGGCCATAAATATCTACAGTCTTTTCATGCTTTATTCTCTCTAACATGGCATCTATCACAATGAAACAGCCAGTCCTGCCGACTCCAGCACTAAAAGAAATGAACACGGGAGAGAAAACATGGACTGTTTCATTCACTGTGCTTACTTTTACATAATTCATAATTTAAACTTTTGTAATGCCGATTTAAATAGCATGTTTCTGAATATGAACATCAGCTTTTATGAAAGAGGTTGGTGCCCTGAAATAAGTAAACTCTTTAAATATCAATTAAAAGCAATTGAGAACACAGAATGCTTTTATATGACATCTTTGTAACTTGCAGTTTCAGGTTTGATTATAACAGAAATAAAACACCTTGCAACATGTTCTCAAGATATATGTTCTTAAAAATGGAAATTACTGGAGATGATAAATACTCTAAGAATCCAAGCTTTATTTATAGCATGATTTCTAAGTCATTAAATGTGCTGTTGTTGCTATTCTCTTTACAGAGGTAAAATTATTGGCAAACAATAATCTAACAGAAAATGCGTTTTACATATTTCTATTATACTTTGCTGGTAAACTTTCCACCCATCTCCCAACCCTGCTAATGGGGCTTCTATTAACACACTTTGATTAACACACTTTGTTCTGTCCTCTGCTGTTACACTTGGCTAGGACATACTGTTAGTCTTTGCAATACAGACCCATGACTAGAGAGCTGTGCTAGCTGTAGGCTGGGGAAAATCCAGCTGTTTGGACGCCAACTGTAGTGAACCAAATCAGAACCACTTTTGGTATGATTGAACTTAATGAAGTTTTGTTGCAACTACTTGCATACATGTAACTAAATTAACTGGAGTTTAAAATGTGATGGGATTTGTACATTGTTTTTCTGTCCAGGATCACATCATGACTGCAACAATGAATTACAGTCCCAGGCTTTCCAAATGCCTAACTTTTTTCAGTTAGTGACTGAAAATGAAATGCATAGTATAGTAAGCAACAGTTTATAAACCCTCAAGACACTGAGATTAGCTAAATTAAGAATATTTAAGAACACTATGAACTATAATGTTTTGAGTATAAATAGAAAGAAACAAAAATAATTATAATCAAGCTTCTAGAGGACAACTATAAAGCCAAAACTTCTCAGAGTTTCTATATTTTCAAGATATATTAAATATTCTAAGTCCATCCTGAAATTGATAGGCAAGGTCAAACATTTATTTCTTCTATTTATTTATTTATTCTTTTGTATTTCTTAAGAATCTTTGTCAATTACCAGTAACACTGATTTTCCTTATAATCAAATCAGAAGGAAGTACAAAACAGAAAGCTACTTTATCTAACGTAAGGCAAGTCTTCTTTCTAAGACAGCAGATTTACATATTGTTAATCACATGTTCTTGCCAAGGATTACTCCTCCAAGCAGCAGATCCCCTTCAAACAGCAGAGGACTTCTGCTAATAGACCAAGCACATCAATCTCAACTTTCTTAGATTCCACTCTGACAAGAATTAACCTGTATTCTGAGTTAAAGAAAATTTACCTATCAGTGATATTCATCAGTGGGAATTGTAGAGAAGGAAAAATAAAAAGAAACAAAATTATATTTATCCTAGTTCATTTACCTTGTATAATAAAAGCTCTGCATTTTAGGAAAACCCGTTGACATTAACATTGCTAAAAATCATGGAGAAAACCTTAAAAAGTTATCTCATTGTTGTGATTTTCTTTGGGCTTTTTTTTGTTCTTGTAATGGAAACCAACAGAAGTAGCACACGTTTGTACGCCAGATTGGTTTATATAATATTTAAACTGTTCCTTCAATAATTACTCTTCACCTTCAGTTTTTGTCAGTTTAGTAACCATGGGCCAAGTGAGAAATATGAAAGTTTGGTAGTGCAGATTTTCTCAGTAACCTAGAATATCGTTCTTTTTCCTATAATGCATTAAATAGCTGTTCCAACATCAGGTTTATAACTGGATATGCCATTTTTCAGATTGAACATCAAAAAGGTCACTGGTACCTGCAGACCACAACTGCAAAATCCCAAGCCAGTTAAAAACTTGCACCTTCAGCTGGAACGATCAATTTTCAGTTATTCTTTTCATGTCTTTTATTATCATTTATATATTTATTTTTTTCCATGAGCAAACTCAAAGAGTAATAGGTATTAGTATACTCTAGCACAGAAGATATTTGCTAGTCTACAGAATTATGCAGAAGTTGTGAAGATCATGAAAGCAGATCCAAACACATTATTATGCACTCATTTCATGGTAAGGAGGAAGGGGTGACACACTACATTTATGGAGGTATTTGGGCTCCTGACACACATCTCTCTGGACCATTTTATCCAGTGAGATGTTTTACTCTTTTAAGGTGTTCACTACATTCTAGTTCTGCCCATTAGACTGATGTGTGTCTACCAAACAACTCTTTTAACTTTCCACATAAAAATGGAACCAGTGCTATGAAGGCTTGAAATGTGCCCTTCCTGTCCCCAATACCTTATATTCCAAACTAAAATAGCTTAGTATATAAAAGAAACTCTCCTACCCTAATTTTTTTTATCCCATTTCTCTTTTTCTTCTACTATTACACAGCCTTCTTAATATAGTATGATACACTGCTGGGAAGCCATACGGTTTGAATCCTCACTAACAAGCCACTGAAATATGAAAAAAAAAATTCCCTGTCTTTCATCTGCTAACCATGATAATTCAGCTAATAAGAATAATTTCACAAATAATTTCTACTTTTTTATTGGCTTTCCTGCCCTTTTGGTTTGCAAGTTCTGGTGTTGCTGTCAAAATTAGAATTTTCATTTCAGTTAGTGAAAGAACTATTACATTTTCAATCTGAAAACCCAGATATCTACTAAATAGACATGCCTATTAGGAAACTGTTGCTGCTTCAAATATTGTCATTTACAGTATTATAACATTTGCTTTCAATTTATAAAATCATGACTGACTCAGCCCCATGAGCTGAAACATGCTTAATGTCCTGTGATGTAATACAGCTACAATAGCTACAATTAAAAAAAGGAAAATGAAGAGGCATAAGGGGGACATTCTGAATTCAAATCACTGTATGGATGTGTTAAAGGTTGGCTTTTGTGATTAATTTGTAGCTGTTTAAATGATGACCCTTTACTGATACTTCAGTGATTTGGCAAAGGAAGGCAGTGTAATTACCAGTATTCACAGATCATTTAATTGGAAGCAAAGACAGTAAAATATGGACCAAAAATCATGTAGGACATCTTTGACTCATATCAGGGCAAAATTTTATTGAATATTACTGTTTCAGATTGAATGAAGCTTGCATTTATAAACTGAAAGTACATTAAATTGGTTGTAATATGGAAAATATATAAAAATATCTGGATTTTATTGAGGAACTTCTAATGATTGATTAGATTCTGATCCCATAGAAATTTTGTAGCAGTTCTGACAAGAGCAATATTTAGATTATTTTCCCATTTTGTGATTAGCAAATTAGAACAGAGCAGAAAATCACTCCCCTGGCCAAGAAGCAGAAAAAAAGGCCCTCATAAAACCACTGAACATCCTTTTGAAAAGAAACATCTGATCAAAATAACATAAAGACCTTGTGCAAAGATGTAAATCGAAATTTTGTTTTAGAAGAGATGCTGGATTGCTTCAAGAATTATACAGCAGCTTAAAAGAGACCTTTGAGAATTTATTGGCAGTGTATTGAAGTGTACAGGGACTTTCTTTCCTTCACACTGTGGTTATGGTTGGATACCAGACAACAAGAATGGTATTCAGCACTTTCGTAGATGCAGTGCTTTACCAAAGACTTCACTGACTGAATTTTCTTTATCCCTAGGCTATGCATGGAGGCAACCATATTTATCACTGAAGTCACATAAAATGCCTGAAAAAGAACATGGAATAAAAGAAATTGGAGAACAGGAAAATATTTCACTACAAGCAGATAAGGTTCTGTCTAGAACTCTCCCTAGTTTTCATAGGTAGTAGACAAAAGCATGGGATAGACACAAAACCAAAAGCCAGCCAAATTTCTTTCTTCCTGTGAGAAAGGAAGCATTTTAATAAGATTTTTCATTTCAGTCTGTACATTCTCAGAATTCTACTATTAACCATAAATTCTTCAAATATAACTGCTCCAGATTTAAGTCCATATTTTTTTTGTAATATGCAGCTGCAAAAGTATAATAATTTCAGGAAGTAAATTTGTTCTTCATCTAATCCCAAGTACAACTCTGGAGAGATCAAGGATAAGAAGCTGTCTTATGAGACTGTAACTTGAACACAAACAAACCCTCAAATATTAAAATACAGAGAATCAAAACTTCTAAAAGTTTCTCTAAGAAATACCATGTATAGGAAATAATTGTTTACTAAAATAATTTTAAAAGATGAATTTTTTCCATGCAGGCTAAAAATGTAGCATTTGTAATGCTCAACAAAACACAAAATTTAAGAGACCCTTCTAACAATGACATTCCATTAGAGCACTTCAAATCCTCTCATCTGTCATAAATTAATGTTACATACAGAAGATGAAACAAAAATTATTTGTTCTTTACTTGCCAAATAAAAATTATGATCATGAAATGAAATGATGAGACTTTCAAACAAACAGGAAGTAATTTTTAAAGTAGTACATAATTAAATGGTGAAACACATTGTTACAGAGTATCATGCACAACAAAAGAAATTCAGAGAGGAAAGGATCAATTAAGGGTTATTAACCAGCACGTTACAGACACAACTTCCCCTACAGAAATCCTTTTATTAGATTTTGCTGGAATTTGGATAGGGATTCTGAAAAATAACATTCTAGACATGTCCTGGGAGAGAAACTTAAATGCACTGTCTAAATTTGGTATCGTGATCCTACATATTTATAAAAGGCATAAACATTCCATTTCTCAGCTGTAAAGCAGATCATCTTAGAACTCTTCTTTTGAATCAACACTTCAGCCAGCAGGTACTTGATACCTTTGGTAACTACCATTGAAAAGGCACACTCTTAATTGCAATACTTGCTTCTTCTTTTTTGAAAGGGACAAATTATCATAACTATTCTACCTGCTTCTTTCCTGAAATCATGAATTGGTGAAAAAGATCTCTTATTGTCCTACTTATAAGATGGAATAGCAGAAATTGTACATAACTGAAAAGTTCATTGACCTTATTTCATATCTTATTTTTCTCATCATGGTCTTCCTTCAGAATTGATTGTTGATTCTATATAACAATACATGCCATAATCCTGCTTTTCATAGAGGATTTTTACATATATACCTTGCTTAATCACTATGTTATCTGATTTCTTCAAGTACTCAGTCATATAAAGAAAAGACATTAAAATCAACTTTATTCCTCTGTACTATTTTATCTTGGTACAAGGATTTACTGTGATTTTTTTATTTCAAAATTAATTCAGTTCTCATATATCCTCCTTCTTATCTTCCTACTTCTCTAAATACAATCTTATATATGAATGTGCTGATTTCTGTACTTGTCATCAAAGAGTAACCATCCTAAATATATCTTCTCTGTGATATTTGTTGAGTTTCAGTGTATACCTTACATTTTTGCAAGGTGCAATGGCTTCTTGACATTATGCATTCCACTAAAGAAAGAATGTTCTAAAATTGGCTGAAATAGAGTTAGAAAAAGAAAGTATTTTAAGGTTAATTTTAAAACACATCTTACTGTGACTTGTTACCTTCAATTAAAGATAGATCTATGCCTGAACAGCTGTAGTAAAGAAAAAAAATGCTAGTTCTGAGTAATTTAGCAGAGGAAGTACACTGTGATCCTACAGTCAATAAATAAAAGTGAAGATTACAGCACAGCAGAGAAATCAACGGACAGAAATTACGCTCCTTGCTGCTAACAATTATTTGTTCCTTTCTTTGCAGTTAACCTGCTTTGCATTCTCAGGGTGGAATGTTTTGAGAAAAAGCTTCATACTTTTGAATATTTCTTTCTGTGCTTTGATTACATTTTCATGGAGAAGAGCTATCAGCCTATCAGTGTGAGTAACAGAAGGTGAACCGGCGCTGTCTGGATAACTGGAAGACCTTGAAAGTACTTGCTAGCCACTACAATAATACCAAGTTTCAGAGTTCTCTGGACCTTCCCCTGATTCTAAGTGTTTTGTATTCCTATTTGGATAACGATTTCTTCTTTTCTTAACAGCAGCTTCCCTTGGGATTTTTTCTGGTTGGGTATAAGACTGATGGAACAGTGAAGAAGTCTGACGCTGTCACCCAGACACGGGACTTCATCAGGTAAGAACAAAGTAAAAGCAAGATGTTATCACCAGTACTCTTTAGTCCACACTGACTTTTTTGTTTTGTTTTGTTTTTGCAGTATCAACCACAGTTCAAAGCCCTAAATTAATCTGTGTACAAATATTTTTTAAAATTTTTCTCACTTCCTTGCTTCACTTTCCCCTACTCTGAACACTTGGAAATAACCGGCAATTGAGTCCTGAACCTTGAAGCTGATATGACTTTAGTAGTAGACCTATTGTTTTGGATCTCCATCTTAGAATGTCTCTTCCTTTTCATTAGAAAACTAATAGACCTAGAGGATACATTCAGAGCATGAGACAAACTTGATGTTGCCACCTCTAGATTTGGTTTAAAATGAATTAGTTGCAATACAGTATTAATGCAGTGAGATGCTACACAGTAGAAAACAGAGTTAGAAAGCTGAGGCTTCTCTGATGAGCTCATATTGAAGGCTAGTCCTGTTTTTTATAGATGAAGCAGTGAAAAAAATATATATACGCTTTGTAATATTTGACAATACTCCATTAACCGCTGAAGAGCTTGGTTACTGGTACTCATTACAACAATTCTTAACCTCTGAAATCTTTATACCATCATGAATTCTTTCTAACACAGAAAATCAGGTTGTGAAAGGTTAATACCACTAAGCATTTCACATTTCTTAATCACAACTTGTCATTTAGAAGTTACACACTAATCTCTTCCTTTTTTTTCAGGATTTTGAACTTATGTGCAAAAATTGTGGGCAAGTTAGAATGGAAATAATGGGAGTTTTATCATAGAAGTTTCAAGGTAGCTGTAAAGCAAGCTTGGATAGTATTATGATATTTTTAAAATTCAGGTGATAAAAAAAATAGACATCACAATGCAGAATTTACTCGGAACAGCAGTCACTGAGAAAATCTGATAGTAAGTGATGAGACCCTGAATTAAGTCTAAAAGTATAAAAAATGAAGAAAGATTAATATTCAGGGCAGAATACTGATTGGAAAGCCTCCATGAAAAGATAACAGGACTATTTTTAAAGCTGCATTTTACTTCTAGAGATGTGGGGAGAGGATTTAAAGAGACTTTCATGCTGATTACTTTAGATAAAAATACAGCCTGTTCGAAGTTAGCCAAACACACTGGGTAGCCAAGTTGATGCAATGTGTTCCAGCATACTCTGGGTCTATGGATATTCTGGAATTTAATGTAGGTACAGCTGGGAAATCTCAGAGATACCCCTTTCCAGAATTCAGCTATTGGGTTATAAAAATATTTTCACATTTCCTGCAGATGGCTGGATTATTTTCTTCACTCATAATTTTAATTCAGAATTCATTACGGACAGCTGCTGGCTCTGATAGAACCTAATTGCTCTTTTACTAGACTCAGCTGCAAGCAGTCAGATTTCCTTTTCCTTTGTAGAGTATATTATATATAAACATGGGTGGGTAGAAAAATAACCAATTAACTAAATACATATGGATAAAATGACTCACTAAGAGCGCTGATCAAATAATGTATCAAACTACAGCTTAGGTCAAAGGAAATTACAGGTCTTGTAGGACATGATAATATATATATGGAAATAATTATCAGCAGCAACATATTTGTAATTTGAGATAGCACATGGAAAAGGCATTGCATTTGTTAAAAAAAACTTACAGACAATTATTACATTTTAATGAGGGGCAGGTTATTTTGCCCAGCAAAAAGTCATCAGTCTTCAGCAGAACTGCTCAATTGAAGCCATTTGTTGGCCAAATCAAAGTCAGGCCTTAGTATGTCTACTGGGAAACTTAGAATAAAATGTGGCATAATCATGGAACTATTTTTACTGCCTTACCTCTTATTAAAAAAAAAAAAAAAAAGAAAAAAATACTCAGAAAATAGTTTTACTCAGGCTACAAAAAAGAGTATGTCACAAAAGGAGGGAACAGAGACAGCCAGCAAAAATGTCAAGGATGTGAGAACTCCCTTCCATCTCCCTCCACATAAGAAATACTGGAATGGGTTACAATATTTTGATGGATGAACTCAAGAAAATTTTTAGTCATGTAAAACATGAAAAAATATTTTTAACCCTTTCATCCAAAGACATTTAGTGAAATAAAGAGACACATTCAAAATAAAAGTAAATAAATATCTTCTAATGGATATGAGTGAAACTACTTTAAAAAGGAAAAGGATAGTTAATACTGCCTGGTTTTGTTCTTTGAAATACCTGTACAATCATGAATATAAGCAAAAAAGTATCGACCAGTTTCTCTAGGTAGCTAGAGGAATAAAGAGGAAAATAATTGAAATCCTAATGAAGCAAGGCTAAACTAGTCACTAACTGCTTGCTGCTGGAGAGGAAACTTTACTGAAATATTGTTGACATTGGAGTTTTCTACTTTCCCCTGAAATTTCTGACATTTGCCATTGTCAGAGACAGGATACTGGTCTAGACAGAACACTGATTCTATCTAGTAATAGCATTCCCTATGTTCCTCTACAGATTTCTGACTACTACCAGAAACAAATCTTGCCCTATGCAGTCACAGCAGTTGTTTAGGATTTTAAAACATAATCCAGCCCTGAGTCACACCAGTGGGGAGTGTATAATCTCTGAACTATAGGCTAAGTGCCAACCAAATATGGCTTTATACACATATGATGGATTTAATCAAAGAGACCACAAGTAGATGTTTTTCATTATTTAAATCTGCATGACAAAATATTCCTATTACTTGTTATTTATATGTTTTTGAATTTTAATAATGTTTTCAGTGATCATTTCTGAGTTTTAGCAATTATAAACAATGGAAGCATATACTATACATACAGCAACTACAGTTCAGGTTTTAGGAAAGGCTTGTTTGCTATGAAGAACTGGTGTCTAACTGAAGACAAAACTTGCAAGTGGATCAATATCAGTTTGCTTGTGTTTGACACTTCATGGAAGATTTACAGAAAATATAGCATAGTATTTTCTTACGCTAAGAAAAAATCTATCAAGGCCAATTGTATAGGACCCTCCACGCCATTACATTAACTATGGTATGCTAGTTCTTATCATGTTCATACTCCCAGGTTTTCATGAGCAAGTGCCTAAATTTAAGGGAAAAAAATAGATACCTAAGCTCATAAGAACACTGCTAAGTTAAAAGATGAGTTGGGCAATAGTATTTTTACTATGAAGATGATTCTAACTAGTGACACTCAAATTTGAAACAGAGAAAAGAAAATCCAGCATTACCCATCCATCACTCTCTCAATCAGCATACAGATGGAACACTACCTCTTGTCTGTATACTTGCATGAACATATCCCAATAATTACATGAGAGGTCTTGCATGTTCAGCATAAAATATCCAGGGTCTTCAACAGTAAGGTTTCTGTAATCTGCATTTTCATGACCTTGACAATTTTTATGGTGAAAATATTAAGGCAAATCCAAACTCCTCCTAATTGTGACATCTCCTGTCCATCTGTGTAATACCATTCATTATAAAATTACCAAGGAGTGTCTCGCTATACCAATTTTGTCCATTTAGCCTTTATCAACTTTTCTTCTAGACTCTTTCTCTTTTTCCAGTAGATTCTGCAATTCCAACAATTGATCAAAGACAGAGAAAACATCCAAAATTTTCTAAATCGAGGAATCCAGTTCCACTTAAACAGAGATCAAGCATCCAAGGCATATACACTGCAAGCATCATCCTGTATATGTTGAAATGAAATAACTTCTAAGAATAAAGGTACGTGTAGAAATGAAACTAATGCCAGTCAGTTTCTCTGATTGCATAGTCTGAGTAGCTGAGACTATTAATACAGATGAAATACAAGGAAAAACATGGACATTAACTTATTCCTGTATTTTTATATTAAGGGGAACTAAGCAGGATCACCAACTAGACATCTTTTCAATATGAGATTCTTATGGCAATCTTATCTCTCTGTTTTCTATTAGTGAACAATGACTATGAGAAAAAAACAGTATTTAAGAGATGTACAGTGATCCACAGGTAACAGCTGAAGAGTAAATAGCTTTACAGTGTTTTTGTACCTATACAAAAATACTTGATACCCAGAACAGTTTAATATACAGTAGCAACTCAATAACTTCTGGATAAAGACATGTAGGTAAGACAGAGAAAATTATTAAAATATTTCTCGTACTAAAATGCTTTTACTGTTTTTTCCTCTCTAGAGCTTTCAGCTGTCCAAGGAAGTTAAGAAGGGTCCTTTTGTTCTCAGGAGAGTGAAAGAGAAGAGATGAGGAAGATTCTAGTATTTTTCAATCGTACTTGTGTTGTTTCTGAATATGTACTGGGGAGGTTTTTTCCCCTACCGTGAAAAAGGATAGGCAGTCATCTGCAACCTACTCACTGCAAGGATTAAAAAATGAGCACTTGTAAGGCCTATGGCAAAAGAAGCAGTTCAAACTATACAGAAATGAAATAAAATAATCCACTGGAAAATCATTGCCTTTGATAAGTTTATTTTTTTCCTTAAACATTCTATTTTTTATTCACATACACTGAACAAGAATTCTACTTTAGGAAATAGAACATCATATGGTGTTTTGTTATTTTTTGAAAATTATCTTGTTTTTCACTCTGCTAACTGGTTATGTTAGTGTAGTCAGACACAGATTTACTTAAAACAGTCACATTCCTCCAAACAGCCAAGTCTTTCTGTTAGCAATAGCAGCATTAACAGTACCTGCCAAAGCTTGAAAAAGGATCTTAGAGATATGCCCCTTGGTGCTGGTATTAAAAGAAAGACTCAAACATATGGGATCACACTAACATGTTAAGCTTTTAGGTAGTGTTACTGAACCAACTACTGAAGTTTCTGTGATGTTTTGAAAACATAGTGGCATAAAATTCCAAACACCCTCCAGTACTGGTTTATGTGATCTGATTAGCACCTGTTTGCCCGCGCTAATCCAACTTCAAACAAAAACGCGTTTTCCCTGCTATCGTTAGACCACACATTAGTGTCTCACCAATGCAGAATCCTAGGATTTAAGCCTGCATTTTTTCATTAAAGAAACAATTTTTTCTTGATCAGCTCTGCAAATTAGGGCAAATCATGCAGAAAGACCAGTGGGATTGCAGTATTACTCAGCTTCTGCGGAAAGGGACTGAAAGGGTAATCTTAAAACATAACTGTAAATGAAAAAAAAATCTATGGGCATAAATTATTTCAGCCACCGCAGAAAAATTTTCAGACAAGTTACTCTAAATAAGCCAACCAAGATTTTAACCCATTGTGTAAAGTACCTACAAATAAGTTTAGGTACTTATACAATAAGGGAGTGCTAAATTTCATTTGTGGATTTTTTTTGTTGTTTTTTGGGTGGGGTTTTTTTTTTGTTTGTTTGGTGGGGGTTTTTTTTCTTTTTTTTTTTTTTTTTTTGCATTCAGCTTTAATATATCTGTTTTTCTCTTCTAAATCTCACACTGAGAATAAGGATCATGGAACATTTAGCTCAACATTGACTGAGGCTCTACTGAACTGTCTTCCCTGGTAGATATAGACAGAAAACGATCTTTTTTCTTGGGAAAAGAGTAGAGTGCAATTTTGCATTTATGTTATGACAACTATACCATTCATGGAGGTAGTCCTTACAAAATACCTGATTACGTAAATTAAAAAAATCTGCATTTAGATTAGGCGTTGATGTTTCCCTTGATGTTCCATAATTCTTTCAGCAATGATCTAGGTCTTTTTTCCCTTAAAATTAACATACCTGTGAATATATTTTAGCTACCTTTTCCAGTAAAAATCCTGTCAACTTTTCTGCACAAGTGTGCTGGGTTTGGCTGGACTACAACTTATTTTCTTCCCAGACTTCTTGCCTCTGTTTCAGTGTGTGGTGCAGCTCAAGGAAGGTGGGTGTGCATGGAAGGTTGGGAGGAGACACAGGTGACTCAAACTGACCAAAAGGGATATTCCAGACCATATAGCACAATGCTTAACATGTAAAGAGGGGTGAAGAAGAAGGAAGGGAGAGACTTTTGGATGATGGCATTTGTCTTCCCAAGTCATCATTATGTGAGATGCTCTCTTGGAGATGGCTGAACACCTGCCTGCTCATGGGAAGCGCTGAATAAATGATTGAATTCCTTGTTTTGTTTTGCTTTGCTTGTGTGTGCAGCTTTTGCTTTTCCTACTAAACTGCCTTTATCTCAGCCTATGAGTTTTCTAGCTTTTACTCTTTTGATTCTTTTCCCAATCCCTCTGGTACAGGAGTGAGTAAGCAGCTGTGTGGGGCTTGGCTGCTGGCTGAGGTTAAACCACAGCAACAAGAAAGAACTTTGACTGGTAGAATGTCCTTATGAAATTCTCAACATATTTTTGACTTCTATATTAGATTCAAATTCAATACCGTACAAGGCAATCAAACCATTATCAAAAGCAGATGTCTAAATGACAAGCAAAGATGCCTGTTGCATATACATTAGTAATAAATAATTACCAATGTTTTGGAAATTCTGATCATATAATTCTGTATTTCTTTGCTATTATCACACAAATATTATTAAAAATATTTCCATTTGCATATCTTTGACATACATTTATCAGAAATAATCAAGTTTAGTAATGTAGAATGGTAGTATGTACATTCTCAGTTAATTTCACTTGATAGAACTATGGTTTTTTTGGTCACTGTTATGGTCACAGTTTTGGTCACTGAACAGAGGGTATTTAAGTATCTGCCGGGTGGGCTCTTCAGTGATCAGGTGTTTTCACCTCAGACTTCTTCCCATTAAGCCCATTGTAATTACTAAATAAACTCTTCACACATTCAAAAACCATTTCCTAGGGACAGGATATTAAAATAGCTTACCAACAAATGAGGCTTTGATACAAACTTGTCTGAGCTCACTTGTGAACTGGGTCTCCATCTACTTTGATTCTCTACTGGACATTTAGCTGTACCCCAAAACCATGGAACAAACTAGAAAAACCATTTATTGCCTTAACATGAAATGGACTGAAAGACAACTGCTGGTCATTATTAAGGCAGATGGGTAGAAATGCAGTAAGGAAAATCCTGGGCTAAACCTTTCACTTGCAATACATACCTATAAATACAGAATAAATAGGGGGTTACTCTGTAAGCATCAAAACACAGACAGGTGGCTCTTGTGTTCCTCACCCACGTAGGGTGAGAAATAAATTCTCCCTGTACTGTCGATAGCTTTGTTTTTCAGTTTCTATGGTTTAAAAGCTTGCAGAAAAAGGCTTCCACAGATTCTTCAAGCCTACTCTTTTCTCCCATTCTGTTTATACTGCTGTAATGTGATTATTAGAATTTCCTGAGCTCTGATAGTTTGGTAGGTACTGGAAGAAATATAAAAGGAAGTATTAGTGATGTCTCAGATGACTTAATATTGCCACTATAAATCCTGTGTTCCTTCTAAAAACTAAACTCAGATTACTCCTTCAATGAGATATTGTTAAAAAGACTGTCTACCATAGGCAAAGGATATAAGACGTGGTTCTGTATTACATTGTTTGGCTCTAGTTAGAAAAGTCTTAAGTACTTTTTAAATCTGGATGATCAAAAGGGGGAATTTAATGAAAAGGGATTTAGGTAGTCCTAAACACAAAATGGGAGACAATAACAGACAAGATATAGAACAAGGACAAGAGGAATATTAAACAGGATGTAGAGGCAGACTAGGAGCCAGGAAAGGAATAAATGAAAACCAAGAAGTTTGTCAAGAACAGAAAAATATCTCAGTGGAAAACACCAACTAGTAGAGGGCAGTAAAAGTAACAGGAGATGCTTGGCAAAAAATAGAATGACAATTACCATTAGAATTACAATCTTACTTCAGAGACAATACTAAGAAAGGTAGAACATATATCATTAAATGGTTCGGCAATGTGATATCAACAATGAAATAAGTTTGATAAAACAACGGAATTGAAGGACACAACTAGAATGTACTTAGAGGGATCCTCAGAATAAGGATCAGTCCAGATGTGGACAGAAAAAATTGATAAAAGAGTTAAATGACTTATAATAGGCAAAGGAAAGATTGGAATGGAGAAACTTACAAAGTGAGCAACAGAGAAGAGAAGGAAAAAAATGGAAAGCAGATTCTAATTAAAAGCCAGGTAATGTGCAGAGTTTGTACTTAACTGTTTTAAATTCATTTTATATAGCTTGAAATGAAATGTTTATGCATATCCAGTACTTCAGTTCCAAACCAAATAAGAAGAATTTTCATATTGCTGAATGAAAGGCATATCCTTTAGCCTAAAAATACTGTGGTGATGCTCTATAGTTGTTCCTCTTTTGATTTTTTTGAACCAATTTAATAATCATAGAATCACAGAATAACCTGAGTTAGAAGGGACCTACAAGGATTAATGAAATCTGACAGGTCCAACAAAATCAAGTTGAATGTAAAATGATAAGGCAGTACAAATCCCTGAATATTATGTTGCTACAGTATGCCTGAAAAGTGACACGTTAACATTACTATTGTGAGAAACACTTCAGTTACTTTGTTAGTCTATCAGTTGGATAGTCAGCACATTACATTGAGAAGTTAATTAGCACGTTAATAAACTTTGGACTGTCCAGAACACTTGATGCTAAATGTCCAGCCTGTTTTAATTATAGAGACATACATTTTAATTTTTTTCAGAAATCTGGTTACATTAATTCTGCTCATAGACAAATCGTTAGGAGTCAAATTTAAGAACCTTACTAAAATAATAGGATATGTGAAAGTCTGTTTTTTAGAGGTTAGGTTGTATGAAGTGACTGAAATCCTAATGTCTCTAGTAAGTATACATAAGGCAAAAAGCTTATATATAGCAGAATATGCTTATTGCAGATAAATTATTGATACATAAATCAATAGGAATTTGGGATAAAAAAAGTACCTCAGGCATAAAATCATACTACCTAACTGGACAACCACTTTCAATGAAATCTGCATGCAAAACTAATGACAAAGAGAAAATAATTGCCTTGTGCTTCATCAGTACCACTGAGTGATAACAAGAAATGCATTTTATTTCATCTTTTCCAATGACTAGCCATAAAAACTGATTTAATTAGCCTATTTTTCCGTAGTGGTAATTTAGGCTATTATATGAAGAGATTTTTCAGAGCGGGAATATTAATTTCTTCTATTAAGTTTGGTTTTGAGGTAGCATATAGCATCTTCACAGTTGAGCAGCTGTGGAGTATGCTATATATGGATGAAGCTAAAGAAGTTGTATCTGAGGAAATCTAAAATCCTAGACAATAACCAAAATGTTTAAAGACCCTGTAAATGCAAGTACAAAAATATGTATCTCCATCCAAGAAACATTCAGCAAGCTTTATGAATATATTTCTGTTGTTATTTATAATTATTCCACATTTTTAATCCTGGTGCTTAAATAAATATTTAATATCTGTGTTCCATGTTCTCTGGTATTTTGTAAACAGTCTGTGCCTTTCAACATTTAAGTTCTGCTTATTTTGTTTTCCTGTTGAAATTATTTTTCCATCTTGTTTACAGGAGACTCTTTCAATCACTTTAAAAGTGTTTAAATGATCAGATTCCATGGATGAGTTATCAATATAAGAAGTCAGAACTAGACATGGTGGTACGCTGTAATTACTATTCCTCAGGTTTTGGATGAAAAAAGGAAGACTGGTTTTCAAATATGCTAAGCATTTGTAACTTCAGAGATCCATGTATAGTAGCTCTCAGCCTTACTAACTGAAGGTATTCCAAACTGAAGTTCACAAGAAATAGTGATCTTAGAAACTTGCCAGCTATACAATGTGTGAAAATATAGCCCTGGAATGAGGGAACCCATCTTGAAGTTTATTTCAATCAGAATTGGTATATATGTTCTGATAATGTCCTTATCAACATGATTTTTAAGGTTTTCTCAAAGATCTGTTCAGCAAATTCCAAAGAAGCTGTATCTCTTCCTCTTCATTTTCCTTAGTCCCAACGCACAAAAAGCAGCTGTTTTTCTTCCATTAATTCTTACCTTATCATGCCTAGAGAGGTGTGCTACTTTGCAAAAATGAATGGAGCAATAATTTCCCTGGAACTGGTTTCAGCTTCCTCTCCAGTTACATCCCTTGCATTTTCAGCTCCTCAAGGTCCTAAACTGGGGTTTCACCTTGAATATAGATTCAGTCTTACCTGAATTCATCAATCTTGATTCCCATGTTTGCTACTTTCTCACACAATATAAGTTAAGTAATAATTTCAAACAGTGTTTCATGGCTTAAAACATACTTTTTACAATACTTAGGCTCTTAAACCAATACCATCTTCTTCCTTTTTCATGCCACATTCTGAATGCCACAGGTACATTTGTATTCTCCCTGGAGATCTTTTGACATACTAAAATTAAATTAATTGTGCATAGACCAAATAAAATAATTTTAGCCTACCCAAGCTGGCAGTGCCATACTTGCTTTCTAGTGCTTTCTAGCTTTTTCTTTGACAGACTCAGAAGTCTATTGAAAGAAAATCGTACTTTCATCTGCAACAGAACAGGAAGCAGGAACCTTGACATACCATGCTCTGAAAGAAACTTCTGGGCTTACCTGCAATGCACAACCATAGGTCCAGCATCAGGTGGGTTGCAAGTCTTGACTCGTCGCAGGAAAGCCAAGAATGGTGTTGGGTGTTCTGGGACACCATGGTCAGGCCAGGCAGTGAACTGGAATTGCCTCACTTCCCTTTTCTCACTTGAGCCATTCTATGAAATTTAAAAGTTTCATGACAAAACTGCTACTTGAGATTATATCAGCACTTTTCAGTAAAGCAACTGCTAAAGCATATATACCAGTGAAAATTGTTTAAATATTTGGGGCCAGCAAGAAAAAGAACTATGGAGGAAAATCCAAATTACAGATTCAAACAATGTAAGATCTTTAAATGTACTGTACACTTGTGCACCACAAGTATTCAGGTTTTTCATGGTGAGAGCTCTGCATTAACTTACAAAACTTCATGTTATCAGGAACATGTACTCTGTAGAAGTTTCAATATTCAGTGCAGTTAGAAGGAAACAAGGGTAAGGCTAGAAAGGAGGAGAAGGGGAGAAAGGGAATAAGGAAGTAAGGGAAAAAGGCACACAGGTAAGGCAGGAAGCGAAAGGATGAAGAAGGACAAGGTGACAGGAGGGAGGCCAGTGATAGAGGGAAAAAACTGCCGGCATTTCAATTTAAAAGCATATTATAAGTATATATAAGTCCGTGTACCTTGTGAAGTGCAAATGTACGAACACAGTATGTTGCCAATTCAACAGTGTCTAAAAGGGTGACTTGGATTAGTCCATAAGTTTCTGTGCCTCTGCTTGGCCAGTATTGATCACACTTCACCTGCAGTGAAAAGCATGTTATCATTTAATAAATTTAATACTGAAATTTATTACATATCTGACTGTATATCACCATAGGCTTTAAAAATATGTGGAGATAGAACGGCCAATTTCCAACACAAGAAATTTATTTTATCATCCACAGGAACTGCTCTTCTGGTAGTAGATTATATAATGTCTTCTTCCATAATGGGCAAGTTCAGTAGGACATATAATTGTCTAATAAACATAGATACACTGAAGAAAAAAACAATTTATAGTAGCTTAAAGTATGACCTATATCTTCACTTTTCATAGTCCATAACTTAATAACTGTACTTCAACATAGGCGGAACATTTTCTTAATATTTGCCATATTTTACATTAGTCCCCAAACTTATAAACTACTGCTTTGATGTTAGTATTTATTATGTATAGATATAGCTCAGTACAAACAAGTAGGTTTTTAGAAATAATTTCTGTAGACTGATAAATGAAAGGGCATCAGCAACTATTAAGTGGACTGTCTGAGATCAGTGCTCATCAGAGAAGAAGCATATAATGAAATTGGGTCCACAGGCATTTAAAAAAAGTGGTTTGGTGGAGAGTTCATCCATCAAATCTAAAAAAACACAAAAAATTTCATTCAGAGGAATTCTAAGTTTAAAATGCCTAGTCTAGAATATTAAAATATGCAATAATTCTGTGTAAGATGACACATAAGAGAATCATATTTTTATCATCCTTTCTAAGGCCCAATAATTTGTTTCACTTAAAAAGGGTATTTTCAATGATAACTGTTAAGAAAACCGATATGCTGAACCCCTAAACCCACCAAAAATGTAGTACAAAGCAGTATCACAGTCAAGTAATTTAAAACATTTTACTTTCAGTGGCTGATGGGTGAAACAGAGAGTCAATCTCTATTCTATTTATAACAATACATTCTTACCAATTAGCCCTGCCTAGAACACAGAAAATAAATTTAAATTGAGTCCAGTAACAACACATTGGATTTTTTAATACATGTCTTCATTAATCACTCCAAGCCAGATGCATACAAAATTCAATGAGAATACACTAAATGTAACAAACATCAAAAGCAGAACATTGCACAATATTTGCAGTAAAAAGATGTGAATTGTCATGCTAATCCACGAGGAAAACTGATTATTTCCCCAAAATGGAAAATTAAGATATGCATCTTTGAAACTCTTGTGTTCTCCAGGTTCCTCATTCTGCACAACAGTTATTGAAAAAAGACTTGGTATGCTCTCCAGCTCTCCAGACCCAAATATCTTTTGCTCATAGATCATTTTATTTTGAGGCTCAGAGGTCACAGATCATTAATGGCTCACAAATCACAGTCTGAGAACAAGTAATCTAGATAGAGAAGAAAAAAATTCTACTCACTGAAGCAGGGGATAAGAATTAATTAGTGGCAAAGTAAAGGGAAACAATTTTTTACAGGCAATGATAATTTAGTTTAGAGATAACAAATTGCAACAAAGTAACTAAAAATGTTTATTAATACTGCTCTATTAAATGATGGGATTGATAGTGCAAAAATTCTCTTATTAAGTAAATAAATAATTACTTCCTCATGTCACTTACTGAAAGAATAAGTACTGCAAGTAGTTCACAAATATCCAGTATATATTTGCAAGATTCCTAGTACTTGCCCCCTTGGTCTTTGTAAATCAAACTAAAAAGCATGTTTTCAAATGAGACAAATATAATTATAGAAAATCTAGCTTCGCTTTATAATTAATATAGAAACAGTGCAACATGTCTGTATTGGTTACCTGCATTTTAAACAAACAAGTGGTGGTTTACTATTTATTAATTCCTGTGGAATGGAATGTTTTTGGAAATTTTTTTTATAGAAAGTGTTGATACATAATAACTGTAATTTGTAATCTTAGCAACTACAGGTTTACTCTGACTAAAACTGGGGTTCTTTGAAAATTTTTTTAATTAACAAAAATGATTTTTTAAATTCAAACAAGAGAGAAAAGTGCAGCTGGGCCTTTGCGTGCCTAAATATGTTGTTCTCTTCTTTACCAGGCAGATCTCACATATAAATTATATGCTTATAGAAGCAGTACCAGCTTCCAGAAAGCATTCCCAAAAAATTACCCACCTTGCAGTTTGCTAACAACAAAGTTTGACTGGCTTGAAAATGACATGCTTGTTTTATTTTTATTTTGTAGAGCAATCTAATGTTAAAAATTTACTCAGACTTAGAAGGCTATTTTTCAGTTAGGCAGGGAAAAAATAAATGTGCATGCTCCTTTAGGGGAGATTTTGTTTGGTTTTTTTTTAATGTACTAGTTTATTTAACATAAACTTCAATTACGGTATAATTTTTCTAAAATACTTTCTGTGAGGCCTACGTGATGCAGAGGACTGCTGCTGGAAGCAGACAGTAAGCGTTCAATAAGAAACTCAATTTGTAGTGTAGTATATATATATTATTTGAAAGTGAAAACTGATGAAAATAAGTATCAATTCTTTTGGAAAGAAAACCTGATTTCAGGTTGATGTGCATTTGACCTTCTGGAAGAGCACATGAAGTGTAAGTTGATTGAACTGCATCTTCTGTCCCTTCTGCCTATTGATTTTTCTCAGATCAAGAGGTCTTCTTCAGAGATGTGCCCTTATGTGCCTCCTACCCTCTTTTGCTCTGTGATCATAAACCTTTTATTCCCAATACTCCTAACAATTTAGAGTCCAATTTATCTTTGTGAGAGATCAAGCAATGTTTTCTATTGGACTTCACTGGCAGCAGAGGACCAGATAATACAAGTTAATTGGTAAGACACTACTTTCTGAGACAGAGTTCTTTCCAAACCTTTTATTCTATGTTAAGATCCCAGTCTTCAGCTCTTGAGGTGGGAGAGGTTACATATCCTATGTTCTTTTCAGAAAAGGAATCTCAACCCCCAAAATTTAACACTAAATGTCAACAAGTAAATTTTGAATTTTTTTGCCAAATGTGTTCTTGCTTTAGCTTTTTGGCCTGTTTAATTTCTGTGTAGTAAGAGCCATTTCTCCCTTGCTTCTGTAAATTATTTGGAAAAAAAATATATTTTGGCAAAGTATGGTGATGATAATACAAGCCCTCTCCAGAGTTACAACTACAGTGTTTTTATTGTGAGTTATTTTCTAATATACCTTTGATAAGCCCTCACCTCACAGTCATCATCTTTCTCTTACCTATGTAAGTTCTGAGTTCCAAGGGTTGATCTTTTCCCTAGCAGACTATGTACACCTGCACCCAACAAGAGTTTTCCTGTGCCACTGACTGCACATGAGAACAATTTTCACCAGCAAATACCTTATGTTTTCTTGCCTACAACTAAAGATGGCAAGATGAATGAAGCAGACATATGAGAGTGAAATAATTCACTGGTGATCTAAGAGTGTTTTTTTTTAAAGAGAAATGTAACTAAAAGTACTGAAAAGCATACCTTTTACTCCTACTTTCACTATCACAGAATCACAAAGTGACTAGGTTGGAAGAGACCTTAAAAATCATTGAGTCCAACTCATGCCCTAACACTTCAACTAAACCATGGCACCGAGTGCCACATCCAGTCTTAAACACATCCAGGGATGGTGACTCCACCACCTCCCCAGGCAGACCATTCCAGAACTTTATCATTCCTTTAGTGAAAAACTTTTTCCTGATGTCCAGCCTGTATTTCCCTTGGTCCTGCTTGAGACTGTGTCCTCTGGTTCTGTCAGTTGCTATCTGGAGAAAGAGACCAACCCCACCTGACTACAGCCACCCTTCAGGGAGTTGTAGAGAGTGGTAAGGGCACCCCTGAGTCTCCTTTTCTCCAGGCTAAACACCCCCAGCTCCCTCAGTTGTTCCTCACAGGGTTTGTGTTCCAAGCCCCTCACCAGCCTCGTTGCCTCCTCTGGATGCGCTCAAGCGTCTCAAGGTCCTTCCCAAACTGAGGGGCCAGAACTGGACACAGCACTCGAGTGTGGCCTCACCAGTGCCGAGTACAGGGGGAGAATGACCTCCCTGTTCCTGCTGGCCACACTGTTCCTGACACAGGCCAGGATGCCTTTGGCCTTCTTGGCCCCCAGGGCACGCTGCTGGCTCATGTCCAGTTGGCTGTCACCAGCACCCCCAGGTCCCTTTCCAGCCACACTGTCCCCAGCCTGTAACGCTGCAGGGGGTTATTGTGGCCAAAATGCAGGACTTGGATTTATAAACTTCATCCTGTTAGACTCTGCCCATCCATCCAACCGTTCCAGGTCTCTCTGCAGAGCCCTCCTACCTTCCAACAGATCAACACACGACCCCAGCTTAGTGTCATCTGCAAATTTACTGATGAAAGACTCAATACCCTCATCCATGTCATCAATAAAGATATTGAACAGAACTGGCCCAGCACAGACCCCTGAGGACATCACTGCTGACTGGCCCCAGCTGGATGCAGCACCATTCACCTCCACCCTCTGGGCCCGGCCATGCAGCCAGTTCTGAACCCAGCAGAGTGCTCCTGTCCAAGCCGTGGGCTGCCAGCTTTTCCAGGGGCGTGCTGTGGGAGACAGTGTCAAAGGCTCTGCTGAAGTCCAAAGTGACAACATCCACAGCCTTTCCCACATCTACCAGGTGGGTCACTTGGTCATAAAAAGGGACCAGGTTGGACAAACATGACCTTCTCCTCCTAAACCCGTGCTGGCTGGATACCCTGGCCACCCTGTAAGTGCTGTGTGAGCACACTCAATATAAACTGTTCCATGACCTTACCAGGTACTGAGGTCAGGCTGACTGGTCTATAATTGACAGGGTCCTCCTTCCCACCCTTTGTGTGAATGGGTGTCACACTGGCCAGCTTCCAGTCATCTGGCACCTCACCAGTCAGCCAGGACTGCTGGTAAATGATGGAGAATGGCTTCATAAGTTCATCTGCCAGCTCCCTCATCATCCTGGGATACATCCCATCTGGTCCCATGGATTTATGAATATCCAAGCATCTCAGCAGCTCTCTGACTGCTTCCTCCTGTATAACAGGGGGACCATTCTGCTCCCTGACAGCATCTCACAATCCATGATCCTAAACTGCACACTGCCAAAATCACTACATATGAAATCAGAGCAGCTCTCAAATGACTAAATACAATAAAAAGAAATCTTTTCAGGTACCATAAAAATGGATGTAGCTAGAATATATAACTAATGGTAGGCACATTCTCTTAACTTGCCTGTCAAACATACACATATTTTCTTTCTCTACATTTCTTCCACTCAGACCATGCAAATCCTTGCTCTTTATGGAAGCACAAGTATTCACCGAAAGCAAAGCTGTAAAAAAAATGTAAATGCATCCTTTTTCATTAAAAATGAGAAGCTTGAGACATTTTCAGACTTGAAGGGTTTCAGCTACAGAGTTCCTAATATTTGTGGATATTCACACTTCAACAAGTCATAGACACTAGAGAACATGCTGCTATGCATCAACAGAGCTGAAGGAAGTGTATTTCCATATGAACATATGAATACAAAGATTCCTGACATTCAAGGGTAGAGAAATAATTTTCCAGCTTAAAGTTCCATCATTCATGCTGAAAAGCTCCTTCAGGTGATTCTTAACACATGAACCAGCTGTTACAAGCCATCTAAGATTATAAGGACAAAATAAAAAAAGATCAGGAAAGAGACAGAAAACTAGTGTAAGGCAGATACATATAGCACATGATTTGCTGAAAGAACAGAGAATTAATTATGCTGAATCTAGAATACAAAATATCAGCAGAACATAATTTCTTGCTCCAGTGTTCTTACTAAAAAGACTTTTGTGGACAGAATTTTCTAAAGTATTTCCAGATGACCTTCCTTCAAAAACAGAAGAATAATGTAATAAATTATGTTGAATGGCAATAATAATTATGCAATAAGAAAGGTAGTGCCAATTGTTGCTGGTGGAACCTGTCTCAAACCCTATCAGCTAATTTACTGCCTGAGACATTTCAGCTGATGTTTTGTCTCCAAACAGATTTTATATTGAAGCCATGTTCTTTTTCCAGCAATGCCTTGCCACCTAAGGATTAGGCTGATTTGACTCTAAAGCTTAAAGATATTGATAATAGTATTTGAAATTATAATGCAAAGATTAAAAGAAAACCATACACATTTTTTTATTTTATTTAAACAAGATTTGCTCTAATGCAACTCATTGAGTTCAGTCTAGGTTTAAATGAAAGATTAAAATATAAATTCATAGTCATGAATCAGTTTTGAATTTTGGTATAAATTACAGTAGCCACAAAAAAAATCCAGTAAGAATCTGGAGACAACATAAATGAACCATAGGCTAATCAATTCATAACAAATTTTAGTCCTCTACTAAGGCTTCAAATACACCCTCATGACTCCCCTACTTTCTGGAATTTCTGAGATATGATTAATAGGTTAACAGTTAACACTGAAAGATAATTGATTAATTAAAGAAATTACCCCAGATTTTTTCCATTCTGATCCTTATGAAAGAGTGTGGTATGGTTATTAAAACAAAAGGAAACAGATATTGAAAGATATTGGACATGTTTAAAAGTGTTCTCTATCTCAATTTTCATCTTTATCTACACAATCAAAGAACAGTTCAAAACTGCATTGCTGATATCAATGTGACATGCCTTTTTTGAGCTCTTTTTAACAGCAGGGAAGACATGGTTTTAATGAAGTCATTTTGAAGGATGAGTCTGTCAAACAGTTAAGTTCAGCAAGATTTTCCAAAAATATCTTGAAAAGGTTTAAATGAATGGACTGACTGGAAAAGTGAATGTGCTGACTACTTTTTGTTTCATCCTCTTGTACTCAAGGCTGATCACTCTGTGCAGCCTGAATAATCCTTTCACTGAATAAGATATTACAGTATGAAGAACATACTGCACATTTCAGCCTGCTATTGAAGTGCTGTAATGAAGATCTACTATTTTCCATAAAAGAGAACTAACTCTTTAAGCTGATATGAATATTATGTAAAATATTAGTGAAACTAAAGAATCAAAAGAAAGAAACACCAGACAAAAAAAAAAAAAAAACCCAAACTATTATTATTATGTCTTTGGTTCACTTGAAACAGAACTAATATGTGAAAAGGTACATTGGAAGGTGTTTCATGGACCTAGAGGTCTCAATCTGGATTTTGATTTTTGAATGCCAACTTCAAGTCAAGGTGAGTTTTCTATAGCTAGTTTAATACATAGATGAAATTCTTAATCTCATAAATGTATTTCATACAGTTCATGTTACATGAACCAGAAAATTCCCCTAGCAAAAACACTGATTACCAACCTCAGTATCCATCTGTATCCATTAACTTCCTTAGAACACAGGACAAGCTCTGTAAATTATGTAAAATGTTAAAAATAATATTCTTTTTCAGAGACACCTGTTAGAAGAGCTTAAATTTTCCTGATTTGTTGCTTGCCATAAAGGGCTACTGGCCTTGATTTTTTCACCATAATCTGCTAAATAAGGAAAAGTAGGGTCACTTTTTGATAAACAATACTAAATCCACTCTCTGACATTTTCAAGCCCCAAATTGCTTGACAGAACACTATGTGCTGAAGTAATATACTACAATGCCAAACCGAACATGAACTAATCATGTGTCCAGAGAGGGTCACAAAGCTTGTGAAGGGTCCCAAATGTAAGTGATGATGAGGATACAATAGCTGTTCAGTCTGGAGAAAAGAAGGTTCAGGGGGTACCTTATTGCGCTCTAGAGCTACCTGAAAGGAGGTTGTGTGAGGTAGGGGTTGATCTCCTTTTCCAGGCAACCAGCAACAGGAAAAGACTGCAGCAGAGAGGTTCAGGCTGTATATCAGGAAAAAATTGCTTCACTGAAAGAGTGGTTAAGCATTGGAAAAGGCTTACCAGGGAAGTGGGGGAGTCACCATCCCTGGAAATGTTCAAAGAACGAGTGGACATCTCACTTTGTAATACAGTTTAGTGAGCACAGTGGTATTTGGTAAAAGGCTGGATTTCATTAAGGTCTTTTCCAGCCTTAAAGATTCTAAGATCCTACGTTCAGTCAATTTTGAAAACAAGCAGAATTTTTAATCTTCTAACTCAAAATGTCAATGGGCATTTTCTACATGTGGCATAGATCCTCTGTCTGTATTAAGAGAAGAATGAGGTAGTAATATATGTCTTACCTCAAGCACAAAGCAAAGGAATTAAGAAAATAAAGTCGAATTGCAATGTTAGAATATGGTTTTGACTAAACCACTTGCTATATATACACTTGCTTCAGGGAAATAATATTTTTATAGAAAACCATCAGTTTACCCTAATAGCTAAAAGAAACCACACGGAATGATAACACAAAAAACCTAGACGGTTGCCTTGAAAAATACTTTTGGCAATACCAGGTATTGCCAGCTACAGACCATTTCAGGTAAGACTCTGGTGCACAGTCCTTGAAAGCTTACAATGGAAGACACTGCACACAATATCCTACCAAGCTTGTTCCATTCTTGACATTACATTTTGGAAGTGCGATATAAATAATCTTCACTGCATAGCTTATTTCTTCCTCCTTAAAGCCCCAAAGGCAGGGAAAATGGTAGATTACCATGGAATTTTTTAACAGCCTTTCTGCTGAAAGACTACTGTGATTTCATTCACCGTCAAACATAAAACAAATCAAAATCTTACTATTTCTCCAGCATCTGATCATCACTGTTCCCTTCTAGATTCTCTCTAATTTAACAACATCTTTTCACATGGGGCATTAATTCTGTATGTTCTCAATTTCAAATGTATATAAGCTGAAATAACCAGACTTCGAGCCTATTGACTGTGTAAAAGCAAAATTAACCCTACTTATAGTTCGGCATTTCCACAGCTATTTTACTGGATGATATTCACAGTCTGAGGAGCCTTGGCACAGCTCTTCCACATGAAATGTGCCTAGAAAAAGAAACTCTAAGATTTATTGGATTAGATTCTTGCATGCATTAAGCACCTATGACTGACTACATTTCATTCATAGAAATTGAGAGCTGACCATGCTCCTGCCCTTGTGCCTCTGAGAATCCTTCCATAATAAACAGTTATGACTGAGTTTTACACTTCTGACATTACAACTGGTGACTCTACCTCGTAAGATGGTGTAGGAATTCTTGGACTGCGGCCATGGCATTCTGTTACATTGAAAAAATACACAGTACAAACCTACACATTTTTATTTTTGTAAATCTGGTGAACACATGGTGTACTTAATTTTGTATTTTCCTTTTTTTTCCTCCCAGTTCTCTCATTCATTCATCATCTGACTCATATCTTAGCATGCAGCAAGCACTAAAGAAGTGAAATAAAATTCTGATAGTGCATTACTGGTACAGAAGGCATTGGTTTACCATTAAAACTAGGGAATGAACACTGACAAACTGCATATTTAATTCCTCTTAAATAAAACAATACATTTTAGTATGAAAAAATGCCATCAGCTATGTGTCTTATCTACTAATATCTGCTGACTTATATGCTAACGTACCACCTACCAGTTAAAGACATGATTTTTTTGGTTGCTACAAAGCATAGCTAAAATATCTTTTTATATTTTCCTATATAAATATACTTCACAGCTTAAAAAAGCCCCACATTTTTACACACCTGTGCTGCCCCATATAAAACACCAGTGAAAATTTTCTGCAAAAATTAATTATACTTTGCTTAAATACAGTAGAATACAGGTGCACATGGGACCATATTGAAAATATTCCTAAATTAATTTTTAAGTGCGTCTCTTGCTGACTTCTCTATTCCTTTAGTGAAAATGTTTAACTGTCACTTAGTTTTGATGCAGTATTTTGACAGGTAATACCTCCAGTATTACCCAAACATACTTAGGAGGAAAGATCTGAAATTTTCTGCAGAAGCCCTGCACAACAAATGGAAAACTAACTTCATCACATTTGCATAAAAGTCTGCTGCATCCATATCATACAGAAAAGAAAACTGAATTCTTCATTTTCTGTGCTTATTATTTACTCTGGGTCAGGTACTCTTGCTTTGTCTTACATATGAAGTCAGATAGATTGGATATCAGTGCCTACTCTGCCAGCAACAAATGAGGATTCAAGAAAACTCTTAGCAACATGCACATTTGGAGCAGAAAAATGTAGTGCTCTTCCTAGACTTGTCTTTATTTTTTTCCTTTCCTATAGCAAGACTTAGAAATCTTTGCTTGCCAATGTCTGTTTCAAAGATGTTTTTACTAAGGAGTTCCCAATGTACAATTACATTTTCCAGTCGTTGTGGGATTTGTACTAGCTGAACTTGAATAAACCTTCCTTGATTTAATTTATCATATCCTCCTTAAAAAACCCAATCAACTCACCAAGCAGAACAAACCTCAAACAATTATTTTACCTACTTGAAATTTCTACTGTCACCCGTTTTTCATTTTTCTTACACATGGAATAGTCTATAAATCTATAAAATTCTCGTTGAAATACTCAGACACAAGTGTTCTGGTACTTGACACTTGAATAACAGGAGTTCCTATTTAGCATTTCATCAATACCAGGAAAAGTCCATTTACATTTTCTTGCGACATTGCCATCTCTTGTGACTCTCTCAGGTGTCAGTGAAAGTTGAGAGACAATAAGTCCAAGGACTTTCAATTATCTTTTGATGTTCTTATGGAACAAATACAGGACACATGCAAATAGTCCCATGTGTATCAATAATGGCGAATAAATCTGAGAGAGGATGCATCACTTTCCTATTGGGCTTGTTTTGACCTCCCCCTTCCCAATGAAGACTCAGGATTCAAGATTTTAAACCTTGACAAACAAAGATGATTATTCTACATGTATGGTTTCTTAGATAATTTTTGCTTATAATATTGATGATGATATCCACTTCATGATAGTCAAAGAGGTGTCTGATCAGGCTAACAGAATGGCACAAAGTAGTTCTCTCATGTATTCATTTAGTCATTAGCAAATTTGAATGAAACTCATAGTATCACTATGAAAACTAAAGCCTTCCTCATCAGTAAAGAAGTTCAGAATGTGGCTCAATATCAACTTGATATTGACATTATATTGTTATTTACCATCTAATATTTAAATAATTGCTAGTGTCACTATGTTTTCATTTAGCTTTGACCTGATCGGGTTTTTTTTTGTCAAAAGACTTTAAACCTAGGCAATAGGGTCTCAACACAGAAAATATTGTAATGAGGTTAATGAGGGAAGTATTTTCTATCAGTTCCTAGATAACACAGCAAATGTATTCAAAATACAGAATTACAAAGTAAAGAAGGAAAGGATTGAATCCTCTTGCAAGTGGACAATCTACAACCGTATCCTACCCTGAAAAAGGAGGAAGGACTGTATGCTTCTTGTCGGAGGAAACATGGTTATGTTTTGCTATAAAGAGAGATTTTTCATCTGATCATTCACACAATTCACTACAGCCCATGAGTACTCAGAACATCCAGTGAGTTGAGAGGAGCAAAAAAACCGCATCCAAAACTCAACAACAACAACAACAACAAAATTTAATCTGTACCATTTGCGGTAGAGGAGAAGACAGAGAACTTGGAAAGAGAGGTATCATACATTAAGTTTTACATGTTTTACATGTTTCCTTAGTGTAACACACAACTGCTTTTTTCAATCTCAAATTTACAACCTTCAATATTGTTTTATTTCACTAAGATTAAACTTGTATCTGTGACAAAAATGCTACTAATACTGTTCCATGCACTACCAATGTGTGTAATCCTTTTTGATACAAATTATTTTCATGGTAGCTGAATGATGAGACTGACTTTCTCTTACAGTCTGGTTTAGGTCAAGGGAAATTCAGGTGATGACATTTAATATGAAACCAACTAAGTGTGAAAGGTTATAAGTAAAAGATCTTTTTTTCCTGCAGCTTCCTTATAGGCAAACAAATGAATAATGAATTCACTGTAACATCTTCATTTGATCTACTCAGCTGTAAAATATAAGTATTCTCAAATCTGAAGTCACTCAGACATCTAACACATGCTAATGAACCAACTTTGCTTCTGCAGATGCAATTAAAATCCTCATCTTTATCTATGCAGTCCAGGTTATAAAGGCTGATACCAGGCTGCACGACTACATAATGCAAAAAAGCTAGCTAAACAGAAATGAAGACACGAAAATGGAAAGCAGAAAGTCTGAGGGAGAAACAATCTTGCCTTGCAGCAGGAATAATGATCAGGCTGCCAAGACACAAAAGCAATCAAAACAGAATCAAAGGAGAAAGAGAAACAAAATTAGCAAAGCTCTTCATCCCTAATGATATGTAACAGTGCTTATATTTCATGTTTGAAATCTCACTTGTTTTTCTTCTACAAGAATACGCTGTATAAAAATGATAGCACAAGAAAAAATAGCAATGTAATGTCATCACTGGGTTTTTTCCCTGCACAGGGATTCCCACTGCTGCCCCACCATCAATACCATTAATTACATTACATGCAGCTACTGCATGAGAAGAGGTAAGTGGTATGCCATATTCACAGAGCTGCTGACTTTGAGACTGGGAGCTGAGTTATGTACTGGATAGCTGGTATGTAATGCTCTGCAATGAATGCATCAAATTCAGCCTATGAACACAGAAGGCGCTAAATTATGCACAAAAAAATACACAAATATAAGCATTGAATGCATGAGCAATCCATTGACTAGAATGTCTAGTTTCCCATTTCACTTAGAGAACGTATTGCCTCTGAATGCTAATCACTTATGGAGGTGATTACTATTCTGATCAGTGTTTTTTTAGGGTGCAGCCAACAAAGGCTAGAGTTAGCTTAAAACTCTGCTAGGCAATTATTGGAGAGAAAGAGAAGAATTTCATTTAGCTACATCAAAACATCCTTCTAGACAGTGGCTGTCTGTGGCCTGCAGTATTAAGATAAACTTTCAAGTACTTAAATATACCTTTTGCAATGGGCTGCTTATTAGGAACTGATTTTTTTCTTTGCTCTGGTGTCATTTACCAGCAATTTTAAAGAATTAATTAGTGAAGAAATGGGCAGAATTACATTTTCTCAATTCCAAACAGGCAGTGCCTGGACTAGACAAGGTCTGTAGACCCAAGATAAAACTAAAAATTCTGCTAAAATTACGGTGTGCTATGTACTAATTGCCATCAGGTATGTAAAAGCGGTGGTATTAATGTAGGTTGAAGTTACATGTGGGAAGTGACTCTATAATTAGAATGCTATACATTGCTTGAACTGCAAAAAGCCTACTCTACTTATAGAAATGACAGAAAGGGTAAAAGAATAAATATATATGTTTTGGTAAGCCTCCAGAAAGGAATGACTGCTGCCAAGAGGTTCAAGTTATGTAATCATTGCAATTATAGGTATCCAAGCATATGAAAAAGACATCAATGACAACACAGTATAGCATTAGATTTTATAGTGCACTCCACCCTGTTCCAAGCTGACACATGCTGAAATATTTTAATTTTGAAACAGAACTCATCCATGAACTACTGAAATATCAACTATTATCCAGTTACCCCTGTAAGATACTTATACCAATTCAAAACCAGTCTGGATGACAAATCTTCTGTCCTCCTCTGTAATGTCTTTCTATATTGCTGAACTGTTCTTGATCCCCCATACTTATGGCATTTCTAACTCACTGCACAGAGCCTTCGATACCTTAGCTTTTTCCACCTTCCACCTGCAGTCCTGCAGCCTGCTTCCCTCTTGCAGCTTCCTGCCCCTTCACACAAGCTTCTAGGACAGAGTACCTCAGAACGGTTGCAGCAGTGTTGTTCTGTGACACCTGTTTGTTATTCACCTCCTGGCTTTGAAAACCTTTTTACTGTTGTTGGCAGGGACCCAAGGGAAGTGATTACCACTGATGTTAGAATCACACTTCTTTCTCCCAGTTTCTGATTTCTACGTTTGGTTGAAGTTTCTGGCTTATGATACAGGTCACATAAATATGTTTGCAGAGAGCTCAGCAATGAACCAGCTGTGCAGCACTCTCCCTAGCCAATGTGTGCTTCCAGCAATGGTAACAGTACAACAAACAACCCATGAGAACTTCAAGTACCTCTTGACACAAAATACTGTTACTGTAGAAAAAGTTTGAGAGAGGATCCACCACTGATGGTTAAATACTTGTCTTCCTGATTGACTGCTGCTGATGATTTTTCTTGTTTCTCTTTCTCCCCATCTTTCTCTTCTCATCTGTTATTCTTTCCTTTTACTCTTGCCTCTCTAATAACATCCACTCTTAGAACTGATAAATGCCACCAAATATGGACCCACTAGTAAATCTTCACGCAACACACCATGATCTGTTACTACACTTTCTATCACTTTATCTTATTAAAAACCTAATTACTATTTTTTATTTCCCTTTACATACAGCACATATTTTATTATAACTCTTCTAATAATAGAATCTATAGTTTTATCATTTGAATAGTATCATGCTATTATCAGAACAATATCTGTACATTTTAGTGCCTTACTTTCCTAATTTTACTTTGGTCTGCAAAATTGAATTTGAAATACCATGGATAATTCTGTATTCTGTTGTTGCATGTGCTGTTGTAATTTTCCTAGCTACCAGCATGGGATAAAAAAAAAAAAGTTTCTCAAGCAAATCCAAACCCTCATTGATGTTAAACAATGGTGAATCTGTACCATTTAGAACAGAGAACTGAATGCTGTTGACATACACTAACTTCCTTGTAACAGGATGATATAATCATATTCTTATTACTACAGAGGAAGTAACTCTTTTGGTCACCTCGTAAGATTTCCAACATGATTAAAAAAACCAAACCAAAATCACTGTGATCAAAAAATTAAAAATTTTCCTGAGTATAAAAAAACTAAATAAATGTCATGACTTGGTAGTTTCATAGTGAAAGGAAGATGTCCTATATATAAGTAATTTTTGTGGTTTAAAGTGTGACACTTTAAACTTGTGGTAACCTAAAAATCCCGTCACAGTTTTTACACATATAAAGAAGACAGGCAAACATACATTAAGGAAACAAAACACTGACATTAGTAGTAACTCAGGTACCATATTATTAACCTTGCATAAGTTTTTCTTACCCTGGACCTCTCCTCTAGTTTTGTCATCATGACAACTGTTGCACCTTGTTGCTCCCACATCATTCTCCAGAAGTCACCAAAGGTTTCTGGCAATGCCCCTTGCGTTGCTATATAAGCATTCTGCTTCCTGTATCCATCTATGTAATTGGCATTGATATAGTCGCTGCCCGGGATGCCTGCAAAGAGAGGAGAGTGAAAACACAGGGCAGAGTTTCTCTGCTGTCCTGCTTTACAAGGGCTGAACAGTCCTACCACACTGGATATGATGAATCCTGGCTTGCTGTGGTGTGCCAAAGAGTGCACGGGTACTTACACGTGAGTGTAGGCCATTTGTGGAGTCAAGAGGCATGGTGGTCCCTCTGGGAACAACTGCTCTTTTGAAACAAGAGACTTCGTGGAATAAGAAATATAAAAGAAGCCTGAATATCTGTTATCAGGTAGAGGGACCTGGGGGTCCGCACAGTAGCATTTAAAAGCTGGTCTGACACTGCCTGCAGACACCCAAAATATGGCAGTGCTACCTGGGACAGACCCCTTTGAGGATTCTCAATCAGACACCCTGAGCAGGCTCCTCAAACATTCTTGTTGAGGTCACTGCAATTCCTTTAAATATGTAAGGAAAAAAATATCATCAAGACTATGAATATCACTGCTACATTCATTTTCTCCATTAAATTATGAGTTTTATTGTAACAAAACACACTATGTAAGTCAGATTTAAGAAACAGTGAAATTTTCTATATGGTGTATGCATGAAATAAAGACCCTTGCAACACTGAATAAGAATCAAAAGCACTAAAAGTAGTGGGATCCAAGACTTATATGCACATGGGACTTATATCATTATTTGCTTGAGGCTCAGGTCTTTTGGACAAGACTTATACAGGAACTTTGGCTGCGTCTACCAGACGTGTGCATTCTTAGAGCCCCATAGGAAGCAGGCCAGCTCCTAACTGCAATCTATATAACTCAGGGTATGCCACAGGATGCCTGGATTGGAACATGCTGCCTACCCAGGCCAAGGAGGTGTACTGGCTGTAGCAAAGGTCACATCACTAGTCTGCACTAATAAGGCAGGCAGGCTCATGGAACTGGATAAAAATCGACTTCGAATTCTCAGACCACTGTTGAAGTGCCCAGCTTTTAACTCAGTCTACATGTGTGCTGAAAGATAAAGCACTGAGGGAACCATTTTTGTGTCCCTGCTGTTGTTTTAACTGATGACTAGAGAAAGAACTAAGATACTCATGTGAGATCTCAGTCCTGGCTGAATGGCAAAGCAGTGTTAATTAGCTGAATATAGTCATCTGCAACTTAGTAAGTTTTGTTGAAGTAATTGACAGAAGTTACTTATTTGAGCAGAAATGAATGATTTATATTTATGCAGCCAATCTGTCACGCACAACTCTACAACCCCAAGAAATGGCGGAGGTTCCACAAACTCTTTCAAAAGAGAGTCAAGGTGACGACAGCAGCTCCAGATTTATTCTACAGCCATGACTGCTTTCTCTCATCAAAGCAACAAAATTGAGTTTCTTTGTCTATGAAACAGAGTAAATTTGTAAATAAATATTTCTCAAGATCTTTGTCAGAAACAAAATCTTCAAATAGATTCTGATGCATTATCTCCCGCTGGTGATCCCAAATCAGGAATTACTGGAGCTGCACACTTCTATCTTTCCTGACTATAAGTAGCACACATCTGAAAATATCTTCCAAAATATTTTTAATTTGAATGGAAATTAGGGCTATCTCTTTAAAACGGACTGTTCCTCTTAAGCTACAATTTTAATTGTTTCAACACGTATTCAGGGTAAACCTGAATGTTTCATTCCACTACTAAATTAGCAGCGAATGAACCCACAGACTAAATGTCACAGTAAGTAAGATCCAATATAATCTGGAAATTATTCAGATTATGGGTTACTGCAGCTGTAGTCTAGTAAAAAATTTGCCTTCATGCCCAGCAAAGTTACATATATGTTAATATGTTCAAGTCATATTTAAACTAAATTTTTAATTTGCTTTTACTTTCTGTACACAATTAGAAGAAAAACCTGACAAAATATTTCAGAGATAGAAAGACCTTGTGACTTCAGGGTTGCAAGAGAGGCAGAAAATGGCACTCCTCAGGCAAGATGCAAGAATGGACAATGCAGACTGTCTGACTGATTTGACCTGACTGAAAGTCTCTTCAGGAGAAAAATAAAACAAAAACTGTTAACCTGCATAGTCCATAGCTGAAAAGCATGATTTCCCTCCATGAAAATCAGAAAGTGGAGTTCAAAAGCATCACTCTTGATGCTTTTGAAGACTTGAAGCTGTTTTACGTGACACTTCTTATTGTGGATATTGGAATTAATGATATGGAAAATATAACTGCTAGGCACAATGTTGTATTTTCTTCCTTTATCAAGATAATAAAACTTTTTTTCACAAAACAGATGAGAAAGAAGAATGAAGCCAACAGGAGAAATCTACACCAACTGGGTATTATTACCAAAGGAACTGAGAAAGCTGGTAAGAAATGTTTTCTGCATAAATTAGAATTCTATTATGATGCCTGGTATCATACTTTGAAGCACATGTTATAAATAAAAGCCTGAGGAAAAAATGAAAAACAACACTTTGTAAAGTAGTTAAATGATCTTCTGGGAAAGCTGTCCTCTGGAACTGATAATGTACAAACCCAGTGTGAAAATTAAGCATGAGAACTATTGCAAGCTGTTCCCTAAAGAATGATCTTTACAAATTTTAGCAACCAATACTAGTACTTGATGTAAAAAAATCCAGAATGCCTAAAATTGTAAATTCTCTTTCTACTTGCTAATTTGTATTGAATTTATTGACAAATTATATTGCAATACATAACTTCTAAATTAAATAAATTCTAATTCTTTCAAATACAATGAAGAAAAGCTTCCAGACTACACCTTCCTTGATCTAAGATTCAAGTCAGAAAGAATTAAGATCAAGAATTACTGACAAATGCAAGGAAAATTTCTTCAAATATAGATTAAAGTGGAAATTTTCATGCTGTTTCTCCACTTTATTTCTGTAAAGTGGACATGAAAAATTCTGTATGTCCTTTAGCTAGAAAAATTATTTTAGAAGGCAAGTCAGCTTCACTGCACCAAATGAGGATATACTTGAGACATAGACATGAAATTCCACTTACCACAGGCCCTGAGCAACTATTAATGAATTCACCAACGAAGTTTTGGGAAAAAAAAACAAAACAACAAAACATGTTGCTTCAACACTTGCACTGAGCTTTGCATCAGGCATTTATCACTAGCAGAATACAGTACTCAATATTACTGTACAGTACTCAGTAATACTTGATCTGCTGAGATCAAGAGAACAACTTGATTCAGAATGTCTAGCTCCTTTTCTCTCTCTCACACAGTATCCATTAAGGATGTTCTCTGCTCTCTATCCATTTTCATAGTCCCTTTAAGTATTGTACCCATTTCTCACAGAGTTTCTTTTCATCACTATTTTCATGCATGACCTCAGTTTCACATCCTGCTCCAAAATCCTTAAAGCCCTATAGGGAAGGTGTCTCATGATGAGAGGACTAATGAATTTGTTAAAAATAACAAATACAACAATTGAATATCTGTAAATATCTACAATGACAAAGAATAAAATATCACCAAAGACAAGTAAATCTAAATATTAAAATTTCCCTTTCTGAAATGACTTTTCTGGCCATAACCTCATTCTGAGCTGAGAAAACAGAACAATTTTGTGTCAAGTCCAATAGTCCAAAAACAATCAAATGACAACCAGTCTGACTGCAGTACAATGAAATCCTGCAAACTTTTGTTAGCTGCCATAGCTTGAAGGCATCATACCCACAAGAACAGCAGCAATTGCCATCATTACTTAAATTTGGGTTTCATAGTTAAGAGAGGTCAGCTGTTCTCTAAAAGCATGGGTCAAAAAAGGGACAAAGCAACCAAATACTGTAAAATTGATATGAACTTTACCTAAGTCTTTTGGCATCAGTGGAATTTATTGTACCTTTAGGATGGCATACCTGAAGTATAAATTTAGGGTAATCTATGCAGTATAACCTGACTTTTATAAGTTTCATGAAAGCAGAGACACAGTTCCTGCACAAGAAGTCAGTTAAAGACCAAGCTCCTGAACCATGATTCTACCATAACTAGTAGCATTTTCAACTATGGTGATGAATGACCAGAGTCTGCAATCTCTTAATTTAGCCAGACAGGAGCTAAGCACAATAGGGGAAGAATCAGAGGAGTGGTTCAGCACAAAAGACAATCCACTTTTAAATATCTCAAGAGAACAAAGTATAGTTTTTACATAGTCAAAGTGAATGCGCAATGAAATAAAATTAGCCAATGCCACGATTAAAGTACAGAAGATGAAAAACCCCATGAATTGTATTGCTCTCAATTTATGCTGAGAACTCATGAGCTGAGATGACAGTACAGCTTACTGCAACATAGATCCACAAGGCTAATAATGTAGACCCTAGGAATGATTCGCTTGATTTCCTGAAGAGAGTTATAATCTTAAATGACTTTAATTAGACTTCACATTTTATTCACAAACTGAAATCAAATAATGAAATTATTTCAAGCCTTTACAAAGGCTGAGTACTGAACAGCCTTTCTATTTAAAATAAATTAAACTATAAAGGGTTGTTTCTGCGCTGCTTCCCTAAGACATGTGCTTTTAGTCATGTGCATAAATAGTGTGAAGTAATAGGATTAAATTCTGTCATGCTTGTAAACAAGTTGGAAAAATACCACGATGAACTCAGTGTTGATGAAGTTGTACTACTGGTTTAAATCAATGTCTGGTGTTTTGAACAATGCCAGAGCAAAAACCACAGGCTGGTTGTGCATGTGTGAACAAAACAGTGAGAAAAATCTAATTCATATAAGAGGCATGCATCAGGTTAACTATAAAAGGATGCAGATCAGGCCCCTTGCTATCCTCTCTTTTTCATCTCTTTCTCTTTTGCTTTCTTTGTCACACCACCCCAGCTCTGCACCATTCACATGGGAGGAACAATGTAGAATCTGGGGTGATATTCTTTGTTCTCTCTCTCTCTTGCTTTGTCTGATCAAACCACAGCTTGTAATTCTATCCCATGCTCCATATTGAACTTTATTGCAGGAGTGGGGAGATTGTGGACATGTGTTGTGGCTTGTTAGCCAGCACCTTTGAGGGGTGATTTTAGGAGGTGAGAGCTATATTAGTGTACTGTACAAAATTAAGGGTTTGTTAGCCACCACATTTATGGAAGCAAAATGTAAGAATGTAGAGGCTTGTTAGACAATACTTTTTGACTCTAAATAGTTGTCTAATTGTTGGAGTTAAGGCATGCCTTAAGAACAAAAGCACAAGAGACCTCATTCCTGGTCCGGCTTCTTTGTTCAGCCAGATGAGAAACTACCATGACAATGTGCCCCCTGCCATGGGTTGTGACAGCAGCCCTGGTTGACAATACCGTGCCTGATGTCCCTGAGGACATGTTTGGCTCCCTGGATGCTCCCCTTGTGCCTGATGCTCCCAAGAACATGTTTGTCCATCCTGCTGCCAGGGCACTGCTGACCCATCTTCAACTTGCTCCCCCAGGTCCTTTTCTGCTCTCCAGCATCTCATTCTCCACCCTGTTTGTACTTCAAAGGTTGCCCCATCCCAGGTGCAGAATCTGGCACTTTATCTTGTTGAACTTCCTGCGGTTCTTGATTGTTCAGCCCCCTGATTTGTCAAGGAATCTCTGTAGGGCCTCCCTGCCTTCACAGGAGTCAATAGCTTTGTATAGTTTGCAAACATAGTTAGTCTCCCTTCCAGTCCTGCATCCAAGTAATTTATGAAGATGTTGAAGAGCACCGGCCCTAAGGTGGAGCTCTACAGAACCCCACTAGTGGCAGGTCCCCAGCCTGATGTCACCCCATTCACTGCAACTCCTTGTGCCTGACCTGTGAACCAGTTGCTCACTCATCACATGATGTGTTTATCCAGCTGTATGCTGGACATTTTGTCCAAAAACATATACCATGAGAGAAGGTATTAAAAGCTTTGCTGAAATCCAAAAAAATTACATCAATTGTCATTCTCGGCCAATGAACACGTGCTAGGTGCCAGAAACAAGTGCTTCTGTGGATGTTTTTGTCACATGAAATCTATGTAGTTAAGCAAATAATAAGATTGAAATGGTCCAAGCAGAAATCTGTACTTTAAGAACTCACTGACATATGGAGCAGCACAACACCAATGAAGTACTTTAGTAGTGAATATTTGTAAAATGAAGGCTTTTTACAAAGACTGGGGAAAATTCTCTACATATCATCCTAGAAGGATGAAGGAAAGGAAAAGATGAAGGATGAGGAAGGAAAAAGAAATGTCAGGAAAAGAAAACTTATAGATAGCTGGATTGTGAATAGACTGTTAGGAAGACTAGGAGAGTCTGGTGAAGAGGGAAAAGATGAATGATATGGAATCTCAAAGAGAAATGTTGAATTAGAGAGAATTTATGGACAGAAGGCAATGACAGAAAGGGATAAACAGAAGATGCAGGATTAGGCCTGACAAAGAAAGGGATTGTTTAGAGGATGGAAGAGAAGTATTTGAAAGGAAAGGAAAAAGGTGACAAAAGTGAAATGTAAGTATGCAAATGAAAAATTAAAAGTGTAGAAGATCTACAGGCAAGATGAGAAATTTGGAAGATCTGCAGATGAGAAAAGAAACTTGGTAGGTGACCTGCAGAAAAACATGGGAAAAAGGAGAACCTCTTTTAGGAAAAAAAAAACAAGCATGAATTTGTTTTGTTTTGGTGTAAGAACTGTCTAGTATTAAGAAGTCCAGAACGGGAATAAACAGATTGTTCTGTGCAGGTCCTCAGAGGCATCGGTAAGAGCATCACATCAGGAAACGATCCACAATGCATGGCAGTATGTGCAGATGGCAGTAGGTTGCACAATACTACAAAGCAGATATTGAAATCTAACATGATGTCATCATACTGTGATTATTTTACTGCTGTCTGAAGCTAGGTTTAGTGATCTATTTAACACTGAGTAACACAGCGGTTTACAGACAAAAGTATCTTTTATTGAATAGAAATATTAATTTATACTCTGAATTATGCACTCAAAGAGATGATGACTGTCTCTACTAACATGAAATGAAATTGCATCTGGCTTGATATTTCCTGCAAAATCCAGTTTCAATATGAGTGTTCACAGTAAACACGTACCAAATCTTCATTAGTCTTTGAAGAACAAAGCCACCAGATGTTTTCTTGGAGTTTTTCCCACTTGAAAGTATGTCAACATATGCAGGAAAAATTGTTCTGAGTAGATTTTAAGGGTATCAAGAATGGCAGCATTTAAGTTATAACTATAACTGCATCAGTAGGCTCATACACCTACAACTTGTCTCAGCAAGACATGCACCACGACGGCTACACTATGAAATCTATTTCACAGGGGGCCTAACACCATGAAATCACTTCACCCATCTTTCTGTATCCATATTCTTTATGGGTATTTCTATATCCATCACCAAAATACTTTTGTTGTTTTTAAGGCACTCCAAACTTGTAGGGTGAGGGGCCATTCAGTTCCTATTGTTAGCAGAAGGCAACATAAATGCATAAATGTGACAAAGTGCAAATAGTTTGTACAGGTCATGACTCTTCCATAGTTACAATGCTCCAAACAATTTCTAAATCTTACAATGATGGTCTGCATAATCAAAGTCAATTTACTGGCAACTGGCCATCAGACAAATAAGAATATTAGCAACTTCTTGCCTTTTCTTTCTTGACCATTTGTATTACAGTCAGAGCTTTCCAGTTTTCTAGCAGAATTTTAAAGTCACTAGATTTCCCATTAAAAAGTTACCCTCCTGAAATATGATAGGTTTTTTTTTCTTTTAATAACTGCCATTATGCAAATACATCCACATATAGAAGACTTTTAGTCATTAATATCTCCTAAAAGAATCGGCAAGGCATTTTAAAATGCAGAATGTTTATCCATTCCCTCCCCACCCCCTGAATTTTTATTTACTTCTTAGGTTGAAGGTCACAGATCTAGCTGTTTTAACTCAATCTGTTTGTCTTTTGATCAGTAAATTCTCCCTTAAATCCATTTGGATGCATACAATAAACTTCACTACATTCTAACATTCTGTCATTATACTTTAAAATTCCAAGTTTCCATCTCAGAAACAGCCAAAGAATGCACAATATGAGCTGATTCCAAGACTTCAATCAGATTTCAAGAACACAGGAACAAAATTTTGCAAAGTAAAATTTTCTATTCAGGAGGAAAACCAAATTACCACGTCCAACCTGGTTTTTCTCTCCAAAGGGAAATCTAATGCAATAAATTTAAACAGTGATAACGAAAGTATTTCTGTGAAATGAGTAATTATGTTGTGGAACTCCATACTGTATGTAATTAGAGAGGTCAAGAACTTACTGGGGATTCAAAACAAGGTTTTAACAAGAGTTATGAAGGGTACCAAAATAAATACTTTGATAGTGTTAGTAAGCCTTGTGTTTCCGGGCTAATACAATTTTTAACAATTTGATATTATCAATAGCTGGAAAGAAGTAATTTCAAATCTACTAATTACTTCTCAAGACTTTCTAGTAATCACTCCGAAAACGCTACAGAGTTCTGCTACAGCACAAAACTGGCCTTGTGTCTCATTTTGAAGTACCAGATACAACATTCCATATTTCTGCAACACTGTTAAGATGATAAATGTTCATCAGTGTAGGATTACAGTTTGGCAGATGCTTAGTCTTTTCTTCACATATATTTGCTCTTAGACAGCAAGCAACTGTCTAGGTGTAAAATGGAGCTCTTCTCATTAAAAAGGCACAGCTACTATTCAAACCTCATTAATAATAGTTTTCTTGTGACCACCAAAGAAATGCAGATGAGGCCTATGTGTAGGCATGTACATGGATATGTACATGCATATATGTACCAAATATTCTCCAAATAGTGGGAGCAAAAAATGTTGTAGTCCAAATTTAGGTCTGGATTAAGTTGTATAGTAACATAGGTAAAGGAGAATTCATTTTTAAGTAATATTCCAAATACTGATTTCCCTGGTAACATGAAAAGAAACACAGCTATCAACTGATTAAAATGCTGGCTGGACTGTGTATTTTCATATCTGAAATATCTACTTAAAACCTGAAAGACAAGTACTTTTTACTAAATGCTAAAACCAATTTATTAAACTTTTGAAGGTACATACACAAAATTTCATCTACCCAATCATGTAAAATCCCAGGAATAATAATTTTTAAGGGGATAATGATATATTAAACTGCTTCTGTTTTCAAGAGTAAATATCATCTTATAAAAAGGCATTTAATATTTGATTTATTCATCATGTGCTTTTTCCACCATAATCTAAAGACTTGGAAAAAAATTAAAATCATGCAAATCACCAAAAGGTGAATATTGCATTTGTAGTCTTACATCCAACACTAATATTACAAAAGGTTATAATACTTTTCTCTCTGTAGACTCAGTGACTATGAAAGATTAAAAAATTTTAGCACCATTGTGGTATTTCTTACTAAAAAAAGGGAAACAAACATTACCATTTAACTATATTTTTGTCCCTGCTCCTTAAAATACTCAGTTCTTTCCAGGTACAATGTAAATATTTTTTTCTGCATTTTTACTATCACTTATGTAAAAACACAGTCCAATGAACTGTATAATTTCATACTTTCAATTACTTTCACTAACATTTTTCTGCTTTGCCTCTTAAATTGTCTTCTCATTCTCTGAATATATAATTTTTTTCAAAGAGAACCAAATTTCAGGGAATATGGCAGTCCAGTTGTCTAATATATAAATTATCAAATAAATTTGATTGCATTTAATTTTTTTCTCTCATTCTTTCCTCCTTTACCAACTCTTTTTTAAAACAAAATCCCTGGAAAAAATTGAGTCTTCTTTTTGCCAGTTGGACCTATCACCCAGTTAAGCTTTTTGTTCTGAAGAATACCATTCAGAAACCCCGTCCAGTTTCTGTTCCTGATCTATTCAGACCACGTACTTTGACTTCTTATCTGGACCAGTGAGACAGGAAAGCATATTTTTATTGAGTTACATCACACATAGTGCTAATTAGAATAGCCTCTCTTTAATGTTGAGACAGGTAGAGGCAGGTTTCTTCACAGCCATATTCTTTTACAAGGCAATATGAAAAATTGTATGTTGCAAAAAAAAAATCTTGTCAGAACTGCTATATGAACCTCAAAGGTGGAAAAATATAAGCAGCTTATTATATGCAAATTCTTCAAGGTAATCATTAAAATTTGCTAATACATTTGAGAAGCTCTTATCTGTATTATCAAAGCCTATGGTATGCAGCTGCAATGAATGAGGAAAGATCTGAACTTCAGTCAGTGGGATTGCCTTTTTCTTCACCAAGAAGCTAATATTAAAGTGGATTACACCTATAAATCCAGTGTCTTTAGGTCTGGAGTAGCCAAAGATAAGCAGCTGTTTATAGTCATAAATTAAAATTCTTGCAGTTTAACTTGTACCATGTTATGACTGAAATAACTATGACCTTGAATACAGATCCCTCTGTCTTATGTATCGTATGCAAGTCCTGTTGGAGCTAACTAAAGACAACTCTTATTTTCATTTAAATTGTGTCATTTAAATATATAATTTGTTTGATTATGGCCATCATTAATACCTGACTGTCAACAACATAGAATAAACTGAAAATCCATCTTCAACCTAGGAAATAGCTTAATAGTAAGGCAGAATTGGAAAAAAATAAAAAGAATCCTCTGAGTGAAAACTAGTGTATCCTGATGCTTGGTAAAACAGACACAATACCTAAGACTGGCTACCTGTAACATTTTGCTTCAGATAAACTTTAAAATGTTTATGATTTTGGAAAGCTTTGTAACAAAGTAAGATATAATGAAAAGCTCTAACTAAATCACACTGTCAATCTTTAGTCAGTGAGATACTTCCAAAAATGCCTGCAAGTGGGCATTTGTTTAAAAACTATAGTTTACTATTTATATTGGAAATTAAAATTAAAGTTCTAAGAGAAAGTTTTTAAAATTTCCCCAGAGAACGTGAAGTTGAACTGATTTTTTTCCCACAATAAGGTTTTGCAAAGTAAAGCTCAATGAGAAGATATCTTGATAATTTCATTGATCAACAAATGCGTCAATTCAAGTATTTTTTTTACTGCTATGTTTACTTTGTAGTCTTAGTATAAGTAAGCAGCAATATTAATTTGCTTCAGATAACTCACTGGCATGTACACAAGGACCTAATGCACTCAGTGTTACACATGAATGTACTTCTTATTGCAAGTTCAAAATACGCTACTGACAATAAGCGTCAGAAAAGGATTGTCATTACAGGAATTTACAGGAAGTACTTTCATTAACGCTTCTTTATATTACTATATAAAGATATTGATTGGTAAAATCATTCTAGATTTTGGGATTTAATTAATTTAATTTTAAAGGTCTCCTTACCTTCTATTGCTGAGAGTAGAACACGAGAATGGTCGTATGCAATTACATTCGCATATCTATTCTTTGGTTTGTTTACTTCCAGGTTAGAGTGTTCCCATGTGAACTGCTGGCCAGGATCAATAGACTTCAAAAGACAAAGAGAAAACAGGAAAGGAAACTTTCAGCTGGGGACTACGTAATTGTTTTATTTATGGTAAATAGAAACTAAAATCCCATCGTTCGCGCTGGAAATAATTTCCTTTTGAAAGAAAATTATTTCTTCAGGACACACTGTAACATATTAGGTCATATTACATTAACCATTTTGTATTTATGCATTTGAAATTTCCATGAGGAATTTAACCACAAGCTTTTAAAATCCAGGGCTTTTTCTTCAGAGAAAGCAAGCAATCCACCATTTTATCTTTTTACTCATTTCAGAAAGTGAGGGGTTCTAGATTAACAGAAAATGAATAAATACCATATACCTCAAAAACACTGGGATGAAGGGGAATAAATATTTTTGCCTTTATTAGTAAGAACACATGTTCAAAAATTTCCTGTCCTGTTTACTAAATAAACTCCAAAGGTTCCTGAAGAAGTTTTTCAGAAGAAAAACAATGTTTCTGTTCTTTCATTTTGATGCCAAACCAACCCATGGTACTAGTGTTGCTCAGGAAACTAGCTGTGTTTCATCCATAGACAACGTAAAGGAACTTGTTTTTCTATTCTTTGAGTCATAAATACGTAAGCAATTCAGGCATATTTGAAATTTTAATGATATCTTATTCATAAACATAACTAATCTTATTCATAAACAAAACTACATGTTTCCAGAGTTCCTATTTATTTTCTGTTCCAGGGTGGAATTACAGAAGCATTCACCCCACTCCTTCATCCTTCACTAGGGAAACTTCAGACTAGTATTTTTACCTCTATGGTTGAATGATCTATGCAGCAAAATGAATGTAAAATAGGTAACAGATGGTACCTGTTTATGCTCACTATGATAGTGGCTGTATGAAAGGTCATCTCATACTGAGAAGTCATGAATAATCATCTATTGTTTTACCTCCCCTTTCCGTAACATTAGAGACCTTAAAATTGTTTCATCAATATGAATACACAACTATGGCTTGAGGTTTATGTACTCTGTTTAATCCTGGTAAGAACTGGCAGCTCCCAATGACAGCTAGTGGTAAACTATAAATAAAAGATGACACAGATAAGCCAAGGTGCGACAGTTCACCAACACTATGCTCATTTTCCACGAGTAGACCATGCAACATGGCACAAGTCAGGAGATCTGTACTGCCACTACAGCATCAAACCAACAGCTTTCCTGACTCTTCCCAGGGTATGACCTGTAATCTATTAGAATAGGTATTACCTGACAATGAGCATGTGTGAAATTAGTTAATGTGATTTAACCAGGACTTATCCCTTAAACTGATAATTTGGCCAGTCTGAAAATTGCTTCATTCTCATGCATATTTTCATACTTTATACAATTTATTTATTTAATATTTTGAGAATGAATTTGCTACTTTATTGAAATTATTGAAAAAAAAATAATTTCCCTGTCTGCCTGATAAAGAAGCATCTGTGTTTGGGAAAAAAATACCTCAGAAAAACAAGTGCTTTATCCTATTAACCAATACCATAGGCTCAATTAACTTTTATAACAAAAACAGTATAAAGTCCTGCATAACCTAGCCATGGAGACTAGAGGAGTGGGATGGCTCAGGTTCTGGCTCACCCTTTACCTACAACAACTGAGACCGAGTGCTTGGCAAATCCTCCCTCAAAAGGAAATGAACTGGGACCGTTTAGAGGAATGGGGAAGAAATTAAATGCTTGGGATCATGATGAAGGCCATGAAAATTCTACTTATGCTTTGGATATGATTCATTTGAATTCACAAAATTCACAGAATGACTAAGTTGGAAGAGACCCTAAAGATCATCAAGTCCAACACATGCCCTAACACCTCAACTAAACCATGGCACTGAGTGTCACATCCAGTCTTTTCTTAAACACATCCAGGGATGGTGACTTCACCACCTCCCCAGGCAGACCATTCCAGAACTTTATCACTCCTTCAGAGAAAAACTTTTTCCTAATATCCAACCTATATTTCCCTTGGTGCAGCTTGAGACTGTGTCCTCTGGTTCTGTCAGTTGCTATCTGGAGAAAGACACCAAACCCCACCTGACTACAGCCACCCTTCAGGAACTTGTAGAGAGTGGTAAGGGCACCTCTGAGTCTCCCTTTCTCCAGGCTAAACACCCCCAGCTCCCTCAGTCGTTCCTCACAGGGTTTGTGTTCCAAGCCCCTCACCAGCCTCGTTGCCTCCTCTGGATGCGCTCAAGCGTCTCAAGGTCCTTCCCAAACTGAGGGGCCAGAACTGGACACAGCACTCGAGTGTGGCCTCACCAGTGCCGAGTACAGGGGGAGAATGACCTCCCTGTTCCTGCTGGCCACACTGTTCCTGACACAGGCCAGGATGCCTTTGGCCTTCTTGGCCCCCAGGGCACACTGCTGGCTCATGTCCAGTTGGCTGTCACCAGCACCCCCAGGTCCCTTTCCAGCCACACTGTCCCCAGCCTGTAACGCTGCAGGGGGTTATTGTGGCCAAAATGCACGACTCGGCACTTGGATTCATAAACTTCATCCTGTTAGACTCTGCCCATCCATCCAACCATTCCAGGTCTCTCTGCAGAGCCCTCCTACCGTCCAACAGATCAACACACGACCCCAGCTTAGTGTCATCTGCAAATTCACTAATGAAAAACTCAATACCCTCATCCATATCATCAACAAAGATATTGAACAGAACTGGCCCCAGCACAGATCCCTGAGTTCACCACTGCCAACTGGCCTCCACCCTCTGGGCCCGGCCATGCAGCCAGTTCTGATTCTGAACCCAGCAGAGTGCTCCTGTCCAAGCCATGGGCTGCCAGCTTTTCCAGGGGTGTGCTGTGGGAGACAGTGTCAAAGGCTCTGCTGAAGTCCAAAGTGACAACATCCACAGCCTTTCCCATATCTACCAGGTGGGTCACTTGGTCATAAAAAGGGACCAGGTTGGACAAACATGACCTTCTCCTCCTAAACCCGTGCTGGCTGGATACCCTGGCCACCCTGTAAGTGCTGTGTGAGCACACTCAATATAAACTGTTCCATGACCTTACCGGGTACTGAGGTCAGGCTGACTGGCCTATAGTTACCAGGATCCTCTTTCCCACCCTTTGTGTGAATGGGTGTCACACTGGCCAGCTTCCAGTCATCTGGCACCTCACCAGTCAGCCAGGACTGCTGGTAAATGATGGAGAATGGCTTCATAAGCTCATCTGCCAGCTCCCTCATCACCCTGGGATACATCCCATCTGGTCCCATGGATTTATGAATATCCAAGCATCTCAGCAGTTCTCTGACTGCCTGCTCTTGGGTAACAGGGGGACCATTCTGCTCCCTGATATCATTGGGCAACCCAAGGGCACAGTTGTCCTGAAAGTCTTCTCACTAAAAACTGGGACAAAGAAGGCGTTAAGCACCTCTTAACATTAAGCCTTCTACTCATCTGCAGTAAAAAACTCCCTTCTGCATCTAATAAAGAACAAAGATTAGTCTTACACTTCCTTTTACCATTAATAGATTTGTAAAAAAAAGTTTTTATTAACTTTGGTGACAAAAGTTTCCATTTTAAGTCCAAACTGAGCTTTAGCCTCCCTATTTTTTTTCTAAATACTTTAGCAGCCCTCTTAAATACTACCTGAGAAACCCGACCCTCCTTCCAAAGATAATATGTCCTCTTTTTATTCCTGAGCTCCAGTAGAACCTCCTTGCCCACCCAGACTGGGTGTCTGCCTCATTGTCTCGTCTTTCAACACACAGGGACAGTCTGTTCCTGTGCTCTCAAGATCTCCATTTTGAGACATGCCCACCCTTCCTGAACTTCTTTATTTTTAAGGACTACTTCCCAAGGAACTCTCTGAATAATTCTCCTGAACAGGCCAAAGTCTGTCCTCTGAAAGTCCAACAAAAAAGTCTTATTAATGTTCCTCTTGACTTCACCAAATATTGAGAATTTTGTAATTTCATGATCACTGTGCCCCAAGCAGCCTCCAACCACCACATCTCCCACCAACCCATCTCTATTGGCAGGTAACAAATCTAACATAGTCCCTCCCCTGGCGGGGTCACCCACCAGCTGTGACAAAAAGTTGCCCCCCACAAACTCTAAAAATTTCATGGACTGCCTCCTTTCAGCTGTATTGAGTATCCAACAAATGTCCAGCAAGTTGAAATCACCAACAAGAACTAGGGCTGATGATCCAGAAACATTAGCTGCTTACAGAAGGAATTGTCCACCACTTCTTCTGGGATGGGTGGACCATACCAGACTGCCAGTAGGATGTCAGCCTTATTGGCCTTCCGCCTAATTGTATCATTATATGTGATACATGAATTGTATCACTATATGTGTTACTAACAGTTAAAAAGGCACTCTTAAATACAGCTCTGAAAGAATCTGATTTTTTAAGGTTCTACACAGTTTTTGACACCAAACTCTTTGGGTTCACTATCTTAGAAATTTGAGTGACTATGACCAACATATTTTAAAATGTCAGCAGTATTAAGAGCTTGTTAAATTAGCATCTAAATAGACTAAGAGGTTTGCAAAACTGGTGATGGATTTTTTTTGAGCCATATTGCATTTTGTTTGCCTATAAAGGGACAGTGAATTATCCCCCAACAGTATTTTTCCACATGCAAAGGTAGACATCACTTCTGTGATGAGCTTAAGTATAAACATAGTGATGTGATCCAAGAGTAGCACTTCACCTTTCTCCAACAAAAATTTTAGTTTTTCTGACTACAAAGAGAAATTCTTATTCATCAATAAGGCAAATGGTAAAATTTTACTCTCTAATTTCATTCAGTTAAACTTTTATTCCTTTTACTTACAATTTAGTTTCATTCTAGTAATGTTTTCCCATGCTCTGAGAAGGATGGCTGGTAGAATTTTGAAGCGGGTATGCACTGTGTAATTTAAAAACATAAGTACTTTATCTTTACATCTAAGTCCTATTTATTTCATCAAAGGTACAGAGGAAGAATTTGGAGTGCATTTCCATTAGCACTAGGAAGAGTACAGTTATGTGTATATATATATATATATATATATATATACATACTATATTTAAGACATAATACAGCTCTTTATCAGCAGGCCAACAATTCACTTAATATCATATGACTTGAAAACTACTAAAATTTACATAATGACTTCTCTCAGCACAAGTCTCCCCACTTTTCCTTTTTGAATTAATGGAGGTAAATAAGAAAACTTATGCAGGTTATTTACAGGTCAAGTTTTCAGAACTTTGGAAAATAATTTTTATGGATTTATCTCAGAATTCTAGTAGTAATTTAGAAAATAAACATAGTACAGAAGATGCTAACTATATGTTTGTGCATTAACTTTTAAAATTAAATTGGTAACTTGACCGGGAATAATGCACATCTATAGTATCTCTAACTACCCAGACAGTATTTTTTGAGAGACATACATGGAAACATGCTATCTAGACCACAGTCCACCGCCTTAGAATGAAGCATACTACTCTGCATTGTTCTAGAAACATAACTGAAGCAGACCATCTGTCTTGTCTTTTATATTTTTACCTACACTGCCAAAATATCCTGGAAATTACTTCACAATGTAAGATGTCAGGTACACTTTCTCTTCACATAAGAAAACTAGAAAATAGCAGAATAAACTGGTTGTCTAACATGCTGCTATTTTTGAGTGTGGACTGAAGGACTTTGGCTTTAAATCATGACAACCAAAACAGGATGTAACAAAAAATGATAAAAAATGCTTATGAACAGTAATTTTAAACTGCACTTTTGCATATACAAAGATGATTTTGCATATACATCGAAAATGATGGTCTGAGATTCTTATCTATTATGAGAAACAGCTTCAGCTCTATATTATACCTATTTTTCATGTGAACTTACAAAAAGAAAACTTTAAATTTAGAGCTTAGCTTCAACTGTTCAGCATTCAGTACAATTCTTCCACTTTTCACTCCTTAATACTTAAGCATTTTAAAGCTACTGTTCGGTATCAAGAAAAAACCCAAACATACACATTGTATGATGTATGGCCAGATGGTGTAGTTTAGTGATTAATATTTAGGTCTACATGCAGACATAGTTAACATAAATTATCAGAAACGGGCAAATGGATTGAACTTTAATCTTTCCTATTTTCCTCACCAATCTGAATCACTTTGTGGCCATACCATCCTCCCATAAAGCACCATTTTGTCAAAAGAAAGTTAATCTGTATTTCCTCAGACTTAATAGCCACACTCTCAACAAAGAGTTGAGTGGTATTGGCAGACACATTTCAGAAGTGAGAAAGACCAATAACTCATGAATAACAAGCCTGTGCTAACAGTTTTAATGAGTGCTTTAATGGTTTAATGGATAGCACTTTAATAGGATTTCTAGTATTTTCATTCTGAAAGCTTGCCTTCAATAAAGCTGTCATTAATAAAGAAATGGATTTCTTCACAGCATAACTGTGTAGTATGAGTGCTTTGTGCAAAAGAAATAAAAATATTTGCAATACAGTTACTTGCTTCTCATGCTTTGACAAATCTTTCATCTAGTGTGCTCTAAATGGCTGGCTACTTAAACAAGCGCGATCAGTTAGTGGGAAAAAACTGGAGCAATATTTACTATCACAATGCACCATCCATAAAACAGTTCATTGACTAATAATCATGGTAACCAAAATGTTCTGGTGGTAACCAAACCAGAAGAATTTCAAACAATCCCCCTCTGCTAAACGATATACCTGCTCACTCACTGTGCAGTTTTCCTTTACACCACTTAAACAAGAGGCAAATGTTCCCTGATGTGTCTTCCAGGACTAGATCTGGTTCAGCACTAAGGAAGGAAGGAGTATGACAAAATGTCACCCCTCCTGGTGTGAGCTGACATGTGCCTGCCTGCTCTGGAACACTGCTCTTCTAAGGGTCACTACGGCAGCAGATTAGAAACCAGCAGTTTTAGGTTTCTGCTGATTGTGGGGATGGATATATACTGCACAGATTTCACAAGGAAGGGGAAGGAAGCATGCCTGTAAAGCATTTTCAAGCACTGTAGCTGCACTGTTTGTGGCTTGAATTAAATGACCAATGACCATTGCTTCACAGAGAAACCTAGGACCAGGCAGGCAAAGTAGAATGAAAAATAAAAATTGGAGAGCCTGTCAACCCAAACAGACTCAGAACAACTGGTGAAGGTACACAGCTATGCAGAGAAATGAACAGTTTGACCCTCTTTTACCACTGTCAGCAACTGTGAGGAGAATTTCATACCATATCTGATGAATCTATAATAGAATGCTATTGTATTATACAAGAGACTTGCTAATAGAATCAGATTTACATACTGCATTACCAGAATGTGAATGCTAGATGCATGAACATTAATTCATGATCATGGCAATTTGTCAACTGGAATTATGTTTTTTTAATTAAGACAGAGACTTCCCCATTGCACTGCAGAGGGTATAATTTTCAAGGATATGGGGGGGAACCTCCACATATGGCTAAGACTTGTTTTGAACTCAAATATGATTTTGCATCCTGGTCCTAAAAACAGTTAAAAATGCAGATGATTCATTTTCTGTTAACTCTCAAAGGGAAGAGACCTAACTGCTCAAGAGTAGCCAGAAATACAAAAAGCTTTTTTCCCAAAAGCTTTTAAAATTTTTCCTCAAGAAAAAACCGCGTATTTTCTCCAGAGTATCAAGCTAATATTCCCATGACTAAATGAAATTATGAAAAACCTGATTCCAGTGGAATCAAACAAGCTATATAAGCTTGCACTAAAGAAAATTTAAAGAGCAAAATAAGCATTATTTGAAAACATCCTTGAAGAAGATTATTTCAAAAAGCTATAAAATCCCTAGTTTTTAAAAATTAATCATTTTGGTTTGTATTTCTTTGCCACTAGTTTAAACATAACCTACCTGCAATTAAAATAGTTTGACCATGATATCATAACCAGTTGTAATGGAAATAATTTTGTGTTGAAAACTGGGGATTACAGTCAACTTCAGGTGGAAAATAAATATCAGGATGAGATGAATACCTGAATAATGAAAAAACTTGCCTTGTTTAAATATTTTTGTGGCTATGCTGGTTTGTTATACATAGTGTATGAAATGCAGCAGGTCTTATAAACTGAACTTTATAGTTGTCTCACATGCGACACTATGCTACTTTAAATTTTAAACATACTTTTTATCGTGTTTTTAAAGCACTGTCCACATCTTTTATTTCAATGAAAGAGCAGAGTTAAATACTTAAGTGATTTTTCTCTATAAGTCCCTAAAATTATTGCAAATTAATATCTCTAAAGAGCTCCTGCAAAATTCAATTTTATTTAGAATGACCTAGTTAGTTTGTCCTCAAATGATTTTTCTTGCTTCAAGAACACTGCTTTTCTCTTTCCAGACATATCACTGCTATTTTAGGCAAAATAAAACTGATATTTATCACAGTATAGAATGATTAAATTATTAGTGTTGGAAAAGATCTCCAAGATCATCAAGCCCAACCTTTGCCTAACGACCAGCAATCCAACCATAGCACTAAATGTCACACCCAGTTTCTTGAACACTTTGAGTCATGGGGAAACCACCACCTCCCTCTGATCCAATGTTTTCAGTAAAACATTCCTCCTGGTGTCCAAGCTGAACCTCCCTTGGCACAGCCGGAGGCCATTTCCTCCTGTACTGTCACTTGTTGCCTGGGAGAAGAGGCCAAACCCCACCTGGCTGTACCCTCCTCTCTGGCAGTTATTTGACTAACTAAACTGTGTCTATGAAATGCCTTGGCAAAAAACCATTTGCTATCAGACCAAAACACTGCATCCTAATATGAAACACCACCTTTGCTTTATTTAATTATATAAGTATAAACAAATGCTGTTATCCCAGCGAAGCATTCACAGCACAAAGGAAGGAGATAATACCCTGCACTCTAAATCTTGACATGCAGGATTTCAAATTCCTGCACTATGTCTTTAAAGTTCTTTACCATAACTATGCTGCTGGCTCAGATACTAACCTAGGTGGAACTAAGCACCAAACAACCTAGGTGAATGCAAGTGCATGTGCTAGTAATAAGACAACTTTTCATCGTTCACTGACTACACTAATTGTTTCTCAATACATGGAGCACATCCTCTGAAAGTAAAGTTAAAAAATCCCAATAAATGATATTTGTAATATTAGAAAGAGAAAACCATTATAAGTAAAAAGAACAAAACCATATTTTTTCTGGAAAAAGAATTGATTTTTCCACATGAGTCACTTTTACCTATGATGATATAACAGTTAAGTGCAGCTGTTTCTTTGATAGAGATTCATTCAGTGGATTATTTGTTCTTCCTGGACATCTAAAATGTACTATATTGGTAATAAGTTTTATATGTGGTTCTACTATACAATATTTACTTGTTTTAGTATCCAATGTTTATGTTGTTGTAGCTTGATATACAAAAAGAGAAATGTAACATATTCAGTAAACTGTGTTCCCATCACAAATTTAACCAACTGATTCTGAAAATCACAATAAAAAGTCAAAATTTTTCCAATATTCAGCTTTAAAGCAAAATCCTGGCTGCAATTTGCAGAAAGAAACCTGATGAGTGAAAACATTAAATTATATGCAACTTGTAACATTTCTTAACCAGTGCATATATACACATTCACAGTAAACCATGCAGAGTCTGATAGTGTAAATTTTGTGTTGTAGTGACAGATTCTCATGCAAATATAGTATGAATCTGAATCTACTTCCTTAAGGGTGCAAAGTTCTATGTACAAGCCTCAGAAAAGAGCTCTTAAATTTTTACAAGTCTCAGTAATCTGAGGAGGAATATATTGGAGGAATATATTTTCTGTTCTGCCTTACAGGAGGAAATTACCATACAAATACTTCATGAAATAGGCAGAACATTACTGATTTTATTCAGTTCATCTCCATGACCACTTTTTATTTTTAAATTCTGAAGTCTCAGATAGGAAGGAGATACAATATAAAGGTCAGTATCTTATAAACACAGATTTTTGCTTAGCAGCTGTCAAGTCCATATGGACCCTTACATTACATAAAATACCACTGAAATTGCCAAAGTCAGCAAAAGCTTCCCAACAATCAGCTGGGGTCAATCCTGCCTTTAAATTAGAGAACAGAAAATAACTGTGTGACATTAATGGTATGATATTTGATATTAACAGAGTAAATCAACATTTTTTTTTGGCTTGGGGATTGTGAGCTAACAAAAAATTAATGAAGGATTATGAAAAATTTATTTTGAAGCAGAAATGAACCTCTTTGAGGAGTCATAGCACTATCTTGTGTTAACACTAGAGAATCACTTTATGTAACACATGAATTTTAAGTTTATTTGAATCTTGCCACAGTAATAATCCTTGAAGCTTGGCCCCTAGAAGATGGTATTCAAGGTAAATTTGCGAGAGAAGTACAATGGAAGAAGTCTCTATTGTTCTGCTGAGATGCTGTAAGAGCTGGGATAGATGCCCTCAAGAAGGCACTATGGAATAGTTTCTGAAACTTGTAGCAGTAGGAACTTGTCCAGTTGATGGCACTGAGCCTTAAAAAACATATAACTAGAGGCTGTTATACACTGGAGAATACACTGTTTTGAAGAGACAGGGAGGTTTGTCCTTCTGAGGAGAAAGTGGAAACAGGAAAGAAATTATATTCTTCCAAAAGGAAAAAACCAAACTTGTATTGACTTTTGATCAGAAACTCTGATCAAAAGTAAGTGGATGGAACATGAGCCAGGATGGCAGGGGAACAAGTAATCAGCCGTTTCTTAGAAAATTAAAAGATGTGTTGTGTGGTGAAACCAGTAGTTCTTTTGAAGTGGCAACTGAAGTAGATTGTGCTAAAAAAATAATTTAAACATCCTTTTGAAATGGAGCTCACTTCCTGATAGAAGGAAAAGAAGTCAGAGTCTATCAGAAAACCACCAACATGTATTTTACTTTATGGTATCTCAAAGTTATCACTTACTACAGTAAGTGATACATACAATCAATATGTCTTTGAAGAATTTCAACCATGCAATGCAAACAATTTCATAAGAAGTAAAATAAAACAATTGACTGCCAACAAGGAAAGGGCATTATTAAAAAAAACCCACCAAAATCATCAGTGATAATTGATGAAAACTCTTTGCTTCCCTAAACAGTAATTAATTGGAGGACTTTGCTGGTATCAATAAAGGTCAGTAGTTTTGTGCTGCATGTTACACCTTGAACTTTTCAATACGAGAAGTATCTCTTTTCCTTCTGTCTCACCAGCTCTAGTGCTATCTGAAGTGATAATGACTGAACCGTTACCATCTGTACCTCTTTCTGCCTTGCAATCAGATTTAAAAAGATTGTTTAAGGGATATTAGTGAGAACTGCTGCTGAAGTAGAAGGTCCCAGTCCCTGACCACAAATATACCCACCACTTCCCGTTGCTGGCACTAGAGCTTAAGTAGACATGTGGTGAGCTAGTTCAGGGAACTGATCCAATTGAAAGCAGCAAAGAAAAATAAAACAATTAGTTTTCAGCTGAATCTATTTCCTGAGATAATCCTTGAACAGCTGCACATCTGCTAGTGCCAGGACTGGCACAAGAGAGACAACAGGGATGCACAGCCAAGACACGGAGATGACTTACAGTGATCATCAAACTGCAGCTTTAGTCCACTGCCTAGCCTAGACCATGAAACCAAATAGCAGAGCTTTTCACTAATTCTATTTCAAAATGGATGAATCTTGGACTAGATGGAAATGAAGTGGTATCTCTAAAGCTGTAATTTCAAATATAAATGTTGAACCTTCTTGGGCAAGGCAATATGAATGAAGTTTGATGCTGACCCACAGTTGCCCATATTCTAATCTTGAATGTTTGACCATTCTGCTCCAGATGGTATGTTTTGTAAAAAACCCCAAATAAATGAAGAAAACAAAGAATGTAAAAGTTTTCCTGCTTACATAGACTAGAGAAACTTCTGCAGGGTCAGAAGATATTAAGAAATAAATAAAGTAATTTATTTTTCAATATTGACTATAAATTATTAAAATACACTCTCACAATTATTTTAATTACTTAAGTGAGAAAGAGGTAATACAAAACACCAAAATTTTAAATTTCTAATACAGCATAAGAAAACCATGTCATGTCCCCACCACGTTCAAGATGTAGTACAGCTGAATTGTTTATTTGTATAGAAATTATACTATATTATATGACTTGTAAATGGTTTGGGATTTTCTACACAGAAAAAAACAATTAATTTGCCCATGGTACAACAAAAAATGGTTTTAAAATTTGTACCAAATGTAATCTTTTATTATGGCCTGATTATTTATATGCTGCAATCATCATACTTAAGAACATAGGGTTTGCACATAGAAAAATTAGGAGATTCTCCCACATTTTTTGTGTGACAGCAACAATAAACAGCAATCCTAAGTTGTTCTTCAACAAATATATTTCCAGGAATTGTTGAAACTGTATTTTCTTTTTAATTTCTAATGAGATTATTTCTTAAAGAGGTCTTAAGGACTTTCTGAATACTACATTCAATTAAAAAATAAGCAATTGTAATTCTTCATCACAGTACTAAGTATTAATTTTTAACATCTTCTGTCAAGACTTTGAAAATACAATGGAAATATATAGGGCTTCCATGTACCCTGCAGTAGCATGTTACTATGAAACTAAAATGTGAATGTCATCTTGAGTGTTTTTTATAGCTCTGCCAGTGTCCATAAAAATCTTCAAATGCATATAATGTGCAGTCCCTAAAAAATAAGAGCAACTCAGGCTTTTACTCCACCATGCTGAAAAAGTGTTGGAGGATTTTAAGCAAGGATTAGTGACACAACAGACCATAAAGAAAATACTGTGTCAGTGATTCCTCTGGGGGCTGTTAATCTTTGGATCACTGACACGATCACCTATAGCTGGTCTATAGAAGCACTTCTTTACTGATGGTTCGGTGTATACTTGACCTAGGTATTTTTGACATGGACAATATTTTGGAATTAAAATAACAGCTATAATTTACCAGGTTTAATAGATGGCTCCCTATGTCCCTTTAGCCACAAATTACTGACCTGAGAGGCTGTTACCCTCCACTATAGCAAAACCTATCTACTCTGTGGGTTACTGACAAGGTGGCTGGTAAATGATTACTGTCTTCGTGTCACATTCTTTCATGCTCTTCTAGACCATCACTCACGATTTATCAAAGTGGTATTGTTGACAGGAGGAAAATACAATGTCCTGAAACTGCTACACTAGAAGAGACAACAAGCATCTTGCAAACCCTTTTATCTCATGTAAAAAAAATTAAAGCTGTGGACTGAACCTTCTTTGGAGCTTTTGCTCTATGTGTCCTGTCAACGTTATACATAATCTAAGGGTCTTTAAACTGCAGGAAGGGAAACTGTCTGTATATTAAAACAAGTCTATGCTGTATCATTCACACATTATTTCAAGTATGCGTCCATGGAATCTGCCTGACATGTATCCTTATAAAAAGAGAACAGGATTTTATGAACAAAGGATCCACCCCACCATTGTAGCCATTTTACACCTTTTTTTTTGGTCACAGGTTTAATATCATTCAAACCTGGCACCATATCAGAGAGGGAAACAGCAAGCATGAAATTTAAAATTTGAATGGTAAAGAAGTAGGAAAAAATACCTCATATTCCTGTGAGAACTTCAAATTGTCATTTGCTTTCAATCTTTCAATGTGATCGGCAAGTTCCAAGATAGGTATTGGGGGATGACTGGCCATACCTGTTGAACAAGAAAGAAGAACAAAATTTAAAGTGAACTACAGTGATGGCATCACTCTAAAATTTAGAAAATGCAGTAGTTAGAATGTCTATAAATGTGTAAGTAGTAAAGATGTCATATGTGAGAGAAGCAGGCAAATAGTTTGGTTACTCAAAGCAGGACATGCTCTGCATAGATGAGCTCTGAAGCCAAATTAAAAAAAGTCACTAAACGTATTCCCAAAGCTAACATTCCTAGTGTAGAGGAAAGAGCTACTGTCATATGACTCAATGAGTTTAGCTAGGCATGGAAAAATGAAACAGTTAGACCTGATGTTGACCTCTGCTTTGAGTAATGACTCTTAATGTCATTTTAAACCCCTTCTACTGCAATGCATGAAATGAAAACTCTATTGAATTAGATGAGGAAAAGTGAACGGAGAAACAGACACTGAAAGAGCCCTAAAGGGGAAACAATAGTGTTTTGACAGAAAACAAAGTGACTTATGCATAATCAAGAAAAACAAACTTAAATAATGAAGGTTACCAAGGTAACCAGAGACACCTGAACCTGCAAAGGAAATGGTAAAAAAAAAGAAACCTAAAGCAACATAAAACTAACTTATAAAATAAAGCATGAAATAATGAAATGGAAAGATTGAAGATTAATATTTATAATAATAATAATAATAATGCATCAAGGTATAGAAGACTGTGTACTCTAAATTAGAAATACTTAAGTATTTTACAGAATTCTGAGGTGACTGACATGCAGCTATGAGTGACTAGAACAACATGCATCACTGTTTTAAGACAACAGTCACTGAAGACAACATTGGACAGAAGACAACTAGAACTTCAAAAATGTTTTCACTAGTAGCAGATTGTAGAGGCAGGGGTTGTACAGTTTGGCTGGACTCACATGCTGACTGCACTAGTACCTTAATATATGCTTAATCTGAAATCCCATTTATCAACCCCTAAAAGTACCTACAATCTACTTCAGGTGTAAACATCTTTGTCCATGATGAAGATACTAAACTGAAAAAGAAGAAGAGCTTGGAATTGGAAGTACAGATGGGTGTGTAAGAGGGTACAGGGACAGCAAGGCAAAAAAAAAAAAAAAAACCAACAAACCAAAACAACAAAAAACAAACCAAAAAGACAGAAAAAATGTGGGGTCAACTAGAACAATCTGCCAGCTTAAGATTGACAGGCAAAATTTTGTGAACATTTTTATTTCAAGCTATCCGTCTTCATGAGCTTTCTCCAAAATGCTTACATTCTTCTCTTCATACTTTAGACTATCACACCTAAAATGAAAGTGAGGTTTCAATAGCTTAGGGAAGAGATCAGAGCTGGCAAGAAAAAGTTAAGCTAGTGAACCCCAGGATCTCTTGAAATTACAAAGGGAAAACACTGATGACTCAAGGGGGCTCAAGCTGGAAGGCATGTTGCACAATGCAGTTCGCTTTGTCACCGTGACTTTCAAGAGCATGCCTAAGACAGTTGACTAGCATTTTCTTTAAACATAGCTGAAAATGACCATGTGGCTACAACACAGTCACACTACAGTATGTGCTTTAATTCTTTAAATTCTTCTGATTTTGTTTTTAATTCCTGTTTTCTTTTGGATTCTTTGACATTTCGAGCATCATAATAGACTCCAAAATACTGTCCAGCAGCACTGGCCCTAATTCTTCTGACCCTATATATATATGTTTTAGGGAATCTTCATAGCACATCTGTGATGGTAAGCCATTAAAGCAAGTTGTCAGTCAACTAACAAAGCAGAATATTCAGATCAGTGGGGAGATTCCTTAAAAATTTCAATTAAAAAAAATTAGTCTCTAAGTATTAATTTATTTGCTGCAGCTCTGCTTCTCTCCCATTTTCTTAAAAATTTTACTTAGGGCTTGGATACTCTCAAAATGAGATCAGTCATCTAATAATTAGACGGATTGATCCAGATCAAGCACCCCTATGGAAAATATGTGGGTGAAAAGGCACAGGAGAACTCTAGATTGATCCAGAAATGGAGGTGGACTGATGTACATCTAAAACAGTGCTTGAACAGAGAAAATAATAGAGACAAAGATGTTTAGACCTTTTCGAGCGAATCGTGGGAGAGAGTTATTATCATATAAGGACTGAGTGGTAGTTTGGCTAGAGAGGGAGGACACAGAGCCAATCAGGGAGGCGTAGGGGACTGAATTACTGCTCAAAGCTGTAAAAAGTAAAAGCCAATCGGAAATGGGAAACAAATTAGTAACAGCAGTAGACCATCATAATCAATCATCTTGTACATACAGGCACTTCAGACATGCACAAAACAGCGTCTGGCAACTCAACTAAGATATTTACAGGTGCAGTTACCCTACTGTAAATATAAAGGTCATAAACCCAGTGAGTATGAGACTCACTCATCACACAATGAACCTGACTAAATCACCAGCATCATGAACACAAATCATAATAATTAACTTACTGTGAAGGAATACTTTTCTAAAGATACTGAACACCCATTCTTTTTTAAAATTATTTTTATTTATACACTTCTCTATATGACACTTCACATTTCCAAGGGGTAAATTTCGTATTAAACACTTTGCGTAAGTAAGAAATTTGAAGGCAAATTTTTCTAAGGCAAAAAGAGGAACTACTTACAATTTCAGAAACTGACAAATTTTAACTGCATTTAAACCCTTCCTCTACATCTCATTTTCAGCAATTACACTTTGAATAACTTTTTTCAAATAACATTTGGCAGTTAACTTATGAAATAATAGCATTTGTTCTATTTTCATACTTTAAATACATAAAATGGGCTCTACTGATATGATAGAAGTATTTTATTTTTTAAAAGAACTGCTGGAGGGCTTTTGTTATGTAATCAGTCTGTGAATCATAACAGAATATGCTATGAATAAACATCCTAAGATGTCATCACACCTCATGCAAAAGCATGAGGCTTCTATTAAGCAGGTGTAGAACTTGACTCAAAAGATCCCAGTTAAAATACAGTTAAACTCACTTCTTTTTGTGGTTACAAATAAGAAAATACACTTATTTGATGACACACTCCCACACCAATCAACATATGTCATGACAACACAAAAACTTAAAGACAAAATACAGCTAAATTACAACAGGTCCTGTGACATGCTAAAAAGTCAAAAGAAATACCATGCTGAAACATGCTTTCAAATTCTCTTTTAAATATGGTTATCTCTTTTTTTTTTCCTTAAAAAAAAGAGATAAAAACACCTGAAAACTCAAAGAAAAGAAAACCCCCCAAACCACTACATGCAAAACACAGTTGAAATTGTACCCATGAAAAATTTTTATAACCAGATTTGGTAGAAGATTGCCAAATGTAATTGATCTTATGCAGCCTAGAAGTAATTCCTTTGCATGAATTAAATAACAATGTATGGTTTGATTACAGTGTAGCATTATCCTCTGGTTAATCTGTGGTAAATACATGACTAAGGAACATGAAATACTATTTCTGCTACAATTTCAAGGAAAAAAACTAAGAGAGCAAGGTCAGAAATCATCTGCATATTAACAGACATTAAACCTGTTAATTATATTTCCTTATCACAGCTAATCAGGTGGGTGTTTTAGGCTTGTCATTAGTGTGTTAATTTAGGATTTTGTTTGGTCAGGGTTTTATGATAAAGGCTTTTAGAAACATTTATGACACATACATTTATTTACCAATTTGGAACTGTAGGTTCACATACCCACATTAAACAAGTACAAAGTTAGAAATTAAACAACAAATCTGTCTGTGACTTTACAAATGTCTCGTTTTTATTTTATAATTTACAGAACGCTCTTTTATGTACGAATCTATGCTGATTAAGATATCCTGTTATAGAAAAAGGAAGTAATAAGTAATAGTGGTTGTTGAGACTTATCCTTATCAAAAAGATAGGAAAAAATACCTACTTTAAATTCTGACATGGAAAATGGAATTCCTTATTCAGTCGGAATTCAGCATTCATGAAAACTTAGCAAGAGTGCCTTTAGTACATGAAAATTACTGTTACTTTAAAATTTCATTTTCACAGAGCCAGAGCTAGGCCAGAGCATGAAATTACAAAGACAAATTTACAAGACAATCTCTAGAGAAATATATCATTCTGCAACAGCTATTCTAAAATAATTGCAAATGCATATATAATATTGCAAAATTATGCCACTTTTATTCAAGAATATTTTATGTTCTTCAAAACTTGATCAATTATTCTGGAATGAAAACATTTTATCTTTTTTGGCAACAAAGACTGAGCTTTAACAAGGAGCACTGCAGGCTCCACAGCCTTATAGCAGAAGCACCACCTCTGAGTGATGTGTAAAAGTCACCTACAGGGAGGATAGGGGAAACCTAGTTTTCAGATCCTGATATAAAAATGTCAAATACACTACGATGTTACAAAAACTATGGTCTAAAATCCAGAGGGAAAAAAAGGGATAACTTTTGTGAAGAGAAGACTTTTCAACTTCATCTTCTAGCTAAGCAGATTCTGGGTTCCTCCAGGTTTCAAAGCAAAATGGGATAGCAGAGAAGTGCTGTTTGCATCAGAAGCTGTACCTCTCTTAGGTGTCTAAATCCTCCATGTGAGATGTGCATAAGAAGAGCTATATATATGATGGCTCACTATGAGAAGGCATTTTAGTCTGTTTTTGCCATGGAGACAAAGCACAGTACTTCCTTCAACACTGTCATGATTCTCATAAACAGATGTTGAGTGGATAAACTGTGCAGAAAAAATCCTGCCATCGTGCAAAGCAGGTAACTAAATCCAGATATCACTTTTCCACCTTTTTTTTTGTTTGCACCCTTTTCCTCTGAACATGTTTTATGCTTTTTCTGCTTTATCGTGGAAATAGGTTTGTGGAAATTCCTTAGCAACTCAGGGAATAAGTGAGCACTTATCTAATTAAAAAAAGAAAGGTTTTTAATTTAGAGCTGTAATAACTCTATTTATTTTTCTTGTATTTAAAAGCATCTTATTTAGTTCATAAGATATAATGAGATAATTGTTTAATTGGCACCCAATTACAAAAATTACTTGTAAGTATGACACATATTATAGTTAAATGGGGATAAAAAAAAATCAGTCACTTTTGAGGCATGATTCAATTTATTTCTCTGGCTGATTGGCAGATTGAAGTCTGCCTGAGCCTTAGATCTCTCAGAACCCACTCAAACTACTTAATTTCAGTTAATTTTCCTCTGGCACAACTGGGCTGCCATATTTGATGAAACCTTTTGTGAGGCTTAATTATTACCCCTTCTTTACCTTAACTCTCCCATGTGGCATAGAGACCTCTAAAATTGTGCACCAGGTTAATGATTTTAATTCTGTGTTTCATAGGCACTTGTAGAAAGGTAAGAATGTGACAGACTTTTCTTCAGCTGTTCCAGTTATGAAAGAATAACAGGCTTAAAAATGAAATCCTACTGAGAGATTGGGTATTTTCATGTTTACTCAAAGAGAACTTGGCACTGCTGTGACCCACTCACTGGCATATGGGCTTATCTAACACATACACATTTTTGGATAACACACATGGACCTGGGATCTTGGTCTCAGATACAGAACTGTGGACTATTCCAAATGTCAAGGCAAAGTGTGAAATTTATCGATGGAGTTAGTTCATCCAGTGAGGAGGGAAGCCAGAAATAAATTTGATCCTTTCTGAACAAGGTAATATAGGAAATTCTTTAGGTTAGAGTTCTTTAGATCTCTTTATATTATTGAAGAATGTAGACAATAAAAAGTGAAAGGAAAGCAATACATTTCCTGTGCTGGTAGTTTAGACTGTGAAATTTTTTAACATCCTCATGCGGAATTGAAAATTTTATGACAAGTACAACATATTTGTACCAAAATGATTGTCTAAATATCACCAAAGATAAAATATTGCTTTCTTATATTTTGTGTCAAAAATCTATACCTAATCTTCTGCATTGGGAGTAATTTAAAATTGTGGTTAGAAATTCAAATTTACCCCAAGGACTTAGGTTTCAAATGATTTTGATGTCTGTATCTGATCACATCTTTCCTTATAGAAAATATATGATTGATAGGATTTTTGGAATATGGCTGTTTAAAAATATTTTGAAGTACTACAGTTTATGACAATCTATAATTTTATAGGAATGTCTCATTAACCTCTCCAAGAAAAAACTGCCAGTCTAGATATGCCAATGTAATTTAGAATTTTTTTCTCTAACACTTCTGTACATTATGGATACATTCAAAATAGTTTTCCTCTCCCAGTGGAAGCAGTTGGTCTGCCATGAAAGCTCCAAGCAAACTGTGGATGCTTTCATAATCTAAAGAAATAAATCATTAGAATAGCAACTATGTCAAGTCATCTACCTTGATGCACTTGTACTGATAGTCTATTCAGCACTCTGTCCTTTGTTTTAGCTGTAGGCAATGTTGAGAAATGCCTCATTTTATGAGGGCAATAGCAGATTTCTCAGTAAAAGGAACTCAACATATAACCACATCAGCCCTACCCCCTTCCCTCAGTTACCTCCTTTGCAGTACTCCCCTATCTAGTTCTGCTACCTTGCAGAAAATAAAACCCATATATTTGAAAGTGAAAGAACAACAAACCCAACAAAGCTGATATCCGGAATGCATAGCCTTTCTGTAGTTTCTTTACGTTCATTAAAAAAAAAAAAATATTGCATATTATTTTATGGTGTGTTGGTGGTTGGGAGATGGATAAATATTCAAGTAGGATCTAAACACTTAAGTTAAATTTATTCAGATTTTAATGACATGGTAGCCCTAATTGAAGTTAATTTAAGTGAAATTTTGCTTTTACTAACAAAAGAACTGCAGCTTGATTTCACTGTGACTGTTTACATATGAAGAACATGTTAACAGAGTAAGTTAACAGCGTAACAAAGTAAGACAAATCTACTGGGGTAAGATTTTTCTCCTTTGGTATTTGGTTGAGTAGTACAATGGCCTGACCCGTGTCTAGGGACCTTAAGAGGTACAATAATAAGGAAAAAGAACGTAATTTCATGTAATGTATTTTTAATAATAATGGTAATACTCCAGTCTGTGAAAAGGATTATAGCAAAGGAGTTCCTAGTAGAAACAGATCACAGATGTTCTGCTCAAATAGCTTCACAGAAAATTGCAAACTTCACAGATTAACTATAGCCCTGCAAGAAAAAGTATGCCTTAAATCCTCTCCAGCTCTCTTCAGATCAATGACATGGAATTACTGTGTCTACAAGTGTCAGAAATTCTCCCATTTCTTAATAACTTTACTTTCTCAATGTAAATTAAAAATTAATTACAATAAATTAATTTTATATGTTAGCACTAGGTAGCGGGATTTTCCCCCCTCATGTTTCATTTTAATTATGATGAATACTAAATAAATAGGTAAGATTTTGCATCTAAATAAATGGAGTGCAGAAAATTAGGCTTATCTATCTAGTTATTATTCCATTATTTATTGAATGAAGAGGGAAACATAGTGACGATTGATGAGGTAAAGGCTGAGGAAATTAATGCCTTTTTTGCCTAAATTTTTAATAGCAATATCAACTGTTGTGTGGGTATCCAGCCCCCTGAGCTGGAAGACAATGATGGGGAACAGAATTAAATCTCCCTGATCCTGGAAAAAAATGGTCAGCAACCTGCTACACCACTTAGACATGCACAACTGTATGAGACTGGAGGTGATACACCTAAGGGTATCAAGGGTGTTGATTAAAGTACTCACTGAGCCTCCTTCCCTCATGTACCAGCAGCCCTGCCTAACTGGAGATGTTCCTGTTGACTAGAGGTTTCCAAATACGACATCCATCAACAAGATGGGCAAGAAGGATGATCCAGGAAACTACAGGCCTGTCAACCTGGCCTTGATGCTGGGGAAGGCCATTGAGCAGCTGGCTCATCCTGGCTTTTGTCAGCAACTGTGTGGCCAGCAGGAGCAGGGCAGGGATTGTCCCCCTGTACTCAGCACTGGCGAGGCCACACCTCAAATTCTGTGTCCAGTTTTGGAGCACTCACTTCAAGAAAGACATAGAGATGCTGTAGCATGTCTGGAGATGGGCAATGGACCTGGGGAAGGGTCTGGACCATAAGTCCTGTGAGAAGCAGATGAGGGAGCTGGGAGTGTTTAGCCTGGAGAAAAGGAGGCTGAGAGGAGACCCTATGCTCCCCACAACTGCCTGAAAGAGGCCAGGTGGGGGCAATCTCTTTTTCCAAGTTAACAAGTGATACAAGGAAGAGGAAATGTCCTCAAGGTATGCTGGGGAGGCTCAGATTAGATATTAGGAAAAAATTCTTCATGATGAAAGGGTCATGAGTCATCGGAATAGGCTTCCCAGGAAAGCGGTGGAATCACTGGCCCTGGAGTGCTCAGAAAACATGTGGGTGTCACACTTCAGGACATGGCTTTTTGTTGAACATAAGGTGCTTGGCTTGGTTAACGGTTGGAGTTAATGATTTTAGAGATCTTTTCCAAACAAAACAATTCTGGGATTCTAGTAAGCCATTTACTCTACTCATTATATATCTGTATACAAATAATTACTTTTTTTAGGCATAAGCTAGACTTCAAGAACAGTGTTTTTTCTTTCCACATTTCAAAGATTTGCATGTATATTTATTTCACTGTAAAACTCTTTAAAGTTTTTACAAAAGTGCTAAGTAACATGAAAACTTCACCCAAAAACAAAGAGCTGCCACTGAAATTGTAGCCTCAGAAGGAGACTGAATAAAATCTTTCAATTATTTGCATCTACTGTATTTATGTTCCTATGCTAGACAGGTCCCAGAGCCTGTCAACAAGATTCCCACACTAAGATGAAATTAAATTAGAAGATGTGCTCCTGAAACACACCTGATTTGCCCCAGCTGCTAGGAGCAGTGTACTGGAACAGACTGAAGAATCAAGGCTGGAGCAAAACTCAAGCCTCCAGACTTTTCCCTTTCTACTTCTGTCATGTGCATGAAGTATGGGTCTTTAGCCACATTCACTATGCAGACACACTCCTTCTGGGGCAACATCATCTCAATACAGTCATTATTTAGAAGATCAGGAACGAGATTTGCATGTTCACTTAACCCTTTACTGGTATTTATCATGTCAACTTCAGCAGCTAAATCTCAGCATCTCAAGCACTTAATTACCTGCTTTTATGAACTTGAATTCACTACATTTTTTACTTAATATAGTAAGCTTGACAAAAACATGAGGATCAGGAAGATTTAGCATCTAATTAGCATCAGACTCCATGTAAATATATTGCAGTAGAAAACAAGTCTACTGGGGCATAACTTAAAACAAAGCCAATTTAAGTAAAAGTTAATTTCTGCAAAGGTGGTAAAAATACTTTTTAAAATATTTCTCTGTTTGCGCTTCTTTACTATCAGATTAAACAGCTTTAATAAAACAGTGATTAATGAAAAAAAAATTGAAGTATTTGAGAGCGTGTTCCTCCTGACCTCAAACTACTGACATAATTATATCCTCCTAGACCATAACATACAGCCTTATTTTCAACATCAAGGCCATTTATCTAGTTATGTATTTCTCTTCTGTATTGTACATTTGCAAACCAGTGGAACTCACAATGATGTTAATATATCACCTGATAATGCAGTAGATAAAAGGGAAGCTTATTTACAAAGAAGTGTCCATAAAAATACCATTAATAAACAGAGGGATATACATTTCCCAGTAACATTTTCTAGCATTGTTAGGTTTAAGTTGGAATTTTAGCAAATAAAGGATGCCCATACAGCAAATGTGTCTTTGGACTTTTTTATAAAACTTCAGTTTTTTTTTTCAAGCAGTTTTTTTTTTAAATAAAGAAAATCACTTAATTATTTCAAAAGCTAAAGAAGAAATATATTTTGCAGCAAAAATAAAAAAAAAACATCCCCCAAACCCTCAATCAAAATACACATTTCCAAACAATCCATGTTTCTTTTCTGTAATAGCATCAGTAATCAGCTGTGATCACAGAGGTCTCAGTGAGTTATTATTGTCTCTTACCTGGAGTTTGAAAGTTAAGGCGTCGCAGCTCCACTGGATCTGTGGGATGGTGAGAGGGGACCTCCTTGCTGTTGGGTATGCTGCTCTTTCTAGAATCAGATTCAGCCCTCTTCCTGCATGGAGAAGGTGAATACACATAAACAGAAGACAGACATGTTAGCTTCACAAAGGTGCCTGAATGTTTGGCATTATATTCTAAAGGCAAGATGCTTTTTTCTGAAAAAGTATTTGATCCAGTGCAAAGGTGATGTAATCATGAGTGGTGGGTAGGGTACCTACAATTTGCAGTGGTAAAATAGTCAGAGAGAAAATAGCTGCATTCTGCCCTAAATTGCTCTTCCAGAACATCCTTCTGGTCATCCTCGCACTTTACTTTTATAACCTTAACCCGATAAAAATTTAGACAATTCTCCTATTTTAAATGCTACCTAGCTATCCCTTATACTTTTATACTTTTACAAAAAAGCAGAAAACTCTTGAGCTAGACCACCCCAAGTTATTGTGTTTAAATATTTCTTATCTTATACACATAGCTCTGCATTGCTATAAAAATAATTTTCATTCTCTAGGTATTTTTAATAGGAGAAAGAACAGTACAGAAGACACCTATTTGAGAAGATATCTACTCTTTTCACTTTATAGGATGTAAGAATTTGCTCTATCCCCTCTCATCTCTGTAAGAGCTGAAATAGGCAATCTTCATATGTCTTATCAAGTCTACATATATTCAAGGCTTAGATCTGTATGAATATTTCTAATCAAATTAATACTTTCACTGCAAAGGAAGAAAAATAAAACAAAAATAAATCAGACAGAATTAAAGAGATAAAAGAGAAAGTTGCTTATGTTTCCCTTTCTCTAGAGAGAAGTAGAATCCATGTGTGTTCTCACTGACATTTTTGCTAAAACCGACTTTTGTTATCTGTATGTATAAGATGTAAAACATGGAGAACTGTGTTACATGAAGAGTAGTTACCACTCTGCATTTTTATACAGAAAGTGGATTCTTTCTTCGTAAGTTATCTGTAGGGTCCTGAATGAAAACACAATGTGGCTGATATTTTTTATGTAACATAAAATGAAGAAGCAAACAGAGGAAGAGTTATGTTGTGAAAACAGAACTGAGATTATTTTAAGGGTAATGATAGCAGAATGTTTTCCAGGTGCCCAATATTTATGTTAACGTAAGAATTTCTTTTTCCTCATTGACTCACAATGTGACAATGATAAATCTGTTATTACTCCAGTCAATTTCTTGCTGCTTTTGAAATAATGAAGACCATGTGATATACAGTGAGACTATAAAAGTTATGAAAAAAGTCAAACATCATTGCCTGAATTTTTCAAAGTCACTAGTCCTATGGTTTTACTGGAAAAAAGAAAAAGTGTTACTATAAAAACACTCCACCTGTTCTCCAGCACATACTTTAACATGTGTATTAACTTCTCTTTAGTGAAGCAATAAAAATTAAAATCTGATTATTCTGTTTTTAGTCTTCTTAAAACAAAATTAGTACATATAAACTCATTTGAGATTCCTTTCTTTTGATTTTGACTATTCCAAACTCCTTTCACAGTAGCACTTGGCCCTAGTGCTCTTTTTTCTTACTGAAGAAGTGTGATACAGCTTTCAAAACGTCTTTTACCCTGTACTTCCTTCTCTTTAAGTCTAGGAGTCTTAAGTGTCCTTAAGTTTCTGGAACTATCCAGGGACAAGCTTCATGTAACTTTTTCCACTTGGAAGTTAGTATCAGGCTGCAATTTCATATTAATCTAATAAAACCAATAAAATCTCTTCCAATCATGTATCTGAATATTTTGAGTACTTATAGAATAACAGAATAGTTTATTATGAATTATTAATGGGAGGAACATTCTGGTTTTTTAATCTCTCCAGCCTGTCGAAGACATCTCAATTCTTCCAGATATGCAACGATTCTGAGACAGGTGGGTAAAAAAAATCCAGAAATAAAAAATTATATCACTGTATCATTTTCACTGGTAGAACTTTAAGTCAGTGTGGAGTTTATGTATATGGGACATTATGAAGATTCAGAGCAGCTAATGCCTCAACTACAACCATGGATTCCTTCAAGAACTTTGATTATTGTGTACAACCACTGCTTCCATATCACTAAAACACAAATGAAATCATATGAGCATTGCTGAACTCTGAAAACTCACCCCATGGAGACACAAAAAAACCTCAATGAAAATTTGCTGCTTGTATTACATTACTTTTCAGCGCTGTAAATAACATAGCAAATCTTGCACTTGCCCTCATTGACAGATTATTGCCTACATTCACTTAAGACTGACAGATGCTTTGTCTTAGATCATTATCATGATGACTTTTTTTTCTTTTTTCTCCTTTTCTGTATTAAATGAAGAGTGATTATTTTTCACTTCTCACCTGTCAGGTTTACTGCTCCATTTTAATGCAGCAAGGAGGGAAGAAAAGGTGAAATGTTAGTTGACCACCAGCACAGAGAATTATCATGAAAACAGGAGATAGAAGAAATTTTGATTTGCAGTAAAGATATGTACCTAAACAAAATTAAGCTATGACAGCTCATCAAAATATTCAATGCTTGGAAATCATAGAATAAATAGAAGACCCAAGGTCATGTCCAAAGTGAATCTTCTGTTGAAAAATACACCTCTATCTGCCAAGAAATGAGACTTCAAATTTTAACCAATGAGACAATGGAGAATTGGTGTTTAAACTGAGTCATGAAAGTAATGTTAACACTACACAGAAAAATTACTTCTCACTGAGATGTAGCTCCCTCTTACTTTCTAGAGAGAATAGAGATGAGAGGAGAGAAGAGAGGGAAAATGAAAGTGGAGGGCAGAATGGGAAGGAGAAAAAGGGAGAAGAGGAAGAGAAAACGAAGTGATGAACAAGGTTAAATATATAAGACACATAAGACCTACACTAAATTTAAAAAACAGTAATAAAAAGAAATGAAAATTTCTAAAACTATTTTACAAAACCAGGTAATAAAATAGCAAGAAATTTTTAACAGTACTCTGGAAAGAAAGGGAATCGTAAATCTTTTTCCAAAGAAGTATTACATGCCTTTTTAGATTTAGAATGAATGCCATGTACTAGAGGTCTACCGTGATCTGTAGAGATCTGTAGTGATCTATGATCTATAAAGTTTTGGTAAACAGGAAAAATAATTTATTATCTCTCACTAATGTGTTCTATTATACACAGACACTACAACTACAGTGTTTATCTTTCTCTATGTTGATCATAATAAACAGGGGTTCTACAAACATTTTAATAGCTTGTACTCTGCAATGACCACATTACATACACAGTATGAGAAAGTCTTTAAAATTCTTCATCATCACTTAAGATTTCCCATTTTCCTCTTTTGCATTTCTGTGCTTTTAAAAATATTTTTAACATCTGGGTTTTTTTCTCTTGGAGGCATATTTCTTCTTATAGCTCAAGATTCAGCAGGGGACCAGAATTCAAAGGAAGTGATTCTGCCTCTATACTCCACATTGCTGAGACCCCATTTGGAGTGCTGCATCCAGTATTGGGATCACCAGTACAAAAAAGACATGGATCTGTTGGAGTAGATCCAGAAAGGGGTCACAAAGATGATCAGGGAGATGGAACTGGAAAGGCTGAGAGAACTGGGATTGTTCAGTGACTGGAGAAGGCTCTGGAAAACTCTCGCATCCTTCTGGTACTTAAAGGGACTTTCTTGTAAGAGATGGGAACAGGCTTTTATAGTATAGAGCCCATAATGACAGGACAAGGGGTAATGGTTATAAAGTGAAAGAGGGTAGATTCAGACCAGCCAGAAGAGAGAATTTTTTTTAATGATGAAGGCTATGAAGCACTATTTAATTTGATTCCCCAGAGAGGTGGTGGATGCCCTATCCCTGGATACTTTCAAGGCCTGTGGATGGGGCTCTGAGAAACCTGACCTAGATGAAAATGTCCCTGCTTATGGCAGGGGGTTGGACTAGATTACCTTTAAAGCTCCTTTCCAACCCAAACTACTCTATGACACTATGATTCAGAGTGTTGGAGCTACTGCGTTCAAAAGATTTAAGTTTAGGCTACAGTCTTTTGAACCAAATCAAAAAGCTGCACTTTGTAAAAGCAAACGATACAATGTCTGTCAAGATGGCTTTAACTTCCTTAGAAATTGAAAAATCTAGAATGAGGAACCTTTTGCTCTTCATCAGTGGAAAACAGAAATTAGGGAATTTGTGATTTCTTAAAAACTACAAGGAATATCCACATAAATTAATTTGTTAAAACAAAAACAAAAACAAAAACAAACCAAAACAAAACAAAACAAAAAACCAAAAAAACCCCAAAAAAACCAAAAAAACCACCCAAAACCTGAGAATGAGATGACAGGATGCTTCATGGGGACAATCACTTTTCTCTCTAGTTTGTTCATTTCTGAGAAACACCACACAGTTTCTAGAGCTCTTTAACATTCACTAAGTAGGTTCCTAATCAACCTAATCCTATGTATTTGAACATGTATCAAACACATAAAATATATGTAAACTGACTCAAGCAGACATCCTAATGGTTAGGTATTTCCTCAAGGACTTATACCATCTATCTATCTATCTATCTATCTATCTATCTATCTATCTATCTATCTATCTATCTATCTATCTATCTATCTTTGCTTTGTTTGAGATTTTGGATACAAATCTTACTGTGCTGAATAAGATACTCTATCTTTGAACAAAGAAAATATTTATTTTCTTGTCAACAAGAAAATGGCCAAAAAAGAAGAAAGATTTATTTAATTTACTTGAATCTCTTGATTTGATTGTTTATAAAGTTTAATAGATGGAAAGATCTGCTACAAAATAGGTGTCATGTTTACTATGACTGCAGGGTGGTTTCACTGCTGCAAGGGCAGAGAACACCAAGCTGCCAAGTCAGTTTCACTTGCCAAGACACAGTCAACTGTAATTCAGGAAAAAATAGTTTTTACTGTGAGGATAGTTGAATATGAGAACAAGTTGCCCAAAAAGGTCATTGAGTTTTCATTCTTAGCTATACAAAACTTTTCCTCTCAGCAAACTGCTGCAGGTGACCATGCTCTGAGCAGGGTTGAGATGAAACACACTCCAGAGGTATGGCCCTTTGATTCTGTGAATCTGTGGATTCTTCTGCACACAGGACTGTGCAGAATTGGTATGGAATATGGAATATGGTAAAATTCCATAAAATAAATATGGAATTTCGTTCCATAATTGGCCTCATCTGTGTTGGCTATTATACCAATGACAAGAAAAGGTATTCTTCAGTATTATTCTCATCTATTACTGTTACTTACTAAGCTGCAATGACCTTTTGGCTATATTCCAATATATGATCCAAAAACTTGTCCATTAAATATCTTTGCTTTCAGGTTTTAAGAAAAGCAAATGCAGAGGCAATAACCTTTTTACAGCCTAACAACAAATAATAAAGAGTTCAAACATGCATTCCTTGTCTTTGGAACAGTTTAATATACTTCAAACCAACCCATGAAACTTATCCACACTATCTAATAATGCCTGTTTTAAAGAAGGGGAAGGCTTCTCCCCATAAAATTATTCTTTTGGAAACTGCAGTCGTAATTTCTCTGTGATTGTAATTAAAATGTATAAGTAGTATTGTAAATCATGAGCTTAGTGGTCCAAGTCTGATCCAAAAGGTTTCTACGGACAAAGGGAATTAAACATAGTTGACCTTTATTTGAGTTACTACTCTTTTCACTTCAAAAGACACAGTCATTTACTGGTCATCCTCTTTGCACTGCACATTCTTTAACAAAATCCTCTGTAATTTTTTTTGCATATATGTTCATAACTAGGCAGAGATGCCCTCTGCCTTCCTTTTCTTTTCTCACTATCATACTTGGTGCACTTATACCTTAATATAGTCTAGAAATATACTTGTAAAATTTTCTGCATCCACAAAAATTACTTGTTTGTCTGTTTCTTTAATATATTTCATCCAACTCCTGTAGCCACATTAGGTCTATTTAACTCACAAATTAAACTTCACTGTTTTCTTGAAGCAATATGTTAAATATCCCAACTGTCTTGTCACTGCTCTTCTACAGTCAGCAAATCTATCAAAATCTAGCAGTAAACTTGCATTCAGGTTACCTACTGTTGGAAAAAATATCCAATACTATATTTTTACAGAAATAAAAGCTCATAGAGGACCACAGACTGCTAAAACTGCAGTCATAATTTCTTGGAGGTAATTTGCCAAATCAGTGCAGTTTAACAAATTAGAGTAAACAGCTGAAAATAGAAAAATAAATAAATACATATGGACAGTTGCCCAAACAGCTCCAGTACAAGTAGTAAATAACAGATGGAAAACATGTCCCCCATTCTCAGTGAATGACAATCTCTTCACACTACTGATGAGCAAATTTTACCTGCTCATATGTGGAATATTACCCCTTTTTCTTTCTTTTTGGCAATAGATCAGAAGATTGTTATTTTAGTTCCATAAATGTAATCAGTAACTCTCAAAGTAGTTGCACACCTGCTTAATATACTATTGTTCAGATTTCTTTTGTAGTATGGGAGAAGATTTAAAATAATTAGAAGAAAGGAGTATTTCACTTTTAGCACATCTCCAATGACCAGTTTTTGAAGTGACTGACAAAAACAGAGTTGGTAACTAACTTGATTGGCTGAGACACTGTGAACTATCAGGAACATTCAGGAGACATAGTATCTGCAAGCAACAGATGCTGCATGATTCTAGCCCTGAAAGATTTTTATTAGTGTATATCTATTTGGAATCAAAAGGTGAAGTTAACTCTGGAGTGGTTATTGACTGCCAAACAGAGAATTCTTTCCGAAACCTGAAGAGAATTCTCTTCATGAAACTTAAGAGGTATTTGACCAGAGACACTAAATGTGGGAAGAGCATACAGGCTCAGATTTAAATATTTATATGCAGGTAATAGCATCATAGCCATTGGTTTTAGAAGACATACAAGACATTCATTTTATAAAATTATCCCTAGTGTTCCCCCTCCTCAGAAATTTGCAGCATCTTTGTAATATTCCTCTAATCTACTTTATCAATATATTTCAAAAATGTACTAGGAATTAAATACAAAGATTAAAAATAACCTTTTTGAGTTTTATTCTTTGATTTTGGTTTAGTATCTCGACCCATTTTAACTTATTTACACTGTAAAAGGCTGCTACATATAAATTATGGCATCATATTCACTGAGTATGTTGTAAGGCAAAGGAAAGTCCTTTGTGTAATAGCAAAACTAAATCTGTGTCATAGAGAGTGAAAGAAGAATGAGCAAAATTTGATCTCATTGCAAGATTAGTAGAAAACAGCTATTTGATGTCTCTTTAATCTCTCAGATCAGAGCTCCAAATTCATATAGATACATTGCCAAATTGAGGCCAACTGTCAAAAGTTGAAATTCAAATTACTTGAGTGGAGATGAAAATCACATTTAGCAACAAGCTGAATGTAACCCTTACTATTATACATCTATAAACAAGTTCTAAAAAGTCAAATGTGCAAATTCCATACATATTTATGTGGAAGCACATATTTACTTTCTTCGCATACAAATGTATCTTTGCATACAAATGTATGCAAAGTGGAAAAAACATTTAAATGCAATAGTGTTAATATAGTGTAATCAGCATAAAAGTGTACTCACATACCTGTAATTATTGAAAACTTTCAGTCAAAAATTTCTGCAGCATTCTGGAAGCCATTAATAAATTTCAAAATATTCCAAAGCAATGACAGTTAATATTGTATTGCAAAAATACAGGGTGGAACAGTACTACAAAGTGGCCAATATAGAGGGGAAGTGACATACCTTGCAAGAAAACTAAAAGGTAAACCTACCTTTTATAAAGAAGTATAGCAATAACGATACAGATGATAAACACCACTGCGAGAACTGGTCCAACAACCCAAATCAAGCCTTCCTCCTCATCTGTAATTGGTTGGGGATCAAGATCCATTGACACGACAGGATCTGAGTACGGGCTTGTTGCATACATGGTCTGTAGAAATAAAAATAGTTCTTAATCACAAAGCAATGCATTAATATGTTAACTATCCCACATCTAAAATAAATGTATACAAGCAATAGATGCAATGAACACAGCGAACTGGAAATGTTATTTTTCTTGAAGGAAATACACAAACTTGCAAATTGAACAGTGCGTTGTTATTATCATCTTTATTTTGTGTTCCACATATTAGAAATGACCTGAAGACAAATCATGTAGCACAGTCCTTGCAAAACACTTTGCAACCCAAGCAGAGAATGAAAAAATGAATAGGACACTGAGAATTATAGCCCACCAGTTACCAATTTTTGGGTTTTGTTTTAGTTTCATACTGGCTTAACACTTCCTTCCTGCACAATATGAAAGGGTCCTTGTGACATAACAAGACTGCTATAGATAAAAACAAAGGGGACTGAATGTAGGAGGTTCCTTGAAAAGGGTCTTGCAATGATAGTACTGTGCATTTTGACCAGTCAAAAACTGTCTGACAGAATAAACCTACACAAGGGGAAGACAACTCAAATTTAAGACCGAAAAAGGGGAGAATCCATTATAGAATATAAAGGGAAGTTAAACACTCTAGTTTCATAAGGATTAAACTAGAATTATGAACCAATGGAGGTTGTTGAAATCTTTGGTTTACTAGATGATGCAAAGCCAGCTGGCCTAGGATAAAACCCGTGATAAGAGAATTCTTTTTTATTCTTGTCTGACCTGAGATGTTTCATCTGTGGCTGAGTACAGAGTTAAAATTACAGACTGCAGAGGCTAAAGAGTCAGCCTGCTGAAACTGGATCATTTTAAGAAGTCTGAATTATAGTAAAATCAGAAGTGCAAAATTGTTTGTACATATTTCTTGTTTGTGCTAGTGTGTCTTCATCAGCATTAAATTAGCATTTGAACTACAGCTCCTGCAAAAGACTTAAAAACTTGATTCTGTGGTAGATCAGAAATGTCAGCTAAAACAGAATAAGATAACTGGGAGAGGAGATTAGCTTCCATTTATGTTTGTGCCGCATTCTGAAAGATGCCCTAAGCCAGGACAAGTGTTATCAAAGGAGACATGTTTTTTTACACTTCATTTGGCCCTGTTTTGGGCTCTGGGTTATGACAGTGTCTGGGTTTGAGACAGGATTAGGATTGGCAAAGCTGAGCCACTTAGTGTTACTGAGCTAGCACCCATGCCAACAATCTCCAGTTATATTACAGCATTTTACTACACCTGGCATCTGGCACCAAAACCTCCTTATGTTTACATCTATGATCATTGTCTGGAAACTGGGGAGTCTTCACGTTTTATTCCAGAACCACCCAAGTAGACTGATTTTTTTTCCCCCAGGTTTGGTACTCTCAAGAAATAAAAAAAGGTTCATTGCTACAAGAAGAAACTCTTTGTATTTCCCCTCTTTCTTTGGAGTGGACAGCAAAAAGGCCTGGAAAAAGATATAGAGGGACATTGAGGGTAACAGTATAAACACTTACTACCTTTTCTCCAATAAATAGGATTTCACTTTCAATTTTAAACCATCCTGTATTAATGAAAAATTTAAACTCATTTATTATTTTAAAATTTTATCTTATTTTTTCCTTCCTCTTGATGACATTCTTAAGATATTTATAGATTTTAATCATAGCTCTCCAGCTCCCATTTTACTAAGTTAAACAAATTCAGACCTTCCCATGACCTTTTTTAATTCAAGCTCTCTATTTTACCAATCAAGAGAGAAATTTTGTGCTCTCTGAATAAGAAGCCTTTTGTAAAATGTAACGTCTGAATATCAAGAAAAATGTCCCTTTCAAGTTACATCTGTAACTGGAGAATTGAAAGTCATTGAAAGCTGAATCTCACACACCCTTAAAAAATTCTTCACAGTCTGTGACTACCTCATGCTACTCAAGCACATAAATGTTTCAGATGGCATGCTGAAGTGTCTTATTGATAGCCTAAGTTCAGTAATGTCTTTTGAAGTCTTTCAAGAGTAGGACCCTATACACATTTTGCTATATGTGTCAGTTTACAAACCTATTTCTTCCTGCTTTTTCATCCTGATTTCTAACAAAGCAATACATTTAGGTCATTTATACCTTAATTAATATAAAAAACACAAGAAACTGCACTTTATATTGAAAAGATCAATTTTAGTAGAGGTAATTTATAATATACAGATTTATGGCCTCTAATTTATAGTAAAAAGCTGTCTACCTTCTCCAATCTGAACCTTTCTGATGCAACACCTTCACAACTATCTGTCTATGCAGCGCATGTCAAAAAGTGAAAAGAGAACTTTTGATTTATGTTAGAGCTTGCAAGAGGCACTTTATTTTCAAATGAAGCTATGTGTCTAAAAGTATTCAAAGTGGAACTACGTCCACATTGTGCTTAAGTAGGCAAATTCCATTGACACCAAGAAAGCAATTGCAGTGTTATACACTGCAAGCATTTGACTAGAATTCAGATTATTGGTGTTGGAGTTTCAAGTGATTGAATCTACAAATGTACCTGTCAGGTTAAGTTACAAATTAGAAATATACTGTATTACACACTGTATGTTAAAATGCCAATGTGTATTGCATCTTTCAAAAGTCTTACATCTGTCTTTTTTTTTTTTCTTTTTTAATACATTACATGAATTAGGTTAATTCATGCATAAAGGGATGTGGGGATGTGACTACAAAATTAATTGTGTAAAGAGAAATGAAAGCTCATTTTTTAGGTTTTTTTTTTTAAGGAATTTTCCTTACTATTGAATTATTTTCTAACCTTCTAACAATTTATAGATAAAATTGTTATGGAATGACTGTAACTAAAGAGGGTAGCTGTGCATGTCTAGTTCAATGGATCTTTCCAAGAACCCTGTATATCCTACACCATTATTCAATGGTAGCATCAGAAGACAGCTTTTAAATTCTTTTAAATACATAGAGAAAGATGCTGCTGAAAGATCATATCTCAGAAGATGTGTCCATGGTCAAAAATAATAAACAATGTAATTTTCAAAGGATCATGACACAGCCAACAAAAGGTGACTCTTAGGTTTCAGTTATACACTGAAGAAATACGCAAAGGTGCAAACAGAACAACAGAGTTCAAGGAATTAATGGGCATTGAGTAAGGAAATACTCACTTTAAAAATGCTCTGACATATAACATTAAAAAAAAAGCTTTAGGGAAGTGGAATAAGCATTGAAAAATGCTGCCATGATTGTGTAAGGTAATTTTGATATTGAAAAACATTAACTAACTTACAGATTCTGAGTGCTCCATTACAGCCAACACAAAGAAGACGTATTCTTGACCACTCTGCAGTTGCTTATTCTCAAATCCACCATAATGCTTCTTATCCCCCAATGTGAATTCCGTAGGAAGAACTTCAAAGTGAGCTGCAATATATGGCTTTAATTCAACTTCCCTCCCAAGACGAATGCTTCTGCGCTTTCTAGCTATCTCCTTAAGCAGCTTTAAAATGAAGGAAGGGAAAAGAAAGAGGAGGAGAGAGAGAGAGCAAGCATGAACAGAAAGATAACTGTAAACAATTTTAATGTAACTTATTGACAGTATAATGAAAAAATCTAATGCATGACCAGGAACTACAAAAAAACCAATTTATCCACATTTCATGGGATATATCAGTAACACTAAATCAATTGCAAAATCTTCCAAATTCTTGACATTCTTGTTAGAATAAGATACTAGGAGGCAATTGCAATGCTCAGACGACAAACATAAAACTATTTTTAGATAGTGCTGCATCTAGGAGGAAGTTGGGAGAGGATAAGAAAACAATATATTTTCTCTGGGGACATATAAATACACATAACATATTACATATTATCTATCTATCTATCTATCTATCTATCTATCTATCTATCTATCTATCTATCATCTATCTATCTATCTATCTCTAAACTGAGTCATAGAATAGAATCCTAAAATCAATTATGTTGGAAAGGACCTGTAAGACTAATTCCAGCCATTAATCTAACACTGCCATGTCCACCCTTAAGCCATCTCCCTAATTGCCAAAACTACACAGCTTTTTAAATACCTCCAGGAATGGCAACTGAATCACTTCTGATAAACAAAACTAAAATTTACATCAGTACAAGATTAGATGCTAGGCTCTAACTTGGAAAACATACACTTACTAATAAAGGAACTTCATCTCAGCTGGTATAATATGTTGATGAATTACTTATTAAATCAGACAAATGCTTCTTCAATGCATTTTTTTGCTTTACATATACTGGTATTCCACAAAAAATAGTCTGATTTGATTACAAGGAGTCTGAACTCCTACTGTGTGATAAATTATGACTTCTAAGGCCTCTTTGTGGTTCCCTTTGTTTTTTGCTTATGAAACTTATACAATGTCCTGTAGTCTTATAGTTAAATCACAAATTTTTCTAAGTATTTTAGTCTTTTCAGCACACTAATACTTCTAATACAGATTAGCACAAAATTCATTTCTAGGAGAAGGAGACAAATCTTTGGAGTGAGAAGGAGATTAAAAAGAAAGATACTAAAATCCAATCTTAACTATACATATTAATTTCAAAGCACGTTTAGTCAGGGAAGCTCTCCACAGAATCATGGAATCACAGACTATACTGAGTTGGAAGAGACCCTCAAGGATCATTGAGTCCAAGTCTGAGCTCTGCACAGGACAGACCCAAGAGTCATCCCCTGTGCCTGCGAGCACTGAACTCTGTCAGGCTGGTGCTGCGACCACTTCCCTGGGGAGCTGTTCCAGTGCCCAACCACCCTCTGGGTGGAGATTCTTTTCCTGATATCCATCCTAAACCTCCCCTAACAGAACTTCAGACCATTCCCTTGGGTCCTGTCTCTGGTCACCACCGAGTGAAGAGACCAGCGCCTGCCCCTCCACCTCCCCTCACAAGGAAGTTGTAACTGCAAGGGAGTCTCTCCTCAGTCTCCTCCAGGCTGAATAAACCAAGTGATCTCAGCCCCTCCACATATGGCTTCCCCTCAAGGCTCTTCACCATCTCCAATGCACTCTTTATCTAGGCCACAGCTTAGTGACCACATCTTTTTGTCTTAGCTTCATGGGATCTTGTACTTCACAATTACACAATTAACAATGGCAATGCATGTAAAGCAACCTAGTATTCACTCTGCTACTCAGAGAGGAGCTTTTAATACTGAATAATTTGATAATCCTTCTCACTGATTAAATTTAAGGTTACAGATACATATGAAAGCAAGTTGTGCCATTGAATCCAGGCTTCCCTAACATTGAGGGCATTTGGATGTTATATCTTCAAACATCTATGCAGTAAACTGCTTTCCAGCTCTAATGCTGTGTCTATGTCCTGTTGCAGAGATTTTACATCCATTTACCTCTATCAATTTCAATGCCATGACACAAAAGCTGGTGCAATGGATCCCCTGAGCAAAAAAGAACTGGCCATAATTCGAGACTAGAAATCATTATTCATTACTCAAGGACACTATTCCAATCAGCAGTCCATATTTCTCTTTCATTCTTCCTAAACAGTTTAATGAGCAGCTAGAGTCTATTTGCGTCATATAAAAATGAGGGCAGCAGAGAACCGTAATACTGAAGAGGTTTCTATTTAGTTACTTTATTGAAGGTGACTCTCACATCTGTTGGTAGCTTCCTATGCCCTGGGAAGAGTTACTAAATGCAGAATATGAGGCATAGAATAATCGAGGTTTGTTCCAGGTTAGACCAGCCCTTATAGGATCTGCTGAGGGAAGCACTATGAAAAGTTTATCTCTGATGCCACATTTTATAACAATGGCTGTGCAGAGGACTGAACACTGGATATCTGGAAGTCTGCCAAAACATGAAGCTAGGTATTGGGGTATTAACAGTGCATGCTAGCTTAAAGTCAGGAACCACAAACACAACAGCTCTAGTAGAGGTGTATGGCTCGTGCTATCCCCAGGGTAACTGATACTTCCATGCACCTCTTCCACTGGAATTAAAGTTGCGTGTCTGCCTCAATTAAATTCATTGTTCTTTATCATATGTTTCCAGATTACAGTGTATTTACAATTTAGATTATAAATAACTCATAATAAAATGTCAAAGTACAGTAGGAGTACAGCAATCAAAATCAGATTAAGATTGAGAGGCAAAGAAAAATGTTTGATCTTGATAACTTCTCGCATTTGAAATAGTAAAAGGAAACATATATATTGGAACAAAATGGAATGATGAAGTACAGTATTAGAGGGATCAGGAACTGAGTTTTGGTTATGAATGTTAAAAGTTAGTTAGCCTGAGACAAATAAAATTAGTTAAACTTTTCAATGGTGGTTATACATCACCTAAGGCCAGTTAACTTGGGTGTGCTTGTGTGTAGATAAAAACTTTGTCTGTAACATTGATTACACATGACTGAGTAGACCTCAGGTGAACATCCAGCCTCATTAATGATTCATATGGAAATGGGGTTGTTGCCAAATATCATTACTTGTTCATCTATCTCCTATTGTAAACTATACACAGATTTCAATAAAATTACTGAATTCATTTAAGACTTAACATGGCAACCTTTATTTAGGTTTTACTTCTTACAGATCGAAAGTAATCCTAGTAGGTAGTACTTACTGCAAATCATATTTTTTTTCTTTTCATTTATTTGCATGATGTGTCTATTTAAAGTCACTACATCTCATGATATTAAAAAAAAGAAATTTTGAGTTAGTAAAAAAGGACTGTATCTCTAATAATTTTTTTTCAAATACCAAATATCTAGTTCATTATCTGCTCTTTTAAAACTATCTTAGTTTCTTTCAGAGCTGAGGTTCAAGGAGCAGGAAGATTAGGTAACTACAATAAAGCTGAAGAGTCTTTTTGGACTGCTCAATTATGTAATGGAGTTATACTCAAGAGCTGTGTTATTAGCAAATAGTTTCCTTCTGATGGTCTGTGAAAACTATTTGGAACATAGATCTTTGAAATATCTATTACCCAACCAATTCTAAAACCAGACACCTATCTGAGACCATACTAAAAATATAAATATGTACAAGTATCCTCACTTGATCATCAGAAACGATTTGCTCAGATAGTAGTGGTTTTTTGAGGGGGTGGTGGTGTGGTTTTTTATTTTTTGGTTTGTTGGGGTTTTGTTTTTTGGTTTTTTTTTTTTGGTTGATTGGGGTTTTTTGGGGGTGGTTTTTTTTTTGTTGTTGTTGTTGGTTTTTTGGTTGTTTTTTGTGTGTGGGGGTGTTGGTGTTGTTGGCGTTATTTTTTTCCAAATGTATTTATTGTGGCACTGTGTTCACAAACTTGTCAGGAATAGCACACTTGATAAAATTCATACTTTCCAAAGCTGGAAGCAAAGCAGTCTTTTAAGTAATAGAACCTGAATGAGTTAGCATGGTATGCAGTTGCTGCCTGCTTTTAATGTTTTTCCCTGCTCACTTCTTGCTATATGTATTGGTGGCAATTGTACAAGATATATCAAGGGGTGTTTAGTTCTTTATCAGAAATAACTTCATTTTCCAGTCAATGCATATCTTATTTCTTCCATCATTAATTCTACAATGTGGTCTCAATTATATCAATAGAAGTGGGAAACAACCCGTCCTGACACAAATATTTCTGAATTAATAAATGTACTTTATCAATCTGTTATACTGACTAAAGCAACACAACTTGCAGGATGATTAAAATGACCCTTTGTTATGAGAATCAGCAGGAACCTCAGAATTTAATTGCCAGAAAGTTCAATGTCATCCGGCACCCATCCTTTAATCTATTAATGCTGCTGAGTGTGACTACAGCCTTTGGATGTTAAAAGTGGGTGGTAATACTCAATCAGTTTCCATTACTGTATGGATGTGGCTGTCAGAGTTTTACTGTTTAACTGTATTTGATGTCACCTATGACTATGATCATGGGCTGATGGCATTTACAATCAAAGTTCTTTTAAAGGGAAGAAGTTAATAGATCAAAGCGAGCCATTGCTGCAATTGAATGAAGAGAGATGATCACATAAATGAAACTGGTCAAGAAGAAAAAGAGGGGTGAATCAGTTAGCCATCATGCCTTCCTCTGAACAGTTGTTTTTAATATTCTGGTTAAGGATTTACCTGTTGTTGTGACAAGGACTGAAATAATTCCATTAATATTTTGAACACTTTCTACAACACTGTTAGTTTGGTGATGATCTTTATTTTCCCTATATTTTGGGGCAAAATTTGAAATTTATATCCCTTTTGTCAATGTCAGGAGAGAAAAGAACATTTATGCTTGCTCGCATGTGATCAACACTTCCCAGTAACTGTGTTATGGAGAAGTATATGGTGAGGTTATCTCTGTAACATAAATCTCTTGAATCCACCAAGAGAAAATAGAAAAATAAATGGATACAGTCAAAAGAACACTCTATCAGGAGTAAAAAACCTGATTCTGGTCTTAGAATTGCAGACATATTACACATACAAAGTACCACAGCATTTGAATGTTATCTAAAATCTTGGCCAGATACAATGAGAACAATAATACCACCACCTGTTTTTTGTAAAAGTCTCTCATAAGGGGCCCTTGAAATAGTTTTAAAATCAAAAAAAGTAGCATTATTACAGATTTACAGATTGAAAGAAGAAGGACAAGTTTGCACGAGCTATACTGCCCTTCAGTAAAACAGAAAATGGGGATGAATATTGTATTTCCTGGAATTATTACTATACCAATAATATACTGAATTGATTTCTAGCATTGCTGGGCTTGTTTCTAAAATGAAAGTAATTCCTCCCCTTGGATTAAGGTAAATTATAGTTTCAGATGATGAAACCATGTTGCTCTTTCCTTTCCTGCTCATGCATTTATTTCTGATCACAAACTGTTGGTGGAATGGAGGCTATGTCTCACTAGAAGTATTACAGAATATGACAATGGTGTAAAAACACCACCAGAAGGTCAAATGTTAAACTGAGGTGCAAATTGCAATTTAGCATTTGTTACAGACTTAGTAAACACCTCTCTAATGAACCAGACCTTTATTACAGTTCATATTGTTGGTGATTAGACTTTTGATGACAAGTCATTTCACCTCCTGCACTTTTGCATCACTCTTTACAATAGAAAAAGAATAAAATATTAGTGTCAACAAATATAAGACAATGTGCACTTTATTTCAACTTAATGTCTTTACTGTCTTCTCATTTAAGTAATCTGAATTTTTGTTTTAGTCTCCACAGGCTGACACAAATATAAAGTATCCTTACAAAACTTTTAAAACTGGTGAGTTAATTACCTGAAAGTAGAAAGATTGCTTCTTTAATAAAGGAGAAGAAAAAAAACCCAAATCATATACAGTACCTCATCTAATTCCATTTCATCTGGACTCTCCCATGGCTTGATAAACTTTCCACGAGACCTCTTCAAAGGCACAATAACTATGTAATAGCCTCTGTAAATGACAAAGATGGACAAAAGGGAAGTTGAATGAAAAGGAACAGATAAATTGATGGAGTGGGTCGGTTTAGAGGAACTAAAGAAAAAAGTGGTATGTTGGGAATTAACTTCTGCACATTAATATGTCACTGCAATCTTCCAAACATCACTGTAAACATTCACACTCTTGAAATAACATCAATTGTAAAGCATTTGACAAACAAATGGCACCAATTACCTGCCTTTTTTTGCAAACATATAAATATTTATAAAAAACTTTAATTACAATGTACTAAAATGCCGACATGAAATACAAGAACCATAGGTTATGTGTGCCCTGCCACCATCACACTGAAACAAAACCCCAAAGCCCTAAATTGAAATATATTATCATATATTTAAATCTCAATTACCAACCTATCTTCTCCCATTTTAAAGTATAATCAGAATAGTAGGTTTAAAAAATTTATTTTTTAATGCCAATATCATAATAAAGAAAAGAAAGCAAAGAGGACATACACTGCACCCATACTCTCTTTCCTTTTGACAATCAAATGCCATTAGCTCTATCTACATAAGTATCCTGTTCACAGTCATAGGTAAGAGAGCTTGATATATACTCTCTTCATATCTAGGATTTGCAAATTATATATATCATTTTTGCTCAGAAATATTTTCATAATAATATTTTCTTCCTCCCCACCCATGGAGACTAGTAAATTATATTTTCTAGTGTGATGGAGATCTGCTACTTTTATTGCATACTTCACAAAGCCTGGATATGTGCCAGGCACATCCAAATCTTCACATTAATGTGAGGGAAGAAGCAGTGGAATCACAGCAGGACATTCAGGGTAGTATATGTCTTCTTGATAAACACGCTTGTCACAAAGTCAAGCTCTCTCCATATCACGGGGAGAGGGAAAGAAACATTTACTTTGTTTCAAGTAACAAAAGCTTATTAAGGTTTTTCTGGGTCTCATTATGGAAGATAATTTTAGTGTCTCATGGGCCGTCTCCTCTTCCAGTCTGCTTTCTTTTACAACCCATTCAACCTTCTGCAAAACTATTAATTTTACTCATGAAACACAGCTGAAAATCCTAAGTAATTAACAAAGAGTCTACAGAAAAGGAGCTGCCTTAATACTGGCTCAAAACCATCTCAGTCTAAGCCAACTCTAAACTATCATTTTTACCATATCATTGCAAGCCATTGATCCATTTTAATCTCTTCTTATTTAAACCTCTTTCCCATAAAAGAAATGTAACAAAATCGTAGGTTTTCAGCTCCTGTAGAGAGTACGTGTATTTGTTAATATTTGTGTTAAGAAATTTGAGGAAATTTTCTGTGGAAATGCTAAGCTCCAACAGGAGCACTGGAAAGCAGTGTTGCCATAGATTTTTAACTAATGTCCACCTCCTGTATTCCAGTATTTGAAAAAACATCTGTCCCATGCATTCTTACAACAACAATATTATAAATAAATTTTTTTTAAATATTAAAAACTGTATGGCTGGTTGACCCCAGGTTTTAAACCTGCCTTGGTCTATTAGAAATACTTTGAATTATAAATCCTAGTAAACACTGACTGACATACCCTTTCTTTAACAGATGTCTAAGAATCAAGACAAAAAGAAATGAGAACTTGCCCCTCTATGTCTGTCAAACATCAAAGACACATACTTATCCTTTTCTTTTTCTTCATATTTTTGTTTTTTAAGCTAACAGAGCATTCACATATTTTTGTTTTCAATCAAGAACATCCAGCACATAATTGTAACTTTCCCACTCTTTTTCACTTCCCTCCTGAAAGTCTCCCTATCATAACTTAGAAAATCTACTAAGACTTTCAGCACACACAGAGTATTTTAAACTGAAAGAATAAGCAGATAAATAGTAAGCAGAAAAATTAAAAATTTCTCACTAATATGCTGCAAATTGTGAAGGACAATAAAGTTCTGTGATTTTCAGTTAATTGTGCAAAATGTAACATCTCCTGAAAAACATGTTTTATAGTTTACTTTGTTATTTGCTCGTTTATCTTTAGGTTGGAGTTTTTCCTGGGGGAGAGGGGGAGGAGGGTAAGAAATAAAGGGTTTATTTGGATCTTGTTTTATCTACTGAGCGTTTGAGAGGCCAAAGTCTTCCACAAAACTCTGTTTTTACTTAAGATTTTTCAAAGATATAAGAGATTCAGAGAAACATGAACTGTCCTTTATGCATAAAAATTGCTTTGGAAATAGCCCAAAATGAATACTAAATACTAAATGAAATACTAAATGAAAGAAAATACTAAATGAAAGAAGAATAAAGAACTTGCTCCCTTGAGATGAGCAAAACAGATTATTTTACTAATCATAAGGTAAGCTCTGGACCAATTTCTATCCTGTATCACCATCAAATGTTGATAAATACTAGCTTCTTTAATTACAAATATTACAAAGGCTTTCATAACATTACCCTCAATCTCATTACCTATTCTGCATTAGAGCAAACTATTACCTGTTTCACTTTGTGTGTAATTAGTATTACTGAAAAATTCTCAGTACTTCATTGTAAACTAGGGACAATCCTCAGCATATAATCTACCAATAGAGGAGCAGCATGTCTAAAATTGTCAACATGACTAATATGAAATTGTTCTTCTTATATAAAGACTAATGCAGAATAACCTTACTTATTTTATTAGGGCAAGCAGCAGGTCAGGCTTACTGTTCAGTATGTACTTTGGTATGCTTGCTTCAAGCGTCAAGTCAATCTTTGTTGTCGTGTTTTATTTTATCAAGCCTGATCAAATCTTAGATAATAGATGCAAAAATAGGAGATTCATTATTTGCAAAATTGGCAGTTGGACCCTATAGATGTAATATACCTTTTCTGATGTCACTTAGCCTCTTTTACTTTTTTACACTATATAAAAAGAAGGGAATTGTCTTTTATTCCAGTGCTATCTTCTGCTGCTGTTAAATCAGCTATCCTGCACATTTTTCTCTCTGTGAATGCTCTGCCTCATAAATCTTTTTTGACTCATTCCATCTTCAGTCTTCCTTAGCTGCATTTGTTACTGACCGCATCTTACTCAATCTAATGATAATGACTACATTTTTCAGTTTTTCATCCTTTTAATGTTTCAAAGTCATTTATTTCTTGACCTTACCTGCCTCAAAATCTTCAGTCAGTAATGAAAAAGGGGGCAGCTTTCTAGAAAGCTGTAAAAATCCACCAGGGAGAGACAAGTTGAATTCCCATCATTTAGTGACTGGCTCATTTTCCTCCCCATTTCCTTTACATTACATATGGGAACCTTACAGATCAACAAGAATCACTATAAGCAGAGCAATAACACTTATTGATTGTATCATGCTTCATGTTTTCCTGGCAAATCTTTATTGTCTAACCTTTCTAATCCCTGCTGACCATGTGCTCTCAGGTCTTTAGTCTGTTTAGTTTCTGTTTAAATTTCAACACCATCTGTTCCCTTCCAAAATCTATGTAACCTCTGGAAAACTTCCTACTTTTTTAGTAAAATCTCTTGTTTTCTTTCTGAGACCAGTGGAGAGGACAAGGTATTTTTATCCTGATAAAAACTATCAGAAATAATTAATCTGAATTAATTTAAGTGCAGTATCAATTCTTTAAAACTCAATATAATTCTTGAGTGACTGAGTCTGCGTACATCAAGGAGCTACAGCAGGGTAGTTATGCATTGATGGGTATCCATTCTTTTTGAGATGATATATTTTTCAAAATACAACTGGTTTTCTGCATCCCTCATTTTGCAGTTCTTGATGAAACACAAAAGTACTGTGAGAAATATCTGCAAACTGGAGGACAATCAGTCTTTGTACAAGTCTTACATACACAGCTCTGTGACAAACTTAAGAATTCTAGTTGGAACTGACAAACAGTGATCATCTGTTGCCATTACCTCACCACTTCAGGGCTGACCAAAAGTTAAAACAAATTAAGGGCGTCATCCAAATACCTCTTAAACACTGACATGCTTGGGACATTAACCACCTCACTAGAAAGCCTCTTCCAGGTTGAAAACACTCATAGTAAACAAATGCTTCCTAATACATCTGATGCAGCTCCCCTGATGCAGCTCTGAGGCATTGCCTCATATTCTGTAAATGGATCTCAGTAAGAAGAGATCAGCAGCTCCCTCTTCCCTTCCCCTCCTCAGGAAGCTGCAGAGAGCAAGGAGGTCATCCCTTAGCCTTCTTTTCTCCAAACTAGACAAGCTCAAAAACCTTAGCAGCTCCTTACAGGATATTCCCTTCAGTCATCCCATCAGTTTTGTTGCCCCCTGTTGAATGCACTCAAGGATCCTTACAACAGAATTTGACATTTGCTCTTAATTTTCATGCCACTCATGACTGCCCAGTGTTCCAATCTATCTGTACCCTTCTGTAAGGCCTCTTGTCCCTTGAGACAGTCAACAACACCTCTGAGTTTACTATATCAAATATTACACTGATATTAGGTAAATAAAGCCATGGTTGACCATCAAGAGTTAGAACGATCATCTCTCTGGAGCTAAAAACAACGGTATGTCATTGATTCACTCACTTTATATTCTCATTTGAGGGTACTTCTGGAAGTTCCACAGTTATCATGCCATCCAAGTTGGTCTTTCCAATGAAGACTGGCTTTGTGCGAAGCACATCTGGGGCAGTCTTTGCGGTTACTCTGTGCTGAAGACCCCCAGCACTATTCCCTCTGTTTGTCAGGACAAATGAATATGACGTCTCTGGCTTCAAGTTTGTGATCAGCTTTTGAGTAGCACGTCCATCAACCTCCATTTTCCCATCATCATAAAGGATCTAAGTTAATACACAAAAGTAGTTCTGGTTATTAGGAGAGGGCAAATGATGCTGTCATACTGAATTCAGGAATCAACCTAGCTTTAAATTTAAATAATAAATAAATTTAAATTTATTTGGGTATTTTAGGGTGTAAAGCAGTAAAGAATTCACTACTGAAAACAAGCTTCTCAATTTCAGGGAAAAAAAAAAAAAAGTACTACATTAATATAAAGCAATGCAAACACTCCTGAAATCCAACTTCACTTTTTCAAAGTAAGCAGCTTTTCTTGAACCCAGAATTTATAGCAAGGTACTCTTGTTAAAAGTATCTTGATTTTTTCATTCACACTCCTTATTTAGAAAGGTTTTTGTACCATTTAATTCCTAAAATACTGTTCTTCACTTGCCACTGCCTTAGATTACACAAGTGATTAAGAATGAAGCAGAAGAAATTCCAGTCAAGACTGCATGTTACTCGGAGTCCCTGCATCTGGATAAAGCTATAGCTGGTAAAAGAATTGCAAATCAAAAACATGCTGTTATACACTGAGGAGGCAAAACCCAAAATAGTACTCAATTGCATTTTTTACTGAAAGGACTAGAAAAAAAGAAGAAAAAATATATTTATTTTGTTCCACAGTTTTCTTTAAAATACTGCAATGGTGAATTAACAGTCTTAGAAACAGCAATACCCCCAATACTTATTCACGATTCATGTTCAGTAAACTACTTAATCAGGTAATACATTGTCTAGTTTCTGTCATTTTCTCTTGTACAAATGGAAAGTAACTTACTTTGAAAGGCAAAGCTGAATTGTAGTTTTCTGGAATTTCCCAGGACAGCAAAACAGAAGTCTTCATTACTGCTTTAACATGAAAATTTTTTGCAAACACTGCTGGAAAAAAAAGAAACAATGTATATAAACAACATCTTGGAGCTTAGATCTTGTCATTTTTCCACTGCTACTTGGGAGTATTAGTTTTCCATTTAGGTCAAAAATCACCAAGAATTCAATTCTCCTACCTGTTGGTCATATTTAAATATCACATTTAAACTCGTTCTCACTCTTATCTAGTGCAACTCAATATACACATTTTCCTTACCTGAAAATATTGTGAAGAAGTTAGCCAGAACTTGCTTGGCAAGGGACAACTGAATTCTAAGGCATCCAAAACATATTAAGATTTATATACTTTACCTTTTTTGTTTGATGAACCTATTTTTATGAATGGGCCGGTCAGTTTTATTTACACCTTCAAATACACTGATATCCAAAGACCGATACTCCTTTAAAGGTCAACGCCATAAGCAGACAAATCCTACCTTGATCCACGGGTAGTGTCCTGAACTGGACACTTGGACTATATGGACCAGGCCCTTTGCTTGTGTGGGCACGTACTTTTACATCATAAGTGGTATCTGGTTTTAAGCCAGAAAGTGTCATAGTGGTATCAGCAGGAACAACAGGGAGTTCAACTGGCTGGTAAGCAACATTGATATCTCTGTACAAGATGGTATATTTGGTGATAATGCCATTTCTTTCTGCCAAGAGTGGCATCTGCCAAGTTAATTGAACTGATGTAGAAGTAGAGCTTTCCGAGTGGAGATTCTGGGGAAATCCACTGGGTACCTCTTCAGGAACAGAAATCTCTTTAACCATCTCCTCCCCAAAGCCCACTTTATTTCTAGCTGAGAGCCTGAAGACATAAGAAGCTCCTTTGTGAATGTCTGTGGCAGTGAAGTGATCTTCCTTCTCTGAGAACTCCATGGTTGTTAAGGTATCCATGTCTTTGCGACCAAACTTCAGGCGATAACCCTGCAGCGGGCCAAAAGTTTCCACTGGAGGATGCCACTGAATTAGAGCCGTGTTCATCTGTGTGTGGCTAATCACAAGCCGAGGTTTGCCTGGAACTGTAGCACAATGTTATTTAAAGAGGATAGATATAAACACAAGTGCACCTACAATTCTTGAGGCTAGTTTTTTTAGCAGGAATAGGGATATATTTTCTCTTTCCTCACTCTCAGTTCCACATATTACTGTCCTAATGAAGAAATAGTATCTGGCTCCTGCACTATTTAGTAATACAGTATAAGGAACTGCAACAGTAGAGACATTACTGCTTTTGTCTTCTTCCCTTACCATTATTTCTAAATATAGAGCATATTCAGAGGCACAGGATCTAGGAACACAAATCAAGAAGTAAAATTCCAACAAACGTCTTATGAATGGTCCTGTCTCACAAATCCTTGTTTGCAAAAAAAAAAAAATACTCTCATAAGTTTTCATGTACTTAATCAAAGGCACGTTTCCTGTAAATGGGAAAATAATTAATGAAGAAGTAACAAGTTTCTAGATAAGTTTAACATAACTTTAACATAGTAAAGTAAAATAGTAAAAATGTAGTAGAAGTCAGAAAGTCAGAACAGCCTTGCCCTCAAAAATCATTACTACACAGGATAGAACCCTGTCATTTTATGTATGTTTCCATACATAAATCACTTCTGCCTCCATCCTTTCAGTTTGGAGGGTAATGCAGTTTGGAATTTAATATCTTCCAGTGTGGCTTATCACATATGACTTATTTTACAGCATGGCTTTTGTGCACATGAACTGGATTTCTTTTGAAGAAGGCTAAATTGGTAGCTTTTCTTAACCTATACACTACATACAGTCACAACCTTAATTGGGACCCATTGCTCTAAAGACCCATTGTCTTTTAGAGAAGTACAGACTGGTATGTGTCCAGTGGTATGGACATTGAGGAGAAATTGAATTGAATCAGTCTAGAGAGGACTGAATCCTAATCAAGCCAGAAGCACCATTATAGAATTTATACAGTGTACATTTTTGAAGTCCCAATATGAGTTCTTATTTACTGGTTCTATTTAATTGATTAATTAATTTTAATTTATTAATATCCATTTGTATACATTTCATTTATATTTTCATTAATGCCTCTATTTCAAAAAAGTCTTTTTCTATTACAGTGATTTATTTGATAATGAAACATATCTATAACTATTTAGAAATTTGGTGCTCATTCAGTACCAATGCCTGACAGGTGAAGAGACCAGAATAGTTTTGGGAGTAGTACTGCAATGACAACCCAGTCTTCAACAAATACTAATTAGTTTCATCTGCATTTGAAGCCTTCCCATGTGAATGTAATTGCTGCACTGTGAGCTCTGGTTCCTGTATTTAAACACTTCAATCGATTTTATTACATATCTTCAGTTCTCAGGCACCCAGCAAATCAGATTGTTGTTGTCAGAAGGTCTAACTACCATTGCATAAATAATTAGGAATAAGGAGGGAAGAACAGCATGCCTTGAAGAAAATTCTGCATTTAGTAAGCTCTTTCCTCATTACATCTGTGATAAGTCATGACATTGCTTCTGATTTTGTAAGAATTATAGGTAGGCTTTATATAAATTTTCCAAATTTCTTTAAATTTAATTGTTGACTTCACCTTGCAGCATTATTGTGGAATCTTGTGAGAGTTTTCCCACATTTTCTGCTGTGTAAAGAATATCTCTCTGATTAGTTCTGACTTTTCCTCAATGATAACTAAATGTCTTTATGGAACAAAGAGAAGTCTGCGGAGGCCTTTTGCAGACCATATTTTTCTCTGTATTCTAACGATTACTGACACCAGTGCAGCAGAGAATATAATAGTTTAACTAAAAAGAATAATACCCCTTCAGTTTTCTAGAGAAGAGATTATTGGAAAGTATAACTAAATTATTTTTGCAATAAATTGCCTTTTTTTTTTGTTCTTGTGGCAGACTTCACAATTAGAATGACATTTTAACCTCTGAATAACTACAGAGAAAGGAAGAAACTAATACTTGCTCTTGATCAGAACCAGGGAACTAAAAAATTTACTTATCCAATAAAATACCCTGTGACTAAAATAGTAAATAACAATGGTCATTTTTTTTTAATACTGTAAAGCTTATCTGATGTTGCAGAGCAGATACATTGCTTTTTATTTCCAGACAGCTTTCAGTTAACATTTACTTTCAGTATGACTTATGAATATTACAGTCTTTTAGGACAAATGACAGGATTCTGTGCAGTTGTATATACAGTTGTGTCACCAAACAGCTCTGTCTAGAAATTTCTGATCATAATCTAAATTTTCCATGAGTGTAAAAGAAGTGAAATTGTCCATAAAATAAAATATATTTTCTGATTTAGTGAAATCCTCTTCCATTAGAAAATAGCAAGATATCTTTCACACACCCCTTTGCAACAGATATTACTGCTGCAATGACTTGCCACCACTAGCAGAAGCTCACGCAAGCTGCCTTTGCCAAATTACCTGAAATAAGTGTTTTTTGTTAGCTGCTATAAAGTATACCTTTGCCTTAATATAAACTTTCATTTTTTAGCTGAAATCTTTATTTCAAGAGTGCTGTCCAGTAGGAAAGCAAAAGACAAGTAATGGACAAGGTATTGTCCTATGAGATTCTTCAACTACTGTGACACAGAAATTAAAGATCTGATTAAAATCTTCATAAAAATTGTATGATATCTCTGACTAGTAAGTCTTCATTTTTATCAAGGTCTTGTTAATCATACATTTTGTAATTTCTGCTCCAAGTAATCTAGTAAGTGCTTTGATTTAGAAATGTTCAGTAACAGCTTTTGTTCCATCTGATTTCAACAGTGAGGAAAGGAAATCGAACATAAGACAAAAATACACTCTTAAAAAAAAATATTAGCTGTGTTCAGTGACTATACTAATAACTGAGTTACCATACCATAGGCATTCTTGGTGAATCTTTCCTGCCTAAAAATGTAAATTATGCTTTTGTATCAGTAACTGGACAGTTGAAGAGTTACTTATTGTCTCTCTCTCCATAGTTTACAGATATCTTCTCTAGTAAAAGTTCAAATATCTATTCTCCTTTTGTATCTTTTATGGATATAATCTCAGTCAATCTCATTCAAACTTTAAAAGTTAGACTAGAAAGCAGATCCTTCATTTTCTTTATTGTAGTATTCCAATAGCACCTTTCTAGGAAAAAAAAAAAAGGAGACTGAAAGTGAATAGGAGTCTGCATTACAGACCTACAACCCTTTGGTGTTAATGCATCATTCCTTCCCTTGTGTGATGCATTCTCACAGAAAGTGAACAGGAAGCTCTTGGTACTGACTAAAGTCAATGTCTCATTTTTCAAAAATCTGCACACAAATTTTTCTTACAAAAACAGCTCAAACACAGCAAGCTATAACACAAAGTGAAGAAATTTCATACAATCTGGAATGTATGAAGGAGAAGAATGGTAACTAGCTGTTAATCCCAAGAACAAACATCACTTGTTCACAGGTTTAAGCAAACGACAAGAACAGTGCAATATGAATTACATTTATAGACATGCCTCTGATTCTCCATTGCTCTTCAATCAAGTCCATCATATGGGACATAGGATTTGTCCTGCCTTTTTTTAAGTAGAAGCATCAGACCTCTTGGTAGAATGATACATGAACTGTCAATAAGGACTAAATGCAGTGAAAATTTAAGTTTTGCAAGCATATTTCCATAACCTATGTTTATGTCTAGGAACTAATAAAATCTCAATTTATATAACCATGTTAAACTGGGAATTTATATAACTGATTAAACTGGGAATTGAGCTTTAAAAAAGAGTAATGGATCAAGTGCCTTTTTTTCTTAAATCAAGTTCCAATATATGACAGAAATAGGTATCACCTTTTTTCTCAGAGTATGAGAACTTAGAAAAGATAAGAAGTTAGAGAGTATGTTTCAGCAATAGCCAAGAGTAATGACTAGAATGTATTCTAAGATCTGAAATGAAGCACTGTGCATCTAGCCACCAAGACTGAGATTTTTCCAAGTAATCTAAGAAAAGGATATAGATAGTTTTGATACTAATACAAAATGTGTCCTGCATTCAGTGATTGTTTTAAAAATTGAATCAATCTATAAATGCAAATTTATATACCTTTTGAATTTTATCTATTAGCATAAACAATACATTGTTAATCAGAGAACTTTTAATGGTGCTGTATGTGACTGTAATAGAATATCCTTAATGGCTGCACTACAAACCCCTGAAAATGAACACAATACCTACAGATTGTGAACATCTGTAGGTAAGCACGACACTAAACCTGGGTTAAGCTGTGCCACAGAGACACATTAAAAAAAAAAAAAGAAGTTCCTCATCTAAAAGCAGTTTGGTTCATCCCATCTGCGCTAACTGCTGTATTGGTTATACAGTCAGGATATCCAGCCTTTGATACCACCTGAGATCAAACACAGACTGAACACAGTAGCAGAGTGAATTTTGCCCCAGTTTGTTCCTAAAATTACCCCTGAATCAATATGGGCTTCAGGGTTTCACAGGATGGAGTTTCATTTGGTTTTCCAATTCTCTGCTTTAATAATTACATTCTTTTGAGATAAGTTGTGAATATCATACAGATGGGTTCTTTCAATGTTTTTACTAACAGGCACCAGTGCTGCTACCTTCACGAAGATCATCAAAGCCCTTTAGAAGTTTTTCAAATATCCTTCTGAGCTGAGGACAAATCTCTGTTTATTCCTCTCAAAGAAGACATCAGTTTTAGTGAAAGAGCTACTAAAAACTATAGTGACCTCATCAGGAACTAAGAAAGGGAAAAAGGGAGTCACTGCTCTATTTTTATAGAAGTAAATGAAGGTACAAATACTGAAACAGAAAACCCTATGTCCTAGAAACACTTTTCAAACAACAGGAGATTTTCAAACAGTAAGAACAAAACAGTAGCAGAAAAAGCAAAGGATTCATTTAGAGCTCAATTTGTGTATAAGTATTACCTGCACCAGTAGTAGATACAAGTTTGGGTTTGCTGCGTGCTCCATCACCTTTAGTTGTATAGGCTGTCACAGTGAAAGAATATGTGGTTTCAGGCTGAAGCCCAGAAATTATCATTTCCTAGGATGAAAGAAAATAAAATAAGAAAAATTAATTTAAAATAGATTGTTTGCCAGGAGAATGCAGAATCCTTTAGAAACCCATTGATATTATACTTTTGAGCTATTGGCAGTGATAGCAAGAATGTGAGTGCACCAACAGACTGTACTGTGTGAAATACTTGATAATGCCAAACATTTCACTCACTTAAGCAATAAATGACAGCACACATCCAAACAGTATACCTCAGGTAGTTCAAAGCAAAAGCCAAAGGCTTAGTGGTGTCAACAGTGAAAAAAGTCTTCTGAAATACCTTGCCTGAGGAATACTACTGACATTGTGAAACACATGCACATGCAGAAATGAGAAACTCGGTTTAACTTAATCATTAACAGGATATCACAGGTATAGTTCTAAAATGCCTAGTAAGAAAAATGTGTGCATTTACATGCACACTTTTTAAGTAATGATGGTTTAGCTGAACAAAAAAGCCTTGTTACTTCCATAACACTTTCACTGCAACCTGTGTCACTGGGTAGACTGCACTGCTCAACACCTGAAAGGACTTCAGAAAAAACTAGCCCTTCAGCTCCAAAAGAACTATGTAAAACACCACTAAAAATCTGGTCAGGGGATAGATCTGATGGCCCTCAGATGACAGCAGCTACAAAACAAGTATCTCCTCAGCGAGAGCAAAGTAACAGCAACATCGAACTGCAAATGTCAGAGCAAGGGGGTATCTTTTCATGTGTGTGCATGTACATCCACACAAAAGTTGCTGAATGGTGTATGAGAAATGTACTAAACTTATGTCCAGCTACAAGGACAGCAAGAGAAGTAAGTTTTGACACTCATAATATAAATAAATCTTATATGTAAACATAAAAGGACAGTATTTGGAGGTAAATGATGGGCCTGGAGTCCCCAGCTTCCAGTAGTCCAGTAACCATTGGACTACTCCTTTGCACTTTCATATGGCTGAATGAACTTGCACCATATTTCAATGCTGCCAGAGGGACGGTGTACATTTATTTATACGCCTAAATAAATAGCAAATGTGCAATCACACATCCCTCAGATGCAACAGCCATGAAAAGCTAATATAAAAATCATGGGCCAGACTATTTGTAGTATATGGACTTTTCAAGATAGTGGATATGAGCTTAGTAAATATGTGATTAGAATTCAGCATTATATTTACAGTCAGTTATTAGCAATATAGAAATAACTAGGTAATGATCAGAATGAGTGGGCAAAATAGCTCAAGTGAAAAAAAAAAAAACCAAAACCCAAACAACAGAATGAAACAACCCATAAAAATCTACTATCAAAAGATCAATTAGACTCTATCTCAGAATTTAATTGAACTGTAAAGTTAAAATCAGTAAGAAAGACTTCATGTCTTTCACAAGCAAACTGCACCTGGTACTACCAGAATTAAACTGTAAAAGGCAAAAAACATCCGCCACAAAACCACAGAACAGAAATGCTTATGAAGATATTAATTTCATCTAAAACAACCAGTATTTCATGGTGTAAGAGCTATGCTGTATGTAGTGTTTGAAAGTTTCGTTTGGATACAGCAAACATTATTACTTAGCCATAAACACTGCAGAGCATCTGGCTTTCCTGATAGCATGTATTTATTTTATACAAAAGAAAGCACAACTGACTTCTACTTTCAGTTACACAGAAAAAATTTAATCTTGAAATGAATACAGAAAAATACAACTATTGGTATGTAACTCTGAACCATTTCTGTTTTATTTTTCTATCACCTTGTAAAGAAGAAATTGTGAGGCAAAGTTAGTGACAGCCATCAAAAAGATGAAAACACAAATCAGTGCTGTACGTTTTGGCATCATGCTAAACCCCAGAACAGGCAAGCAACAGTAACCCTACTCTCCCTGGTGTAAAGAAAAACAAAACAAAAAAAGGAAAAAGGTATCATGAGAGAAAACCCTTGATGTTAGGAACATGCATTTGTGCAAATGTCAAACAAGCACCCTGCAAAACAACAAAAAAAAATAAACTCGAAGAAAGCACCAAAAAAAACCCCCTAACCCAAAACAAAACCATACAGTGCTACAAGCAAACAAGCAAGACAAAAAATCTCAACCAAAACACACAATGTTTTTCTCCCCAGTCAAAAAGTACTTACATGTTCAGTAGTATCATCATATTCCCACTAATTTACAGTAAAGGAAGTCAAAAGGAAAAACAAAAGAAATAAGGAGATTTGTAGCCTGGTTGAGATAAAGTTTTCTTCTTTATAGTAAAATGAATATGAAAGATATCTCAAAAAGTCATGTACAGTTCGAATTATCCATGTAGAATCACATGAAATTTGGTGAATGAAATCAGGCCAGGCATTTTTAATTCCATTTCCATTTTCCCTAAAATCCAGCTACTTCTCTTTCACTGACTAAAAGAAGTAATGAATCGTCTCATACCATGTAGTACCATTTCATAATAGTTTTTTATTAAAAGTTACAAAGGAAGAATTAAAGGCTACCTGGTTTATTTAAACAAGTTACCAGGCTATATACTTCCATTTCCTAAACTAATTCAATGCATTAAGTTTTGAAACCACACAGCTATTTTACCATCAAGGTCTTCACATCTGCACTAGCCTTGTTCACACGTATCATAGAAATAACACAGGCAGGAAGGAGTGGTGGGAAGAGAAAGGAGTTGACTGCCTCTCCTGAAACAGAGGCAAGTGGGCTGGTCAAAGCTATACTTGACAAAAGAAGAAATACAACTTTTGCCTTTAGGATATTTAAACTGTAATATCTCATCTGTTCTCCAGTTAATGACCTTCTAGTGTTTAAAATCATTTTAATCCCCTTCCAGAGAGAGGCTGAAAGCAAAAATTTGTGAAAAGAAGAGGAGAACCAAAGTACGCTAGCACGTTCTTTCCCTTCCCACTTCCTGATCTACTTTCATCTTTGTCTCCACTGAATTTAAACCGTAAGAACACCATGTTTTCCAAAATAATAAAGTAAGTATACTGGCAGCAAAGTCCTCCAGAAACAGACACAGTATTTTGCAAATAGGGTCATGAGCAAGATGCAGGTGTAGGAGACCTATTCTCCAAAGAGGTCTCTGCAAATCTGAAATTCAAAACCAAAACTGAAGAAAAAAAAAAAAAGGCAACCCCCTATTTGTTTACTCATGTAAAATGCTTACAAAACAGATTTTACTCTTTGATTAAGGTTAATAATTATTTTTTATTACCAGTCAATCCAGTCATAAACTGTGAGCTAGCAGTGTGACATGTATAATGGATAAGTTTCCCATAGGATGACTCCTTCAGTGTCAGGAGCTTTGTACATCTTGCGTTTTACAGAGTGCTGGTTTAACTCAATCAGTAAAATCCTAATTTGAGAAGCTTTTTAAACTGGATGTCTTCATTATCTTATATTCTCATAATTTCTAAAATAGATGGGAAATTTTGCAATATAAATAACCACATACCTATTCAAACTAAGTTCCTCATTTTATTGAAGCTCCTGATATGAATAATGGAAATTATAATACCTCAGTGGCTTCTAAAGTTACCTAAAGAACATTAGTTTATTGTGAACTGTGTAGTAGGTGCGTACAAGAGAGAAAGAGAGATTCTCTGTGTAATCAGAGAAATAACGGGCTAACACAGGCTCCTAATGATCCCAGGCTCTCCACTGAAACACTGAAATAGGAGATGGGTGGATCAGGCTGTGCACAGTTTACTACACTGTCTCTGGATCAGAATCACCCTGATGCTTTAGAACTTCAGAGTACATGTTAAGTCTCCACGTTTAACAGAATCAGAACAATGACACAGCCTAGCATTTAGTTGCAGATCAACAGAGAAGAAGGTGTCTTGTTTTGGCCCAAGAACCTTTAAATGCAAGTGCTCTGCAAAAAAAGTTTTGAAAATAGACACAGAAAACGCTGCCTGGTAGACTGCTCAATAGAAAGAAAAAAGACCCTCAACAACAAAAGGCAGCTCTTTGGTAAAAGAAATGTTTTTGCTGTGACCCAGGAAAGAAGGGAGTATCCCAGTTACCTGTGCATCCGCCAGCATGATGTCTTTCAGCATGGGCTGGCCCTTTGGCTCTCCGTTCTCCATCCTCACGTAGTGCACCTGGTAGCCTCGTATCTGGCCGTGCTGCTTATTGGGCACAGGCGAGCGCCATGAGACTTTAACAGCAGTGGAGTTGACAGCCTCCACCTCGACTTTGCGAGGAGGACCACTAGGAACTGGAACAACATCATTGGACAGAAGAGAATTACAGCCACCTGTCCCACCCATGCCTTTCGCTTTTTTAAAGAAAGGTCAGACTCACTATGTTGTCTTTGAAGAATACAAATCATTCAGCAAATGAAGATGCTCAACAAATCTGCTCTACCTTTCAGTGAAAAGATCAAAAAACATGACTGATGCAAAAAATGGAAGAAAAAGGAGTATTAGAGAAATAGAAAAACATGTAAAAATGTACAAAAGCCAAGGAAGATGCTTTGAGATTCAAAGCATTATAGTACAAAGAGAGATTTTAATCATTGAAATAATAATACTATAATAATAACAAAACCACAAAAGATTAAAAAAAAGTTGCCCTTTTTTTTTTTTTGGTCAAGTTCTATGTTTTATTTTGGTTTGTTTTTTCCTCAGGATAAAAAGGAGGCTGATTACAAGGCTGTCTTCTGTCACTTTCAAGAATGGAAGAAAAGAAAATGTGTGGAGCATCAGTTTTCCAAGATCAAAAAACAAAACCAAAAAAAACCCAACAACAACAACAAAAAAAACAACCACAACCCAAAAAAACCCTCAAATCAAAAAGCACAATATGGAAGAAGAAATCAGTTAAAAAAACAAAACCAAACAACCAAAAAACCAAGACCTGAAAAAAAGTTTATACACATAACTGTTTAAAAATGGCAATGACTGTAAAAACAAGGAAAAGGCAGGAAGTTTTTTCCCTAGGAGTTATTTTTCATTAAAGGAGGAGCAAGAAGGATATGTACGGGCTCAAAGGAGCAGCAGATTCATGTCACTTCCAAAAAAAATTTTTGAATGAAAAATACAAAAATACCAAAAATGGTGTAGAAAGAACAGTCTTTGAATAAAAAGCACAAAGGGTGAAAATATCTGGTTATATTGGGAAAAAGAAAAAAAAAAAAAAGAGGAGCAGAAAAAATTACTGTTAGCCTATACAAAATACAGCAGATGACAGTCATAGAGGTGCAAACTGATGTAGTGGAGGCAACATACCATCTTCATCTGTCCGAATCAATACTGCTAAGCTCTCTGGGCCAGGTCCAACATCAGTGTGAGCAGTCACAGAGATCCGGTACTCAGTCCACTTTTCCAGCTGTTCCAAAAGGTACTGGGTACTGTCCGAGGAAATTCCCAAAATTTCATGGGGCTTGACATCTTCTCCATCAATTCCAATGTACTTGATGGAGTATGCAGTGATAATGCCATTCTGTTTTTCCACCGGTGGAGGTTTCCAACTTACCAAAATGCTAGTGGAGCTGGGGCTTGTGCAACTAATGTCTTGAGGAGGAGCTGATGGCTCTAATTTCAGTAGTGGGTTAAAGGAGGATTTGAGTGGAAGGATAGAAGTGATTGAAAAAAATGAACAAAAAGAAAAAAATAAAATAAATAAAAAAGAACCAAATGAAAATAATAAATAAACAAAAAAAGTAGCAACTCAAAAAAGCAAAACGTCAGATAATCATATGCACCTTGGCTTATTAACATGAGGAAACTGAAAATGAACAGGCAAACTAAATGGTGAAAAAGGATGTAGGGGAAATATATGAAAATGAAGCCTCAAAATAATATTACCTACCTGCAATTAAAATTCTTCTTGAAATAAAACAAAAACGTGATACCTCTATGACTACTGATCTATCTCTACAATCCTTGCAATTAGTGCAAGCTATAACATATTAAATAACATGTGACATGTATTTACTTACAAATTTTGACATCACCTTCAAGTGGCTTTACTTTCCTTAAGACAGAAAATCTTTAACAGAACTCCTAAAAACTTGCAATAATTGCTAGAAATTGCTCCATAGGTTGCCATTTTTAAAGTCTTTCCATTCTCATAAATAAATTATTGTTTTTTTGATTTTTTTTAATGAGTCTGCCTGACACAAGTAAACCATAAATTACATTCAAATTGAAAGCATTTACTGAAACATTTATTGAAGCTAACACACTATGAGCATGCAATCCATAGAAGATGATGAAAGTCTTAGTCAAAGATTTACCTACCAGAAAAAAAGTGACAGGCTTGTTGATTCTGACTGTAACTTGTACTTACCCTAGATCAGCTGTCAGTTTTATTTTTTTAACTCCTCTTGGAGACACCTTTGCTAGCAAAGAATTAATCCTACCAGTAATGTATATTATTTCTAAAGAAAAGAAAAAATCTACCCCAAACAACACGTAAAGAAAGCAAGTATTCATTTTACAAAGTGAGTTTACAAGCTTGACACCTCAGAATGTGAGTTTCTGACTTTGTTTCATCTCCTGTCAGCATCACCAGTCTTCCAGAGCAGAAATGCTCACCTTTACTCATTTGTTCTCAAAGGAGTATGTTAGCGTGTTTACCTTCCCCAAGCTTCAGAGAGTCTAAGCATGCATGTCATTCCACTGCTTTCAGTGAAGCAAATCAAGTACTGAAAGTTAGGTATGCATTTATCTGCTTAAATGCACTTTGACTTACTAAAATCTATGCTTACTAGCAGATCATTCAGAGCACCAAAAAAGGAGCCATAATTCAAACTCACTAGCAGAAGGAGGAGATGTGAACTCCTTTCCTATTTCTGCCTCCTGTCTTGTAAGAAAAACGAATTTTGTGCACAAGATCTTTTTTCCCCCTTTACATACCCCCTCTCCACTTTTTCTTTCAGTTTCTTAAGAGAAAAAAGAAACAAATGGATACTTATACGCACTTATAATAGTCACATCAAACAAAATTAAAATAACAGAGAAGGCCTAGGACCCTGCTGTGACCTACTGCATTTACACATGTATCCTTCGGTTCCCTACAGTTCTTTCTACAGGGATCAATGGCTTTTTACTCAGTATGGTACACTGCTCCTCCAAAGGGAAGATAGGAGGGAATTTACTAGAATTTCAATTAAGTAGAGGAGGTGGAGGGAAGAGCAGATGAGAATTAACACATTTTGGTTTATTTTTAAAGACTAATTCAGTAATCAACTACTCAAAAGAAATGGATCCCCTTCTACCATTAACTTGTGCAGGAAGTGAGACACATGTAAAATGTCCCTTAAGGGTCTTACAAAAAAGAAATAAATCCCTGCAGCATCTTCCTCTGATACAAAGATGAAAGGCAGTAGCACATTCTGGTGAATATTGCTAATAAAATCACAGAAGTTTATTAATTTTTAATCCATTATACTCTGAAAATGCAAAATATTGCACTTATGTAACTGAGGCTAATTTGAAGGCTACTTTAACCAGTTTTATTAACGCATATGTATTTTTTCTTAATTGCACATTTTTAAAAAACAAATGTAAACTTTGCAGCAAACAACTTGGATTTGACTATTGAAATCAACTGGATTTGGCTACTATCTGAAGACATAAGGCTGAGACAAACATAATATATACTTATATGCAAGAAGAGAAAATGGCAATGTGCTTATATAAGGAACACACAGCCTTGGCTCCTAGATTTTTGTTTTGTAAGCAGTCTAAGCAATCTTCACCCAATATAAGATAATGAGAACTCTAAATAGTTGAAATGGATCCCAGAATAAATAAATACCTATTACTTAATCAAATTATTCATTCTGAATTACTAAACTGAAAATTTGCCTTGCCACTATATCTAAAACTAACCTTGTGTTACATGGGGTTTTTTGTGCTTATTCCAAGTGCCTTAGAAATGCTTCAGAAACACATTTAGCTTTCCTTAAAGGTGAGCCGCACTGCGTCTCCAGTCACACTAATTGATATCAATACATAACACTAACAAGGAATGATAGTGCAATCACCTGTCATGACTGCAAATTAAAAAGACTAATGTCAACTGAGAAACTGAATTTTCTGTTTTGAATTATCTTACTTTAAGAACAGGCAATTTAATTTGAAACAAATACAAATAGAATTGTACTAAGTTTTTCAATGACACATTGTAATGCAAACTGTCAGGAAAACCTAACTTACCAGACAAGAATAACCCTTCTGGACGTCATAGCTGATTGTTTTAGTTAAATCTTAATTTAAATGTTTTAAGGTGTATATACAAGTCCCTGACAAACTTTTACATCCCAAACCATTTTTCTCGAGGTGGAAATGACTGAACATCATAAAAAGCCCAGATTAAGAAAATTTAACAAAATCAGAATAAGATACTACAGAAGAGTTGGTAAGAAATATCTGGTACAGTCTGAAATATTCAAATCCTGATCCACTTTTTTGCACTTTTTTGATACAAATTTTTGCACTTCAGGGAGATGCTGCAGAAACAATCTAAGAAGTATGCAGAGTAGGGAGATGGAACTTTATTGGTTAAGGACTTTTATTAATGTACACCTATTGCATGATACAACATTTCACCTTATTATTAAACAAAATTTCATTATGCCAACTTTATATTGCCTCCTTCGACACTGGTTAATTTGGATTGTTTTTTGAAACTATGTAAAAGCCACTCATATATCAAGTTGATCACAATACACCTTAAGCATTCTTTTGCTGTATCAAGCAACATGAATATTGTATTTTGCTTTTTTCTTTGTTTCTACCTACCTGGGCTACTGAGATTAATAGAAACAAAGAGAATAAATATTTAAAGGAAAGACACCTACTTGACTGCATGGTTCTAGCTGAGATTTCTGCTGTTGAGGCACCCAGGCCTTGAGGAGACCGTGCAGCTAGGCGAAACAAGTACAGGCTGTTTGGCCGTAAGCCTTGCAGGCGATATGATGTAGTAGGTTCAGTGGAAACTCGTTGCTAAATGTAGATAATAAGAGAATGCCTTGGTTAGTATTCAGAGACTCCGACTTGCCTATATTCCCTGTATGCTTTTGTACTGGGATAAAACCACAGAGAAAAAATAAAATTCAAGAAAGCAGAACAAAACCAAACTAAACAAAACCAAAACCAAATAAATTTATTTTGACAAACAGTAATAAACTATTTTTTAAAGTTAACAGTTTAACAGGTGAAACTCAGAGCCACAAAGCTTGACTGAGGAACCAATAGCTACATACAAAGTATGAAAGGCTTTTCAGACAATACCACATGAATGAAGCCTTACCTATAACTGTCTTTTACATCAGTGATTTTATAGTGTAAGTTATCTTGGGTTTAACCTTGTAGTTAAATTTGTCTTCAAATTATTAAAAGCAAATTCTTCCACAGGGTAACTTACTAGAGCAGCAGCCTGCATTCTATTTGGAAGTGAAATACAGACCTGGCCCCCTTACAGAAAATAAGCTTATGAATTCACAGTGTATGTGTGAAGCTGCCATAAACATAAACTCAGTTGAAGCATCAGCAAGGACTTGAAGATGCAGGAGACACCAATGAGGCTGACAGTCTCCTGTGCCCTTCTGAGAATCCTGGCTTATTTTTTTCTCTGTGACACCTGTTAATATGGCATTTTCCCTACCAGAAGAACAGTTTATTCTACAGTTTATGGCATAAAAACGATAGACGCCCACAGTCTGAAAATTTTTGATGAAGTAATGGTACAGAAAGTCTATTGCAGATCTTAATCTTTAGAAAGAACCTCCTGTATTCCTCTCAATTATTACTGAAAGATTAGAAAAACTCGGGAAATCTCTTACACAATGCCACAGAGAAACAAAAATTATCTAAGGCTGAAAATAGATTTCAAAGTTCAGGTGCAAGCTCAAAAAAGGCTTAATGGGTCCATAAAATGTCCTCAAATATTTTTGCTTCCAAGGCTTTATAGACAAACAGGCTCAGAGAGACATAATAAATGTCTGAAACTAGATGGAATTTCTGTGGAGGATTCATTGCCATCTACAGCAAAATTCCACTGGCTGGTAACCATTGACAACATTTTCTGCTGTTTACACACTTTCAGTCTGTCACTAGGCTAACTGCTGAGGTTAACAAACCTAAATAATCAAGCTATTTCTACTAAAATAAGTTACTAAAATATGAAATTTAAACCATTGCCATATTTTATGTCCAACTTATTAAAGATGACTTAAAAGATGTACAATCTTGCCACTTACTTCCTCCCCATGCTCCCCATCTTTGTAAACCAGTTCATAGCTGGAAATGGTATCAGACCGTGGAGGTGTCCAGGAAAGCAGTATGCTCGTTTCAGACTCAGGTTCTGCTTTGAAGTTCAGTGGTTGACCAGGCACTAAAGAAAAGTTGAGCAGTGTTGCCAATTATTTACTTGTACACTTCAATATTTTAAAATCTTATAAAATGTTATCTGAATATGGCATGCACTATCAATTTTATTTATCTTACTGAATTTAAATGTATTCACAGAACTATGAAACAAAATTATCTAAGCACAGAAAAAGTAAAATGATACATTTGATTCACCTGGTAAAAATTATCAAGGGTTTCAAATAAATGCTTTTGCAGTGTAAATAAAGCAAACAGAACTGAAAAGTAATTGAAGAGATGCCTAGTGATGAATACCAGCAGTCTAATAACCTATATGTGAAATGGCAAATATATACATCTATATATTTGTGCTGTATGAGAAAAAGCTAATACAACATTTGATTAGGTGAAATAGTCTAGAATAAAGTTTTAAAACTATTACATGCATTTCCAGACATTACATTTTTTTCTCAGCTCATAAATAAAAGATATTAAACACATCCTGATCTTTAAGAAGATACCCACATACAAAATCCAGCTTGTTTAACCCGAAGTACTTACAACCTAGTGAAGAGATATTCAGCTAATTTCTCATTAACTGAAGTATTTCCACCCTTTCATGACTGGGGTATTTAAGAATAGAGTGACAACACTTTCTAATTGGAAGAAGCAAAATGCACTTTTGACTGCACTAGTCAATAGCATTCTTTGTTGCTATATCTTGTGCAATGGTCACAGAAATTATCCATACTAAATGTTATCCTAATTTGCTTCCTCAAATGTGAAGCAAATTATAAGGTTGACTATGAAGACAGGAAAACATAACTATATCATTGGATTGTACAAAATAGTTTTGGCACCCAAGTTATAAACATTACTTCCTATTAATAGTGCCATTGATAAGGCATGAAACAGTTTTCCACAGCCCTTCTAGCTGCTCAGGAATGAAATATGGCATGCTCTCATTTTTTCAGGGGAAAAATAAAAAGATGTACTTCTTATAACACACTGAGAACGGGTGTAAGAAGTAGGATGTGACAATAATGATGATTTCACGAACATTTATCAGGGAAGAATTCCACGACAGCATTACAAGTATGTTCTTTTAGTACAGTAAAAGACCTAAAAACTTCAGAGAGTTAACTATTAAAATAATTTGGTATTTTCATTTTTATCTTCCCCAGACTTCTACAGAATACCAGTTTGAGGAGAACACTGCCCTTGTTTATTCTGGTGCAGATTTGATATCTAACTTTCAACAAACAGAACCTTTATACATGAGGTGCATATTCTTCCAGCTCCTGAGTGGACTTTATTAATGGGTGAGCGAGAGTAAAAGGAGACCAACTCTTTTACAGGAATAAAAAGGGACAGGACTAATTAGATGTTTTTCTAAAAGGTGTCTGTTCTAAAAAGAGAACACTGCCTGGGTCCTGCAAAGTGCAAAGAGGAAATGATCCCAAAGCATGGGGAACCATTAGAGGAAACATGAACTAAGTATTGGTGACAGATTCTAATTTTGCAAGGACAGGCTGCAGTGCTGGCGATGGTCCAGCTGGGAGAACGGATGGCTCTCAACAGCACTCCCAGCAGTGACAGAAGGAGTGGAAGAGATGCAGCCAGGCTCTTCACAGATTGTGGCAGGTGAGAGGCAGTGGCACAAGTTGAAAATGTGAGAGGCTCAGGAAAATGCAGAAATGCAGCTAGCACCTGAGGAGGTTGGACCATACCAGCCCTGGTACGTTTTACACATCAAGTAGGTGAAGCCCTAAGGAACTCACTCTGACCCCAGAGCTGAGCCTGCTCTGGGCAGTGGCTGTGGCTGGACAACTCCTCAGATAATCATCCTGCCAGCCTGCTTGTCTTGTAATCCTATGATCTGTACTTAATGTATGGATACATGAATTGTAGAACACAGCCAGGCAGTAAGAGTAAATGATCAGTCAAGTGACTCATATGAATGCTGGTACCATCTGTTATGATAAATATGGCAGCAGATGGAGAACTAAGGGTATTTCCTTTTGACTCTCTACATGTTTTAAGACCCTCATTCTCCAAGAATTCCTTTTAGAAAAACCCAAACCCTTTGTCATCTTAGGTCTGCAATTCTCAATCATTTTATAATACAAGCTGATGGCTAATTGGACTTTTCCAAATACTGTTTGTCAAATAATATCTTGCTTTAAAATTTAGCCTCCCCTTGGATTTTTTAACCACAGTTAGACAACTCTGATGCTGTAAACACTGACAGAAGAAAAAGGTGACAGGGAAGTCTGCATTGCTCCAAACAGATAAGAGAAGATGACAAAGAAAGATAACAAAACTAAAATAACAGAAACTAAACACACCTTATTGACAATAAGCTCTGGTATGAACCCAGTACCAAAGGAAAACTCAATGAGTTCAGTAAGAAACCAGCTTTGTAAAGGACAATAGATGGATCAAGAGAATTTACAATCAGTAGGGAACCTAAAGGGACCAAGAGTTTATGCTTCTGATTTCTCTGAAAGAATCATGAAACTCAATAAAGGAACTCTTACAACTGAAGACCTACTGTGCTCCAGAGTTTTTGCTTTGTAAACAATATATGTATTTTTTGAAATAACAAGTCCTAATAGAATATAATTAAAAAATAAAATGGGTAACATAAAAAATAAAATGTGCACTGTGTAACATAGCACTGTGTTCTCCCTGTCCCTGCTAAAACTGAAATAATCTCTTCTGAGTCTGAAGACACCTGAGGTTTGCAGTATCAAACAAAGAACCACAGCACTCAAAATAATTAACTACTATACATTTCAGATTTTAAAAAAGCATAGTATATTATCTGAAAAATAGTCAGAAATCCATAAATCACTTTCTTCAAATATTATCTCTAACTGACATAGTGGGAGCTCTGAGAATAAAATAAATGTGTCAGTCAGTCTTAAAGACAGAGTCTACCTGGTCCTGTCTGAATGACTAAAGAACACAGTGAAGAGATAAATTATCAGTGTGTGAAGCTAAGATCCTCAATACTGAACTCATCTCGTTAGCATTTAAATGAAGTAAAATAGAGACTACAACACTTAACGAAAGTTACCTGTGCATTGATAGCAGGAGAGTTATTCAAAAGCTGAAATAGTCTTTTCTACCTGACCAGAAATTTCCCTTGAGGGAAGTTTTAAAATTTAAGTCAGTTAAAAAGCTATCCTATACCTCACCTCAGCATCAATAGATGTAGGTATCTCAAAGGGGGATGCCATAAGGACAATGGCAGATTCTTTCCAGGGGTGCCCACACAGAGCATGATGAAGTGGCCATATATTAAACCACAAGAAATCTCTCTTCAACCTGAGGAAGAGCTTCTTTGTATTGAGGGTGGCAGAGCACTGGAACAGGCTGCCCAGGGAGGTTGTGGTGTTTCCCTCTCTGGAGACACTCAAAACCCACCTGGACGTGTTCCTTTGTCACCTGCTCCAGGTGACCCTACCTTGGCAGAGGAGCTGGACTGGATGATCTCCAGAGGTCCCTTTCAACCCTAAACTTCTCCCACCTTCTTCCTTGCTTTTTGGGTTTCTAGGTACATGCTCTCTTTTCATGTGGAAGTCCATTTCATGAAATGCTGCAAAAGACACTAGGCTAGGACTGTGGGGTTTCAGAGACATCAGGTCTCCCCATTCATGTGTTCATGAAAAAAAGTTTAAATGTCTGGTAAAGTAGCTAGCTTGCTACAACACAGAACAGTACTTCCTTGCTACCAACTCTTTCTCTGAACTTCTAATCTTCTCTTACCACAAGAACTCCAGAAACATTAATTTTGTTGAATCTAAGACACCATTTATGTGCTCTGCAAGTCAGATACTTAATCTTCTCATTACTGTCCTTTTTCCTTTGTTCAGGGCATTACCCTTTAATAATTATAATAAACCTCAGTTTTCAAATAATGGAGAATCTTTCATTTAAGACTAATATGTTTTGTGTTTTAAGTTTTTTCCACAGAATCATATGCTAACAGGTACACATTCATGTCCTTGAATATTTATTAATTTTTTCCCCTAGCTCTTTTTCCAGTAGTCCACTATGCAACAGACCTTGTGTACTCTCTCCTGTCTTTCTAAGCTCAGAAGAAAAACAAGATTCACTTAATTCCTTTACTAGCTCTCCTTTCTTTGCAGGTTAAAAATTAAATTGAGACAGTTCAAAACTCTAAATTTTCTTGGTACGCACAGACTAAATGATGTTGCTTAGAGTACACATTCTTACGACCAGTTTAAGCCCAGAAAGGAGTTATGAAAAGTGTGTCCTGAGCAGCTAAACTGGACACAAATTTTGTTTTCTAACAAAGTAAAAAAACAAAAGCAAGAATAAGAGCAAGAACAAGAACAAGAACAGGAACAAGAAGAGAAACAAAACCAGAAACCAAAAGAAGTATCACACTAGAACTTACATTAATCTTCCTTTATTCTAAAATTTGATAAGTCAATTAACCTACATAACAGACCGATCCTTACTCCATCCTCAACAGAATCTAATCCTTTGGCCCAAAATGTGGAGTAAAGATTTTCTTAAATTTTGGAATTGGTTTACTTTTACTCAAAAGATTCATCTCCACAGCTCTTCTGATTACAGAATCTGTTAAATTGGGTCTTTTTACCATAAAGAAAGCACTGCTGAAAACAACTGGGCAATATGACATAGCTTTGCCTTCAAATGCTTAAAAAAATACTGAACACTGAAATGGAATTTTTTTGGGTTTTTTTCAGTACCTGGTTGTCTGAAAAATATATCCTTCACTTCCCCTCAAACTACATCCTCCCAGTCAATATTTTAATTAAAAATCTAAATTTCACTACCAGCAGAGTTTCAGCTGATCTGCAAAGAAAAAAGCCATTCATACACCCATTTCAAAAGAATATTTCTGCTATACTAAGAAAATAAAAATTCCTCTTATTTTTAAGAACAAATTAGTCATTTTTATAATCTCTCTCCCAAGATCAGAATACACTTAAGGCAGGAAAACTCTGAAACATCTAACAGAGCCTGTAAGTCACACTTGTCAGCAAGATTTTCTTTTATATATGCTCTAATATCCCCAAAGTGAGGGTTAAGCTAAATATATATAATGGCAGGCTTATTTGTTTAAAATAAAATCAACCAAATGTAATCAGCATCCCATTCCTACCTTAACTCTTTTAAAATGCTTCCATTAAATCCATTTTCCCTGACCTTAAATGGCACTTTTATATTCTCTTTAATATTTGGAATGTGTTTAATCTTGAGATATTTTAACTAAAACAATCATATTCGGATGTACATAAAAGCAAATCAGGAAGAGAAGGGCAAGGAGGGCATTTTTTTCTATGATGTTCACTGAAGAGAAACTACTGGATAGAGAAATGGGCAAATCCTAGTTTTTAACCATACCCTGAACTGGACAAGTTCACTAGACTTTTGTATTTTCTATCTTTTACATCTGTATTTCAAGTAAAAGTATCAGTGCTTAAATATGCTTTCTGTATGCCCCATTCTTTGTTTTCTTTCAATTTCTTTAACATAGTCACAATTAAACATTGAAATAATGTATTGCGATACACTCCAGCACTGTTAATGTTGCTGTAATTTCTTCAGATTGCAACAGTAATCAGAAACAGATGGACATGCTTACTTCTCTGAAGTGACCTCAGAAAGTAATGCAACTTGGGCCAGCCCAGCTGAGCCTCAGTGCTCATTATTTTGATTCCTTCATCCTTCACTGAGGAAGCCACTGTCAGACACTTGCTAATCTAAGAGGTTTACAGTTGTGAATGAAAACACAGATAAGGAGCTCACTAAACCTTCTTCAGGAAAAGCCTCATGAATGTGGATTCAATCAGAAGTCAGATGTCAATATAAAAACTAGCTCTCTAGTTTTTATATTTTAGAAAATGGTTACAAATGCCAAAACTAAACTGTGGTGTATATATTGACAATTGTATATGCAAACTTCGTAAATTCTTAGCTGAGATACTGCAAAAGGTAGCATCTAGACCTTTGTGCAACACAACACCTAGAATGATTCCAGGACAATACATCGATTTCTGTCTTTATTAAATGCATGTTGGTAAAATGCAGAAGTAAAAACTGCATGAAACATAATTGTTTACAGTTATACTTTAGAGATCTGTTTTTAAGAATTTGAGGGATGCTGAATTTTGCAACAGGAAACTTTCCTGTACTAAAAAATTCAAGTACTATTATATATTTCTAGGAAATCACTGGCCTACAGTAATACTTCATACAGCTTTCTCTAAACTTCTAGACAAAAGGACTCTTTACTTCTTATTGCTACAATAAAACACTTTATGCAGTGTAACTCTCTACCAGAGCTCCTCACTTTAGATATCATAAAAACTTTTCTGCCACGTTTTTTACTGTGCTTGCTTGTCCTTTACTAGTAAAACTAATTCATGGACCTAAAAGTTCTTGAACAGAAACAAAACAACCTAACTGCAAACATAAACCAAGAAAACAGTGACCCTGTGGAATGCATTTTGTTGGGGCAGCTTTGATTTGACTTATAAATCCAAAGTGTAAAAACCTGCTTGCTTGAATGTACACAAAGGTTTGTTGTATTTAATGCTCTCATGTTTTCTGTGTTCTCAGAATCTTTACCAACTATTTGAATACATATGCAGTACCCATACATTTTAAATTTCCAAAAGCAATATACCCTAGAGTGATTTGGCATAGGAGAACTGCATGTCACCTAAAGAAAACCCACCAAAACCCCCAAGTAACATCTCAAAAAAAGCTATGAAGAATTACTGAGAAGTAGGTTTAGTGCACAGAGCACTGCCAAACAAAAGCCGTAAGATTTGGCCACCCTCAGGATGAAGGTCTCCCTGAGATTTCAGTTGCAGTGCAGATATAGTTCTTGACACTGATGAAAAAAGAAATCATGATGGGGTAATTTCCACTCTGCAAAGATAACCTGCACTGTGGAATTGAGAAAGGTTATCTGCAAAAACTGCCTGAATAAACTGGCTATATTTGAGGGGTAGTTTTTCCACAACATTTTATACTGAAAGTCTCTCTCACAAATTTTGCTCTTTGCTAGCTTACCTCCTGTTTGAGTGATGACTTGAATGTCACTAGAAAGTGGTCCATCCCCAACAGAAGTAAAAGCAAGAACCTTCACAGAGTATGTTTTCTGGGGTACCAGATTTCCAATAGTGGTAATGTGGCTGTCAGCCACATTGTGCTTCATCCAATTGTTGACATGTTGAGTGGGGTCCATGGTGTAATAAACTCTGTAACCTTGAATTTGCCCATTAGGTTCCTCGGGCTCTTCCCACTGTACCAGAATGGTGGTGGAGCTCAGCATACGGGCCTGCACATTGCGTGGTGCACTGGAAGGTGCTTGTTCTGAAGTCCTTGTTGACACAGGCTCGCTGGGGGGCCCTCGCCCAATGTTATTTACAGCAACTACCCGAAATTCATACTCTGAATATGGGCTCAGGCCAGCCACGCTGTAACGTGTTGTGGCCACCCCATCAATTTCTTTATATGGCTCCTCTGAGTTTTTGGGTTTGTGTTGGATTATGTAGTACGAAACTGGCTCAGGGTTTCCAGAATCCCAAGTCAACGTTATGCTAGTTGCTGTGCTTTCTGTCACCACAGGTGTTCCAGGAGGTTTGGGTAAGGCTAAATACACATAACAAAAAATACAGTTAGCACTATGTAACAGTAGACATTCTTTATTAGAATAAAAAAGCTTACAAACAATAACTAAGAACAAAACAAAAATAAACAGGAAGACAAAATGGAAAAAAGGAGTAATCTGTTCAGAGCAAGCTTTTGTCAATTATGATTTCCTCCAAAATCTATTGGAAAATCTTCACATTCTGTCCAATGCAGTTAATTTGTCATGAATTAATGATACTGACTTTTGTAATAAATCCATAACCATATCCAGAAGAGGAATCTTATAGAAAGGCAATTCACAATTCACAATTACAACTGAATTTTCAGATATTTTTTGAACCTCTGATTTTCAATTACTCAGTGAATATGATACTTGGACATCCAGCAATTCTAAAAATCAAATGACTGGTTCTTAAAGGCTCCTGCTGTTGATAAAGAAACACAACATTTCAAGATAATTTCTTTAACTGAAATGAAGGCTGGGAGCTAGACACAGAAGAGTAATGGAAAATTATGATTAACTTACTTTAATAAATATTAATTATTCTATTAGTGATTATTACTGCTGTCTGAACCTGTATTTTGTCTTATGCTAGTGAGTGGTTAGAGGATTTACCCTCTTGATTCAAGAGGGCAAATGGAATTTAGACCTTTCAGTGTAATATGTTTGCACAGAATGAATGAAATAAAAGACAGAACTGTGTCCAAATAAATGTGCTTGAGATATACCTTTGACAGTTATCTGCGCTATTGCTTCTATAACACCAAGGGTAGACATAGCAACGCAAGTATAGTTTGCCGACTGTCTGACATCATTAAGCTCAAGGACGTTTCTCCCTATTGGCATATCATCCTCAGGTGTCAAATCTTCTGCTCCTAGCATCCATTTCACATATGGCATTGGTGATCCCACCGCAACACAGGTGATATTTACACTCCCGCCAGGCATGATCTCATGATTTGTTGGGGGTATAGAGAACCTCGGTGGGACCCGTCGAACTGGAACAAAACACAAAAAAAAGGTAATAACATATACAAAAAAGGAAACTGAGTCCTGCATAAGGACAGCATGCAGTGTACAGACACAATTTATTATTTTAGTGTTTATTCCAGTCTGCCAGAAAATATATGTAAGAGAAATAAGAGACTAAACATGAATTTTGTCTGCACACAGTATGATTTATTCTGTATTTATTTGAGGATATCATTAGGCACATTCATACAAAGGCTGATTCAGACCTGCTAGGGCCCCACATGTAACTAACTACATACTAACAATACACAAACACCATGCAAAAGATATACACGCACACGTGCACGCACACACACGGGAGCACATATATATATGCATTTTTTTATGCCGATACATATATATATGCACAGAAGAAAACTGGAAGGTCAACAGCATGCTTGAGTTGATCACCAACTTCAATGCTGCATGCTTCCAGTTGATGTGAATAAATGTACTATGCCACATCGTCACATCACAGTCCTGGAACACACTGCCTAGAATAAATTGAAAGTGCAATTTCATTTGCTTTCAGACTCAAAGTAGATGCAGCCTCAAGACCTCACACTAACACTGAAACAAACATAGAAAAAATATAGAATTGCACACCAATTCAAATATATATATATACACACATATGTATACATATATACAAATGTATATAAATATACATATACATATATATATTGAGAGAGAGAGAGACAGACAGAAAAAGAGACAGAGTCACAGAAAGAAACTAGGCGAAGCCAGTACAAAGTACTGGGTTTGGTCATGCAGGCAAGCAAATGACAGAAACTGTAGAGAATCATGCTTAGGGAAATGTCTGAGTAAAAACTGCAGAGAGAAAACAACACAAAAAAACCCCATTGGGTGAGGAAAAGAAACTAGAAAGCGATGGAAATAGGATAGGCTGACAGATACAGGAGTTTAAGAGGAGCATAGAATTTGAGGGAGAAGGAACTTAGATTAAATTTTGGTGGTTAAAAAGCAACTGCTAGGAAGAGCGACTGGGGAAATAGCAGAATATTTAACATTCAGGATTCCACTATGCTCATAGTTTATGGAAAGCAAAATAAGGATTAATAATATTAGACATTTCTGTATTGATAGCAAGGAGGTGGCAACCTTAAACACATAGCAGGACATTTCACTAACAGAGTAGTTAATATTTAACAAACACAACACCGAGAAAATTACCAGGCAATAACAGATCAGTGTTCCTGCTTCAAATATTCTCAGTGGTGTGCACATGTGTGTAGGAGGTGGAAGTGACAGAGGTAGCTGAGAGAGGTAGGCTTGTACTTAGGCCTTTCATTGGATGGTGTACTCAAAACTGTATTTCTTTGGCCTTAATAGAGGCTAATCATTAAACACAGTTTTAATTCAAAAAATTAGAAGTAAAATAAGACTATGAGTGAGTTTGAAAACAAAAAAAATACCCAAAAAAACCAACAGGAAAACTATATTAATCTGAAACCTTTCCTCCGGGCTTGATTAAATTTCCATGATCTTCTATGGATTCAGAAGGGGCTTACTGCAATGGCCTCATGAGTGAATGACAGGCAGAAGGGGAACAAGCAGAGAGCAAAACATCTGTCAACGGCCAGTTCACAGAGGCCACACAAAGCAAACAGCAAGCAATGAACAACTCCTTGTATTGAACAAAATCCTTATAGACAAAGGAGAGTTTAGTCTTCATGCGTGGGCTATTTGGAAAAGCAACTACTGAAACCATTCCTTGAAAAGCAGGCATCAGTATGAACAAGAAATTAAAAGGGAAGAAAAGCAGGAACACTGACCAAGTTTAGTAGACGTTAGTATTAAAAGCTAAAGAGATTGCCATGCATCCAGGTTCATTCTCTCTTGTCATGCACAACAGTTAGATACCAGCACTCATCAAAAGCCATGACCAGAGCATTCTCTGCTTAAACATAACATTAACTTAAAAATGCCACAATGCAGCTACATTCATTTCATTTGTATTCTTTGTTATTGGTTTAATTAATAGTTTTGTAAGGTGGGTAAAAAGTAAAAAACACACCAACCTTCTCGCAGCTCTGAGGGATGTAGGGGGTTTGATGCAGAACACAATGAAATGAGGAAAGGAGAAAAACAAGGGAAACACAGAGAGAGTAAAAAGGCCATATCAAGGCTTTCAACTGCTACTTGAACATCTCTACTTGCTCTAATTAAACCTTCCTACCTCATCTTGAAAAGTTAGCATTTTCCACAGCTACAATGGAAACAATAGCTAGCATAATTTTGAAATTTTCCTTTGGATATAAAGGTATACATGCCTCATGCAGTACAGGAGAGTCAGTATGTTGAAGGAGAAGAGAAAGAAAATAAAAGATCAAATAAATTTCTACGGATGTCATAACTATGAAAGGTTTTCCTTTATTTTTCTTTTTTAATTAGCCAAAAGAGTAACACCATATGAAAACGCATCAGGTTGATAGAAAAAATCAGCTCTAAAAAAATTTCAAAATCAGGCTAGGCATTTTCTGTAAGGTTGTCCATCCTACAGTACGGTTTAGGCTGTTTATATTTTCATTCCTATTTCCCCCACCCATCCCCTTATATAATAGACACACACACACACACATATATATATATACACACATATGTATGTATGTATGTAATAGGCTTTGTTTTACAGAAATCTACATCAATCAGACGTAGGAAATACTGCCTGACACAAAGCCCTTCTTTCTAGTTGAACCAAAAAAAAAAAATTCAGTATTTTAATAACCATTTTTACCACCATACAGAAGAATATAATGGTTTTATTATTAGTCATACCTGTCATACACAAAGGCAATTTCTTAAAATAATACAGCCAATTGAGCCCTATCATTCTAAAGGACTACACTTCACTTACAAGTCTTCACTAAAAATATATATATATATACACATACATATATATTAAGAAGAAAGAGAAAAGAAGAAAACACAGTTGTGCTCTGCATACATAAAATTATAATGTTAGAAGCCTTTCCTTTGCAGTTAGACAGCAGAGGTCAGGTAGGCATACACCTCAATGCCCCGGGGTTACACTCAGCTGATTAGTGGCACACAGAGCAGTCACTTCAGGAGTTTAAAAAGAAAAGCAAAATAAAACAAAACAAATACAAGAAAATAAATGCAAAGCACAATTTAACTTAATGCAGGAAAAAAATAGAAGTTAAAATGCAAAAATATAAATATACTTACAAACCTTAACCCACAGGATAGACTGGACTCAAGAGTGCTTTAAAAGAACAAAATAAACCCCAAGCCTTTCCCCTACAGTTTAAAATTAGCTTTACAACATTTACCATGGTATTTTGGTCATTACAGTGGTAACTGTACAGATCCTGAGAGTATCTTAGCCCTGAACCTCCATGAACAGTGGATGCCAGGGTTATGTCATTCCTACCTCTGACATATAGATTAGCAGGGGCAGAATAGCGTGTACCCGCACTGTTGGTTGCAACACACTCATATTTGCCTTGGTCAGATTCTTCACTCAGTTCAATTTGGAGGGCACCTGTATGAATATAAAATACATTGCCAAAAAGAGGGTCAGAGAAGGCTTTTTACATTCATAATAATACACCTCTCAACAATATGAAAAGCTTGTATGCGAAGGTCCACTCAACGTCGATTCATTTTCTTGCTAAGGTGCACAGACAGAAAATGATGCAATGAAAAAAACAGAGATTATTTTTTTCACATCATCAGTGCTAGCACAGGAAAACAATTAGCATTTGGCAAAAAAAAAAAAAAAACACAACAAAACCCTGTCTAAACAATACTATTTCCTAAACCATTAAATGAAGATGGGTGAGACTGCTTCAAGGAAGAATGGCTTTTAATAAAACAATAGAGATTAAATAGTTGGGTCATTATAGTTTTTTATTCTTTATTTAATTGTTTCAGTCTAGTAACAAAAGTAGCACAAAATGTGGTACTCATAAAAAAGCAGGACAGACTTCAAGAAATCTTCTGCTGAAGAAAGCCAAAAATTCGCAGCAAGAACAAAAAGGCTGCTTGAAGTGAAAAAAAAGAAATTGCATTAGTCATTTACAATTATCAAAATATTATTTTAAAGAAATAAAACTCCTTTAAGACATGCAGATTGATAAGAAAAGAAAGACCGTTTTCCGCAACTTACAATCTTAAAGTACGTTTGCTGAAAAACAAAGAGCAGTTGAATTAGAAGACAAAAAGGTTTCAAAAGCATGGTCTACGCCAACAAGGAAGAACAAACCAACCACTGCTGAGGACTATAGGAGGGCCCCTCCTGAGACACCCATCAAAATCCACAAGTGGGATTAGCAGTGTGGTGTCACAAAACCCAAGAAAAATATAAAACAAGAATTACAAAAGAAGTAAACAGTTTTGCTAGAGAATCAAAAACCAACAATACCACATACCACCAAGAATAATGAGTCAGTAACCTTTCATTTCCAAAGCCTGTAGATTAGAAGATCCAAAAATCCAGAGACGAGAGAATTCCAAAAAAAAGAAAACTACAACAACAACCAAAAAAAAAAAAAAAGGCAAAACCACAATAAAAGGAAAAAACCACTTCTGTAATTCTTTTAGGGTGGGGGATAGATAATTTTCAATTTTATGAAGTTAAAGAAAAAAAAAGGATTGAAGAAGAACAAAACCAAAAACCTTTTATGAAAGATAAGACAAAAAGAAGATAGTCCATGTTGTCTTCTGCATGTCTGCTACTGTTCTCCAGACCATCTTGGCTTTGGTCCAGGAAAAGAACAGCTAAGGAAGAAAAAAATGATCTTTTTTTGCTCCAGTTGGACAAAAAAAAAAAGAGGAAGGAAAAAAAGAAGAAAAAAAAGAAGAAAAAGAAAAAAGAAGAAAAAGAAGAAGAAGAAAAAAGAGAAGAAGAAGAAGAAAAAGAAAAAGAAAAAAGAGGGACAAATGGTACGCTGTGACTGGGCTATGGCCAGGAGACCTGGATATGCTTTCTTTGAAGCATATCACTTTTTTTTTTTTTTTTTTTTTTTTTTTTTTTTTTTTTTTTTAATGAACAAATGAAAAGGGGAAAGGAAAAGGCAATGTGAAGAAAGAAAGGTCACAATATGAGAGTCACTGATCATAACCAAACAGGACAAAGGAAAAAGAAAATCAGATGATGGACATTTCCATGGTTTTTATTTTGTTTTGTTTTTTCCTTATGGAAAACAAAACAAAACAAAACCAAAAACAGGACAAAGATGAGAGGGATGAAAGGACAGAAAGAATGAGTAAGATCATTCTGTGAACGTTAGTTCAGCACTCTTACCTCTTATTGGTGTACCACCTGGGTGGATAATATGAATGCAAATAAGATTAGAAAGAAGAAGCATTAGTACGAGAAGAAGGAGGCTAGGGCTTTGGAAGAAGAATCAAATTAGATTTACAGAATTAAATAAGGTCTTAAGAGAAACTTGAATTACTATACTGTTAAAACAGGAATATATTAGATAGTATTATCAGGTTATAAAAGCAAGTTGCATTGTACCACAAAGGGCAAAAAGGCTATAATTGACTGCACTGCCATTCTCAGAGTAGCATCTGAGTTCTTAGACGTTTGGTTATATAGGGTTAGAAATGTATCAAATATGCCTCAAATACTTAAAGGAAACTTTACAAAACTGTACTTATGACATATTTTAGGAAAATATTGGAAATTCTATTTAAATATATATATATATATAGATCTATATATATATAAAAAGAGGATATACTGAAGTCTATCTCAAAACAAACACTAGTTTAGGCTGGATTATGGCATTTACTGTTCTAGATCTATGTGATACATGTGTACTGTTTCTTTTAGGTGTTGCTATGACTGATAAGACAACATTTCTGTGGAGGTGTGCGTGTGCGCCACTATAGGGGTCTGGTGACTACACTGACTGTTAGTAAAATGCATGCCATGCATTTTAAGAATAATAATACTAATCATATAATAATTATCATAATCATAATCATAATATTCTGAATATGGAAATTAGTGGGGGTGAAGTGCGCTTCAGAACTAAGCACTTACCAATAGATTCTGGAGATTTAAATACGGAGAGAAGAAAGACAGCATAAAAATATTATTATATTCCTTATAATTTGGTACAAAGTTTTCAGTTAAAGCTTTATATACTAAATCATCTATGTCACATGTGAAAAAATCTTAATTTACATTAACAGAAGGTTAATTTACACAGTTCTGCTGACAACAAGCAAAAAGTAGGTTAACAAGACGATTTAACATCACAGGACAGGTCAAAAGCTGAGAATTCTGGGAAGACACGTGATTAAACAACTTAGATTCTACAACGATATCTACTACAATTGTTGAAGAAAAAAGCTCATTATATCCCAGTGATCAATGATCTGATCTTATTTAGGGATAAGCATTAAACTCGATAAATTTAGAGATTTGTTTGTCTGTTTCTGGTTTTGTTTTGTTTTGTTTTTAATCTAAAGAGAGCAAAAGAATAAACTAAGGCAGGAGGAGAGTGAGAGAACTGCTAGGGAGGTGCAAGGGGCAAAGAGAGAGAAAGAGCAGCAAAAGCTGGAATCTACACCAAAAGCAGACTTCTGTAGATCCAGAAAATATAGGATTCATAAAGCTTTAGCGTGGACGCACACTACTGTGGCTAAATGTGTTGGAAAAATGCTCAGCCAGCAAAAAACCCCCAACTTTGTTCCATAGATTTCCCAAAGATTTCATTTCCTTTTTTTTTTTTACAGGTATAAATCTGCATGGGAAGAAGTACTGTGCTTTATGTATTTGTGAGAGAAAAGAAGATGTGTCCAAACTGGCTAATCTTTGGTGAAGTCAAATGTGGAAAAGACAGCAATAAACACATTTTAGATTTTAATTGAAGTGTCTAATGCAGGTTTTGGTTTTGATGAATATAACCATTGGTACTCCTTGCAATTTCTGAATGAAGTCCAATGTTGAAATAAATTTGTTAAAAAAAATTAAAAGGAAAGAAGAAAGAAAGAGGAGAAAATGGATCCATCAAGTACTGCAGAAAGCAGTAAAGAAAAAAATTATCAAAAAATACAGTCACAGCAGTGAGCAATGTGGAGTAAACAGAAGCTGCAAAACACATAGAGACAGACTCTATAGAAAGCTATGACAACATCACAGACATGGACAACACACTCAGTAACACAGAAAAGGAGAGGGGAAAGAGAAATTATTACCTATAAATAAAATATTTTTTTAAAAAAGGAAGAGAAAGAAAAGAAAGAAAAAGCGAGAGAGAACAACTCTGGGCGTCGGTGGAAACAGTAACAAGACCCTACCTGAGCGTAGCTGCTTGATGCGGCCATTGTTGTTGCTTGTGTCAACAGGTAAGAAATCCTTGAACCAAGTTATTTCAGGATCAGGATTGCCACTGGCTGCACATAACATGGTAGCTGTACGAGTTCGTTCAACCACCTTCAGCTGTGGGCCCATATCAATGGTTGGAAAACCTCGAGGAATTTGATCCTCTGAAAAAGAAATTTATAAATGAGGGATTTCATGTCAATTGCGCAGTGCTGAATGAAAGCCCAAATCATCATCCTGCTTAACATTTAGTGATCACCTAATTATTTATAAACAACAAACAATTGATCAAAATGCTGATATGAAAGAAAAAGTTAATTAAAAATGGCTATAAGCTTTATAATTATAAAATCATATGAGATAAACTACCTAGCATGTAATCATTGGACTCATACTAAGTTACCATACAACACTGATGTTGCCATTCTGGCAAGTCTCCTTACTATTTTATGTGAAATATCAAGTTATCATTATCAAATCTACCAACCTTAAGGAAAACTCCTCTTTATACCAGAGAAGTACACAAGGAAGGATCATTATGCAGTGTAAGATCTGGCCACTGGCCACTAACTCAGAAGACCTAAGTTATGTTTCTTGCTTCTATCATTATTACTTATCTGCTCTTGCTCAACATCTATTGCCCCTGTGCTTTGGTTGTCCATCTTACAGATGGACTTGATAGTGCTTTACTGCTACAGGGGAGTGCTGCGAAGACAAATGCCCTTATAGGACTGCAAAACACTGAGAAATTCTAAACATTGCAGCTGTGTGGACAGCAAAGTGAAAGTGGCACGAAACTCACAATGATATTGAATAGATACAACAGTGTCCATTAAAATACTCAGATACAGCCCAAAATCCTCATGCTAGTGTGGTCAATACTGGAATATAAAAAAATATTGCACAAGAGCAATTGGCCTTCGTAATGTGACACCTGCTAGCAAGTAACAATGAAAGCACAGGAGGATCAGGAAATTTCTCAGAAATAAAGTTTGCATAGCTAAAATAACCTGTTTGAAATAAACAATCTTGCTCCTCATTTCCACTGCAGGGGCAAAAAAAATTTTATTGAAAAATAACATTAATTCCATTCGAAAATGAAAATAAAAAAAAAAAACAAAGAAAGAGGATCAACACTAACTATAAGCCACATGTTATTTAATGTCTTAACTAATCATTATTGACATGTAATTGATTAGGGGATAAAACTAACAGGAGAAATTGTTCAACATTAACTCTCTTTAGTTAAGAAGTGTCACATTTTCAAAGATGGCAGAAAAGTCTTCAGACTTTTCTGAAAAAATGTATAGCAAGCAAACACAGCCTACAGATCTTTGTAGTTCCTGGGGTGCGATGTCGCTCATAAGCTATTTAACTGCTTGCAATACAAGTACACATGGTAACCATAGAATAACAGAATGGTTTAGGACCTTAAACAAAATCTACATTCAACCTCTCTGCCATGGACAGAAATCTCTTCCACTAGATGAAATTGCTCAGAAATACATTCAACCTGGTCTTATGCACCTTCAGAGATAGGGGATCCACAACCTGTCTGAGCAGCCTATTTCAGTGCCTCACCACCCTCAGAGTAAAGCTTTTCTTCTTAAGACCTAATCAAAAACTACCCTTCTTCAGCTTAGGGAAAATCTCCCATTTCCTATCCCTTTTGAAAAGCTCCTCTCCAGCCTTCTTGTAGCCCCCTTTTAGGTACTGGAAAGCATAACAAGGTCTCCAGAGCTTTATCCTTTCTCAAATGAACAGCCCCAACTCTCTCACCTTTTCTTTGTAGAAGAGGAATTTCAGACCTCTCATCAACTTGTGGCTATCTACTGGACTCATTCTAACTAATCAAAGTCTTTCTTGTGTTGGAAGCTCCAGACCTGGACACAGTACTCCAGGTGGGAGTCTCACAACAAAAGAATAGAGGGGTATAAGCATATGCCTTTACCTCCTGGACATGCTTCTTTTGATGCAGTCCAGGATAAGGTTGGCTTTCTGAGCTGCAAGTGTACGTTGCAGGTCATATCAAACTTCTCACCCACAAACATCCTGTCTTTCTTCCCAGGGTAAGCCTCAATTTGTTTTCCACTAAGTCTGTATTATTATTTGGAATGACCCCAACACAGGTACAGAACCTTTCACTTGGCCTTGTTGCACTTCCTCAGGTTTCACCTCTCAAGCCTGTTAAGGTCAATCCATGTCCTTCAGTGTGGTGACCCCATCACACAGCTTGGTGTCATTGGCATATTTGCTAAGGGAGCACTCGATCCCACTGCCCATGTTGATGAAAAAGGTGCAAGCAGCACTGGTCCCTATATGAACCTCTGAGGATCTTCAGCTGACACTAGTGTCGAACTAGACATTGAACTGTTGACTGCAACTCTAGGACTGCCATCATCCAGCCAATTTTTTATCCACCAAGAGTTCCACCTGTCAAAATTCCCGTCTCTCCAGTTTAGAGACAAGGATGACATTTGGTAGTGTCCCATGCTCCACACAATTCCATGTAGATTATTTTTGCTGCCCTTCCTTGTTCAACACTGCTGTAACACAATCCTAGAAGGCCACCAAATTTGTCAGGCATGATTTGCCTTTAGTGAAGCCATGTTGGCTGTTACCAATCACCTAATTATTTTCAGTGTCTCTTAGCATGTTTTCCAGGAGGATCTGTTCCATGACCTTTACAAGCACTGATGTGAGACTGTTTGACCTGTAGTTCTTTGCTCTTCCTTATATCTCTTTTTAAAAGTGGGGTCGTGTTTTCCCCTTTCCTGTTGGTGGGAACTTGACCGGACTGCCACGAGTTTTCAAATATGATGTGTAGTGGGTGCGTTCTTTCATCCCAACACTCTAGTCATAAGAGAGATCCCTGTGTTTCCATGATGCCAATTAAAGTCAAAGACCTGAAGGCATCCACACATCTCTAGTACCACCCATGTTGCATGTGCTAGCACAAAAGGGTTTTAAAGTTGCTCCCCAATGAAGCTGACTTTCTGTCTGGTATGGCTGGACTGTCTTGGTGCTCTGCTGCTGACCTGCACACCCTCTCCAGACTCTTTCTGGCTCAGCCATTTAACTACTATGTGTGGGATGGCATGTCCCATACTTTATCACTATTAAACCTGATGATATCTCCCTTCCCTCATATCTAATTTAAACCCCTATCAGTAAGCCCTGCTAGCCCTTCACCAAAGAATCTCTTCCCCCTTTGAGAGAGCTGAATCCTGCCTTCATTCAGCAAGCTGGTGCCACATATATAGGCCATCCCATTATCAAAGAAATCAACATTTTGGTGATGACACTAGTCATGGAATCATGTGGGTCCATGTGTTTCTTTCAATGCTAATACCTGCAACTGGAAGAACAGAGGAGAAATAATCTTCACCTAATACACCAACAATTCCAGGGCCTTGGTACAGTGAACACAACTGTCCACAACTGTCCATGACTCTTCAGAACAAGGATTTCTACCAATCAGTTGATAAATGCCAAATCATTCACCAGACATAGGCTCTTCCCAAAGAAAGGTATGTTTCATGTCCGCTTATAAAAGTCCTTGCTTTGGTATTAGCTGACAAGATTTGACTTGGGACACAGAACAGGATTTTTATGACCTTACCTTTCCTACTTGGCTTATACAAAAAACCCTAGAGTCCCTTTTGCAAATACCTAAGTGTACAACAAAGATAATCTATCTTGAATGTCAATAGGATGAAGTAGTAAAGAGCCTTCCTTTCTTACTTTTAATAAGGGCAATTAAATTCCATCCATCTGCCTTATGCATACAATCTCTTTGAATGAATGCTCTTCATGAAATTTTCATGAGAAACATCAAAATTGAACATTCAAATACCCAGAACTGTTATATTTTTGACAGTTGTGGCTGGTATCCAACCTGGCTTTCAGGTATCTGGCAATAAACCCAGATATACAATATCAAATGGACAAGGGAAATAATGAAATTTCTAATTGGAGGACTTATCACAGTGGATTTCATTTCTAGGATGTTATTTACTTTTTTCCTCTAAGTTTATTCATAATTTGTACAACTGCCTTTACACATTAGCGATACCAAGTATGACAGATCATCAAACACTCTATGAAACAAAGCTGAGCAACAAATAATTGTACAACAGCATCTCAGCCACAGTAAGAGGAAAGTAACTATTACAAATTTTTTATATATTGGTACGTCTATAATTTCATGTGAGGTGGCCAGGAAAAATATCTTTTACTGATCATTAATATGCTCACTAGGTTCTAAACTACAGTATATTCTGCTCTTCCCATGTAAAATTCAGTTCCAGTCAATTAGTTTCCAATTCATCAACAATTTAAATCAGACTTGACCTTCTCAAAGCCATTTGGTACTGTCATTTTAAGAGGCCATTAAAGGTCAGATTTTTCTGTCCTTGTGGCTTAGTGACTTAGACATGTAATACGTATTTTGTTTAGGATGACAGATACAAGCGATTTAGAAATAGGCCACATACTTTGAATTTGTTATTTGTCTTAAAGGTGCTGAATTTCATTATTGGCATTAAAAGAATGCATTTAGTACAGCACTAGTATAATTTCCAATTGCTGCATGACTTCACAGAAGTTATTTGTCAGTGTATGATCTGAACAATGTAGAAAACAATTACAGAGAGAAATTACCAGATGAGCCCTTAAGAGAGAATGCAACAAAATGACCTTGCCTTGCTTTGGATCACAGCTCTTCGTATTTCTCAAATCTCTGTATATTCAATCAGTTTGACATTGCTCACCCAAGGCACACAGAATGGACAACAAACAGAAGCTGGAAGCCACTGAGCTGCCAGAAAGTTGTCACCTTCTTGCCATTACTGAAACCTGGGGGGAAGTGAGTGGAGTGTGACTACTGATGGCTACAGGCTCTCCAGAAGAGACAGGTGAGGAAAGAGGCAGAGGGGTGGCCCTCTACATCAGGAGGTGGACTGAGTGTGAAGAGCTGTCTCTGAAGAGCAGCCATGAGCAGGGCAAATGCCTGTGGGTAAGGATCAGGGACCAAAGCAACAAAGGGAACCTTGTGGATGGTTTTAAGTACAGACCCCTGTTCAAAGGGACCCTATTGATGAAGCTTTCTTGCTCCAGCTACAGGAGGCATCATGCTCACAGGCTCTTGTCCTGCTGGGTGGGGCACTTCAACCATCCCAAAATCTGCTGGGAAAGCAGCATAGCAAGATGCAGGGAAGCCAGGAGACTCTTGGAAAGCATGAGGGATACTTTCTGGAGCAAAGGAGTAGACAGCAGCCCTTCCAGAGGGGGATACAATCTTGGATCTGATGGGCACCAATGGAAGTGAGCTGATCTTGAACACCAGGGTTGGAAAGAGTCTGGGCTGCAGTGATCACACATTGCTGGGGTTTGCAGTCCAGAGAGGCATGGGACAGGTGAGGAACAAAGTTAGGCCCCTGAAGTTCAGGAAGGCAGACTTCCAGCTCTTCAAGCAGAGAGCCAGTGAGATCCACTAGGAGACTTCCCTCAGGGACAAGGGACTGGAACAGAGCTGGCAGAGCTGGCAATCCCCAGGAGCAAGAAACTGGGCAAGGAAGGCAAGGAAACAGCAGGGCTCAGTATGGAACTGCTGGTCAGACTGAAGGGAAAGAAGCAAATGGACAGGGAGTTGAAGGTAGGATGGGTGGTGACCTAAGAAGAGTAGAGAGATGAAGTATGGTTGTGTAGGGATGAGGTCAGGAAGGCCTAGGTGAAGCTGGATTTTGACCTGGCAATTGTTCAAGGTCAGGTTGGATAGGACTCTGAGCAATCTGATCTAGTGGAAGGTGTCCCTGTGTATTCTAGAGGGTTTGGAAATAGATGACCTTTAAGATACCTTCCAACACAGGCCATTTTATGATTCTATGTTCTGTAAACAATGTCTTTGCTGCCAGTTTAGTAATTGCTTCCCTTCCACGAAGCTTGATTGGAAAAAGCACATTACCCTTTACATTCAGATTTCAATATAAGTATATCTCAAACAAATGTAAAATACGTAATTTTACTTGTTGCTGCATTTGTCCTAGAGGTGAGCTTGCCCTCATAAATGCAACAGCATTTAGAGGCTCAAACTCAGTGTTTTTGTGTGAACAGTAATTTTGCTGGAGTGGTATCTTGAAAATAGCCACAAGTTAAAATTATGCTCTATCAAAAAAAGAAAGCATACTTATCTTTAAGTGGTACTGGTAGAAAAAATCATAGCTGTGCCACAGCTGTATATTATAAACTCTGTTCTGCTCATTGCTTAACTCTGTTTCCTCTCATCTTAACAAAAAAGGTGCAATCTCTTTTTTAGATTTTTTTTTAGTGATGTAATTATTTCATAAAATTTCAGGAATGGAACTTCCCAAACTATGCAGGTGTACTGTAAGACTACATGTATGCAAAAGCTGGACCCAAAGAAAGAAGAGGATTTCAGTACAATGGCTTTGACCCTTTGTGGTAAAACCTGAATGTCTAATACACAAAAGAGCTAAAAAAGAGGAAGACAGCCATATTTAGCTAGCATTTGTGCCACAGCTTCTTAACATTTTTACTACTTTTTCTGTATAAGGTAACTTTCAGACCATGCACAAGCCCTGCTAGCAGCAAGAACAGTGTTAGCTTTTAGTAACAAATTGAGTTTTGAAGTCTTAAATTTTGCATAGCTACCTTACTGAATCACTCTGGCAATCAAAATCATGATTTAAAAAGAAAGACTGAATATTGTGAATAGTCTTCTGAGATACAGTACAATATGATATGGATATCCAAAGCAAACTGTTATGATTTTGGTTTTGGATTATGGACTATAAAGGCAAAGTACTTAAGGACTTAAGGCCAGACATTGTCAAGAAAACTGGCTAGTATGTTTGTTAAGTATTTAATTTCACCTTAACTATTTTCACCGCTGAAACATCCATGTTCCAGAATATGAAACTGGAGTTCATAATCATATGTAGAACAGAATATTAACCTGTAGTTAAATCTGTATATCTGCCTAACTAAAATACATACTCATAGTACTTGACTGTGCCTCTGGAAAATTTTGCTTATGTAAACCAATTATTCTTATTGTGCAAATGAAAGGTGGTTCTCTACTCTATTCAGGAAGAAAAGAAAGTGAATCTATTTCAAGATTCACTGATAGGTTTGCCACAGGCAAATTTTAGTCATTCTGCAGCTCACAGAATAAAAAGGCACACATGGAGCTTTCCCAGAATACATTATAGATACTGAAGATAAACTGCCACAATAAAGTTTATTATTTCAAAGAACGGTGTAAATAAAGCTCTTATTTTCACTATTCCAGATGGCAGCAGCATATAATTTGCACTGTTTTGACATCATGACCGTATTATTCAAAATCATTCCTCTTCCTTCTGAACTGAATGCAGGATTGAGAACAGTAAAATCAAAGAAACTAGGGGAGGAACTAAAATCACCATTTTTCAGTGAAGTTGGTATTCTGTACTATTATTGAAGAACCATGGATATAAAGGAATTAAAAATAAAACCAGAGCCAATTCTAATTATATATAAAAATTAAATTGGATTTAAAATATATAAAGCATCAGAGAAGTGCCAGTTAATAAACATTATTCATACTGAAACACTTTACAAGGCAAATTTTGGCAAATAGAAGTAATTATGAACACACAATAAATTATTTTGTGGGATCCTTTGTTCAAATTTGTTATATACAGATGGATACTTAGTGGTGTTGTACATCAGTAAAGCAGGGTAATGTCTACACTAGAATAATAGATCTTGGTATTCGCTGGGAGTTCTCTTTAATGTCACACTATTTTAGCTCATGAGGAAAGTGAATTAGACATTGATAAGATGATCAGTAAAAATTCAACATAAGAACAGCTGTCCATACCATCCCATCAAAACCCATGCATTTCAAAGCATCTTCATATACTGAAGAGATGTGCAAAGCACATTTTGATACAAAAGAAAACAAATTTGTTTAGTAGCTCTGTATGCAATTACCCTGCAAATTGCAAAAGTAATGTCTATATAACAGAACACAGAGCCACTTAGACTGAATTATCATTTGTATGAATGTTGAAGCAGCAATTTCACATTGCATTAAGTCAGTTAACATTCATTGTTATCAGCATTTAGCTTTAAATAACTTCTCTGTTTTAACAAATGAGTGCACTGAGCCTTTGAAATTAGATATCTTCTAATAAAGAAAAAGGAATTCGCACCTTTCAGCAGTTCTCAAAATCTGCAAAATTAGACTGCACATAGCAAGCTTTTCCCAAAGTGACCTGTCTCACTCACATCAACAATGAAATACCTCTCACTCTGCTTTAGCAATGACATGACATCTGAACAACAAGAATTAACATTTGTGGATTCATCATCCATATGAAAACACAAGCCTTAAAGTAAGGCTTTATTCTCAGAAACGAACACAGACGTGTCATAGCTTAGAGCAGAGCATATAATCTGAACATCAATATGCCCAAATTTGGATGTCTGTTCTGTTTATTTGAAATGTAATAGGAAATACAAAAAGCTGTGTCAAAAAAAAAAAAAAAAAAAAAAAAAAAAAGGTAGGGAATCCAAGCATCTCTACCAGATGTCCCTTATCTAACACAAGGAGAGGACTCAGAGGTAATGAAACAAAGGCAGAGAATGTGGTCATTTAAGAGCAAAGTATCATATATTTAGGAAAAGAAATGCTAAACCTCTGAAGCAAAGAGGATACAGCATCCCACACATTTCTATATGCAAATATTCACACGGAAAATATTATATATTTTGCACTGGAGAATAAAAGACAAGAGGACTGCAAAGGGCGGCAATATGAATTTCCATGATTACTGTTTCTAATTTAAGGCTTAGTTTCCAGACAGGGTTAGAATTTAGATTACACTAAATCGGGGTTAAATTGGGGCTTGCCAAGAATCAAGATCAGAAAAACAAAAAAGCATGCTTTCTCTATCCAATAATTTTAACACACTAATATTTGTGCTTTTACATTCTCTTTATTTTTATTTGAAAAATAAAGGGGAAAACAGTGCAATGCAGGCAGCCCTTGTTTTACACTTTACTTTCTCATCACATACAGCTTTATGGTGAGGTAAATAATAAGATGAGCAGCAGGTTCCTATGTACACCATAGCACACTTTTCATGTTAGTAGCTTGAATATACTGACTGGTCCAGAACACATAAAAACATTATTTTCCTTTTCTTCCACTCCTTTCTACTCATTAGTGCTCAGTGTTAAAATATTTATACTAGCAAATACATGACGCTTTCTATAAGTAGTTACCTTGTACTCAATCAGCATAAAGCAATAAATACTAATAAGTGTAAAGCAATAAATCACCACAATCAAGTTCCAACATCTCAGTTTGAGAATGGGGTAGGAGTATCTTGTTTTCTTGTGTTCAAAAGAGGAAGAGAGAAAGAAGAAAGAAAGAAGAGCAGTCTGCCAAATGAGTTCTCAGACCATACAGTCTGCCTCTCCTTCCTTCCTTGTCATGGCCATTTCTGTTACTGATGTTACACTGCTTTCAAGGATTGTTTCCTCAATACCATAATCTTCCCCAATGTTTTTAATGCAGCCTACATACTCTGTAGCCCAAACTGTCAAAAATAAACTGTACTAAATGCATTAATGCCACAGCCGTAGAACCTGACAAAGCAACTTGTCAAAACCATTAACTTTGTTGAACTATTGTTTCTAAAGGAAAACAACATTATTTTCTGCATTTCCACTTCAGCATTAAACTTGTACATTTTAGAAGGAAAAAGGGGATATTTTCTCTTTGGTAAATGGTTAGATAGATGTTCCAAAAGAGGGGATAGATGATGGTTAGATAGATTCTCCTACTGTTTAGCTCCCTAAAAGAAAGAAATGAAGAATAAGGGTTATGGAACTGTATTCCTTAAGTTTTAACAAAGGCTATTTCATTCAGGATGTTAAAAGCCATTTTGGTTCAGCGAATTAAACAGTAAGGTAGTGTCTATGCATTTCAACTGATTTTCTGGTGTGCACCACAACAATGCATCCGTACAGATATAGCAATTTGAATGTTACTCCATCATTTCAATAAACAGCAAATGTAAGTATTAAAAAAACCACCAAACAACAGAAGTCTTATTAGTGCTGAAATGACAGGGAAAGAAGAGATACGTTGTCAGAACAGAAACTGAACTTTGGAAAAATGCAGTCGAAGAAGATATCCCTTGAAATTCAGTACTATTCAGTGTTGTACTAATGCTACTTATACAAAATATGAACCATTTTTCTATATCCAATGCTGCATTCATCTTTATTGGTCTGAAGATCATGCTTACAACATTCATAATGCTTACATGATTATAGACTGTAAAAAAGCAATAGACACAGTCACCTCCCATATTTATCCTTTCTTTGCTTGCCTTATTTTAAGTCTTTCCTCCACTATGAACATGTATTTATCAGTTAAGAAATCATTGGAAGATGTAAGACACAAAACAATGGCTTGTATCATGTACTCCCAATATATATAAGCAAAAGACAGAATACAAAGTACTGGTAAAAGTTAAAACACATGGCATCTTTGAAACTGTATGAACCTTTAACAGAAGGAAGGAAGTAGCTCCTGTATGAGTAGATAGTGAAGTTATTCTCTGATTGCTTGGCTGTGCAGGGAGTGGGTGTGCTCTAGACTTCACTCTTCATATGCCTGAATATGAGGGAGGAATTCCTCTCACTGTTTGTGTGTGTCACCACTTTTGGCAACATTCCTTGTTGCAGATACTGAGAAGATGCCTGTGTCTCAAAAAAAAGGGGATCTGATAGCAGAGAAGAACAAGGATAGGAAAAAGCAAGAAGGGAGTAGATATGAATTGCTGTTTTGTTTGGGGTGAGTTTCACAACTTAAAGTAAGTTCTTTGTCCAAAGAATAACACTCCAAAGACAAGGATGATACAGGGGGAAAACACCATTGGCTTCTGGTCTAGAAGGATACTGAAGGGCTTTTTCTCTAGCAGAGGACACACACTGTTTAAAATTCAGCTTTTCACAGTCCTCTGGCAAGCTGAATAACCACTGCTGACAAAAAACCTCTAATGAGCATAGAGTCACAGAGAACTTGACATTAACACTTTATAGTACACACATGGCTAAGGCAGTCAACATTTCAAGGTTTTCATCCCATAAAGACTCAAAGATTCATGACATCAAAGATTTATTTTGTCACCCAAACACAATGTTTAGAATGGTGGCCTGTGAGTTTGAGTCCTACCTGAAATTTTGCTGCTTCCCTAAGATGAAGTAAGTGGGAATAGTCTGTGATTGAACATACTTCACAATATAATAGTGACTGCTGCTATTAGAAATGATAGATAATGTCTGTACTCTGAGTTATTGCATGGAAGAAAATGCTCAACACCCCAGCATGCTCTGAAGCATGGCAGAGGCCCTGCCTTCAGCTTGCAGAGGTGATGCAAGGCAGCACTCACTCCCATCTGCTGGGAGCTTGCTCCTGTCCTATGCTCCTCCAACACATTTTTCACAATAATATACACACGGCCTTGAAAGAGGTATTGTGAAATACTGTGAGCTGAATGGAGCATACTCAAGCAGGCTTTCTGGAATGCTGAGGGAGAAAGATTACTTTAAACATGACACTTGCACATTTGTCTAGAAACAACAGCTAATATATCTCATGGAACTGTAAATGAGGAGTGATACAGGAATTCATTCATAAGATGTTGAACATAGAACAACACCAGATTTACTCAGCTTTGCTATAACTATTGCTACAACTTCCTTGATTAATTCCAACACAATTTATATTGTCATTAATTTGAAATAAGATCTTGGCTGGGCATAGGAATATAGGATGTTAAAAAGCATTATTTTTAAAAAAACTCTTCTATGCTGAGATCAAGGTTCACACCCCTAAGCACATCATAATTATTTTAACTACTTTTTTCATTATTTTAAATAATTATTTAAATAATAATACAGTGCTAAGTCTAAAAAAGTTGGCAAATCAAAGTCCACAACAGGCAGTGTAAATTGAAATGTTTTAGTCTAGAGTCTGAGCGGATATATTTAAATTAAAAATAAAATGTGTCCCATAATATTTTTAATCATTTTCATAGCAAATATTACTGATTTTATATATAGTATAGGCAAGCTTTTTGTTTTCATGGTTTCTGTTTAATTTTTTCACTAACTTCTATCTGTCTAATTGAAGACCATCAATCATTCATGATCTTTTTAAATTACAAGCCTTGGTTGCTTCCAGTTGATTTTGCTTTTGTTTGTTCTGTTATTTTTTAGAAGAAATTTCTGCAAATGAAAATGATAATTATTTAACAAAAACCAGTGATGCTTCAGTTTTGGTAGAATACTTCACTGGCACATACATTAAAAAAACAGCTGTTCAGCATATCTAGAAGTCATGGACTACAGTGATGTCTGGGATTCTGTTTGAATAGTCCAATGTGATTGCCAGAAGGGTGAGAGAAGAGTCATCATGTCAGGCAGGTCAGGTAGGGGATGAGAAACAGAGAAAGAATAGAAGACAGTTTCATGTTTTGTCAATTACTTGCAAATCCATCACAAACTGTTTTTGTGACAAATAGTTAATGAAGTCAAACAGCTGTGGAGCGCCAGTTCCTGCCTTTGAGCAGACACAGTAAGCTTAGCATAGCATTGTATATGTCAAGTACATCAAAACCAGTGTAACCACAGAAAGCGTCCACACCAGCTCTGTCAACAGACTTAACATCTGATAAGTTTCATGAAGAAGGTACCAGTGAAGAAAACAGAATGCTTGATAACAGAAGATGTGGATGAGTCCAGTGGTGAATCAAAGTTCAGTGGAAGGCCCTATCCTACAGAAGTAATGCAAGCAATTGACTGAGAGGGCCAGAGTTATATATGCCTTCAATAATAGAACTGTTTCTCTTTGGATTTATTAAGAGTAACATCTGTCATCCATTTTACAACAGTATAAAACTCATGTCTTTTAAAGATAAGAGATTGAACTGGTTTTCTTGTGGGCTGGAGAGGTAGGCATGAAAATCTTGATATGTACTCTTTAGGAGCAATTGGAAACAGGTCAGATGTTACCATAATTGAGAAATAATTTATACCACTAAACAATTACCTAGCAACAAATCTCAGATCACACAAAAGTATTTCAATATTCCAAGACTTTTTTGTACCTGAAGAAGACTTAAAAATCAACCTGTGCGTGCTAAATAACTTTCTGCTCTTTTTCATGATGGCATTCTAGTTTGAGTATTTGAGTATGTTAAATGATATAATACAAGCTGTTCCATTAAATGAAATGTAAGAGGGGTTTTAAAAAGAAGAGTTAGTTGTTTTTGCCTTTTCTGTAACTTCCAGCTCCTTTGGCAAATGAGGAAAGTATTTTGCTAACATATAGGTAGCTTTTTGTGTGTCTATTCTTTCTTTAAATATTGTTCTTCTGGAAAAGTTTTTTCTAAGCTATTTATTCTGATGTATCCCAAAATTCATCCTTTCTGATTTTTAACCTTTAAAATGACACATTTAAGCCTTCATGACCTATTGCAGCTGTTGTCCATAAACATTTTTAACTCCAAAGCCCCACCCTAATATCTTATCGTCCTCAGAAAACCAAGTAACAACTTCAAAGAACACCAGCAAGAACTTTGAGAAACAACAATCTCTTGTATTTGATGATAAAATGTTTATGCTTTCCTATTATCAACATTTTCTCATATTGTCAACAGTTAGGCCATTTTCTAATTCTCTAAATCTTTGGCATTTAGCAGCTGGCTTTCCACAAAAGTCAACATCACGGAGATAACAACTGCAGAAACATGACAAAGGTCTTTCCTGAACACAATGAAAATCTCCCTCTGCACTAAAAAGTCTGAAAGATCTTGGAAATGATCAGCAAGTATCTCACAAATCTCCATGTCTGTTGCTGATCATGCTTTGCGGCTCAGACAGGAAGTAAGACTATGTGAGCTTCTATTACTGAGTTAATTACTCAAAAAAGAAACAAAGCAATGCTTTTACAAGATAAGGTCCTGCTGAGGCCTTCAAAAACTGACAACAAACATTCTTAAATGTTTCTACCAGTTTTAAAGAAGCTTCACAGAAACATCTTTCTCACAAATAAAAATCTGAAAATGCTCCTAAAACAATTAATGACTACCACACATAGCACTCTTACGCTGTGCTTGAATTTGGACAAAGTATTTTATTCCAGAAAAAGAGATAAAAACTCCTTAGAAAATATCTTATTCTACACAAAAACCAAAAATGTAACCAACTGTGAGCTGTAAGTTATTGCTTCCTGACTCAAACTTAATATAGGACATCAGAAACCACCAAGGGTTTAAAAGTTAGGATATATCACCTGTAATTTTGGGGTCTATTTTTCTAATAATTCTGAGTCAGGTGAAAGTGTATATCCATCATATATCAGGAAAACATGTAGTAAGGCTAAATTAACTGATGCACAACATCTGCAAGGCTAGTGTGTAACAGTGTAAATTACGTGATTTCTTCTGAGTATGTCAGAGGGTTTCTCAGATCTTATTCTTTCCCGTCTTTTTCACTACATGGTGAAAGTTCTTTCCAATAAAGGTAAAAAAAATATTATTTATGTAACATGATTTTGCAAGGCATTTCAGAAAGCAGACTTATTCATTATAGTGAAAAATGGGTACAGTTTGATCTTTATAGCTCCATAAAATTAGTAGATTTTTAAAAATTTCATAATTAATTTCTTATTTTCTATAGTATTTAGTAATATTCAAACCACAGCATATGAAAAAGATAATTTAAAATATATTTTCTACATTCTGCAACACAATAGTACAAATTATGGAAAAATCCTCCATATTTCCTAAATCTAGGTATTCTGTTCAAAATAATAATATTCAGAAAATTATTTCTAGATTGTATTCCAATGGCTTTGAAACTTTTTCATTACATAATTTGTCTAACTCAAAGATACTGAGTAGTCTCATTGAGGAAACTGACTGTAATGGAACTATTTATACACTTAAGCATGTTGCCAAAACAACCATCACATTTTCTGAGTTCATTGCCATTTCATTTCATAAGTTATTGCATCTCCTTTTTTTCTTCCTACTCCAAAGCAAACCAGTTCACTTATGAATTTTCCCACACTCATGACAAACATTACACTCTCTGTAACTGAAGTCAACTTGCATGCATATCACTTGTCTGCCTGAGACTCATAAAGTGCTGAGTAAAATGAAAATTTAGACATGCATCATCAAGAATACTTCATTTTATCATGATAGTAGGAGTAAACCTTATGCTTAGCAAACACAGCATTGCAGAGAAATATATTATTATTTTCTTATATCATGGGAAGAACAAGGAAGCCACGTAGCATTTGTTCTTATCAAAGCCATCAAACTTCTTAGGACCGGAACAGTCTTTTTTATGCAAACACTGAAAATTAGTTACTAAAAAACCAAGATAAAAGCAAAAAGAAATTTCCAAGTTGCTATTTTGGCAACGCAGGCGAACTAACATACGCACATGCAATAATTGATTAAAAGTTCCATGGTATTTTATCAACATTCATGGCTAATAACTATGTTTTAGATCACAATAGGATCCTGAGGCAAAAAGCACTGAGCTTCTAGCACTATAGCAAAGTACTGAGTACCAGCTAAATAGTAAAATTACCAATTACCACTACCACTCGTTCTAGCAGCTCCAAGTTGATCAGCCTACTATTTAGAGGTTATATGACTGATAGCTCACAGCTGGAGGTTGCAGAGAAGTAAGGGAACAACTACAATCCCAGGCAGCATGTTTGTTTAATAATTATTACATTATAGCACATATGTTTTCTGTTCTCTTGATGTGTATACAATACTAATTATAAAGAGAAGAAGCAAGAGAAAGAAAAGATGCCATAAAACCTAGAATTCATATATAGTACGTGTATTGCAGGCAAAAACAGGACAGTATCCCACAGAATGATCTAGAAATTGAATAGCGCCATTGTTAGTATTATTAGCAATGTTGAACAGAGACATTCATTTTGTATCGACTTTATTTTACTGTATCCTTAGCATTCTAAGTGATTTCTGTCGTTCCATCTGCACATAAATTTATGTTGTTACAGTAAGGTTCCACCTTTCTGTATATTTGATTTTCTATATATTTGTCTATCAGTAGTGTAACAAGCTATGTTTATTTCCTTAAGACTATGGAGATGAATGCTCAGAAGATACTTACTGAGTTTTAAGCTCTGATCTTCCTGGTATTTTTACTCTAGAGACAAGTACCTTTTAAAACCATTTTTCCTTTTCCTTTTTCTCCTGATTTTCTTTCAGCAGAGGAATCTTTCAGCCAGTGTTTAGTCTTCTGTTCAAAACCACATCCCTAGAGAGTTGTAACTATTTGTCAATCTCCCAAAAGCAAAGATAACAATTTAAAGTACTCCTTTCATTTTAGCTGCAAAATTAACTCCTTGTTCCCCTCCTGTTGTTAAATTCATTTAAAATTGCTGGTGCTCTCAGCTGTGGTTAGCTGCCTGGAGCCAGGGTGTCTGTAAGGCAGAGCTGGTGCAGCACATCTCCCATTCAGCTACACAGTGCTGGCACACACGTTATGCCAGAGAGCTCCAGCGAAGGGTCTGAAGTCAGTCCATGCACTTCCTCTGGCAAACACCAGAGGAAATTAAAATTTAGGAAGATTTTATTGCAGGTTTTGAAGTTAAGGTGTGGATGGATTGCTTTATCTCCAATATGACAGCTGTCCCAGCTCTGCTATTGCTTTATCATGTCAGATAAACACTCTACTTGCAGCATTAAATACCAGAAATAAATAAGTAGTACAGTAAACAAGACTTGGTGGTAACAATACTATTCTTGATGTGACAATTTACTTTCCCAATTCTGAGCCTATCATATATGATGAAACTCCCATCTCTGAAGTTGTTTAAGAGATGTTTGAGTGTGTAATGCTTTGCAAGATGCAGGTACAGAAAACAATTATGATGACTCACTGCTTTCTGCCTTTTCTAAGATGCTTTTCATATGGAAAGGGACAGCTAAGTTCACTCAAAATTTGCTGGGAGTGTGTCAGCCTACTGGAATATACAGGGTAAAAGACTGTGGGTAAAACTCCCAGAAGAATTTTAACATGCAATTTTGAAAGAAGAAATGATAGAGAGGTAACATCTGCAATATGACTATGCATGTGAGATACTTGCACTCAGACTCAAAACAGCATAATGATCACATCTGCATGCAAATTCCAAAATTTAAATGTGATGAAGACATATGTGGCACTTAAAAACTGAAAAACAAGCCTCAGTTTCTTTCTGAGCAGTGAATGCTATAATCACTCCACAGATATTAACAGTCATTTCAAGCTTTTCAGATTAACTAATGCCATATTTTATCCTGCTTTTTTTTCTTCACTTAAAAGAAAAATCTAGCTCGTACTAGAATATTAAGAGCAAAAGATGGTTTATATTTCTTTTTGTATTCCAATGAAACTACTAAGTGCCAAGCAGTCACATTTTATTTCAGGGATTATTAATGAACAACTTTGTTCACTCAGTTTGTTCATGTTAAGATTAAGTCACAGAAATGAAAAAAATTCCTTAAATCCTATTCTACTATTTCTAGAATTATTTCTTAACTTCATTTTCACTTAAATGAACACCAAATCTTGCGGGAAATGCAAAATATTTTTTTAAAAATATAGAAATGTTTGGTTACATCTAGGCACAGAATCCAGCTTTTGAACTTGAAACCCAAAGATGACTAGAATAAAGAAAAACACCTAATATTCTAAATTCCTATAGAGGACTCTATAGAGGCCTCAGTAAGTAATTTTAGAATGATAGTAATTCATTTTGGGTAATAGCTAATTCATTTTGCTTTTTTAAAAAATCATTTCCCCAGAGAAACAGGGGAAAAGAACAGGTTATTCTTAAAACTGAATCAGAGATTTTCAGAAAAACATAGAAAGCAAAAATCTTATCATAGAAAAACATAACATTTGAAGCTGCCTTCAAAGAGTCAATATTTCACTTCTCTGCTTTAGTGAAGAAAACTGGAAGGACTGACTATACATTTTGTAGTGAACATACAGATGTTAGGAAGAAGAGCCAGGACACTCAAACTTTAATATATATCAGATTCATATGTTCTGCTATTGTGATACAAGTAAGGAACAAGTAAGTTTGAAAATTCTGTGAAATTCACTGAACTATGCTGGACTTGGGTAACAATATTCAGATTATGTAACATAATTTGATCTTCTCAACAGCATAAATCTGAGACAAAGATGTCTGCTTCTGTATTTCTTATACTAAGTAGCATCTTCAGAAGATCTGTAGACTTCTATGGGACTGTTTTAAAGTCTGATATCTATAAGAAAATACTATTTTAATATGCAAATGACCAATAATGTATCATATCCTGATATAAGTTTAAAAACAGTGGGTACAATTCCGCAACACAATCTGAATTCATAGCAAAAGACAGTTTGTGCACTATGCAATGCTCCTAGAATCTGTGGTTCATTTCCACAGCCAGCTGGTCTTTCACAAAAAAATGGTTCCATGTTCTCTGTGTAATTATTACTCATACACATGGAATAAATCTGTTCTGCCCAGGTTTTCACTCAAATCACCCTTAAGTATCTCTCAAAAACATTCTCTTTCAAAACAACAATGGACAGAAGGGTTGAAGGACCTCAATTTGTCCCAGGATACAGACACTGACCAATAAGGCATTGCAATTGGAAAGTAAGGGCCCTTGAATTTCTCAGTGCTTCCTAACTCCTTCTCAATGTTTGGTAATTCTTGAGATGGCAGTACTCACAAAGTTCACCTGCTTTAAAACCCTTTACTCTTCTTGACGATTCACTCAACCAGACACCACACCACCAGTCTGGAAATAAGTTACTCGGTCTCAGAGATGTTAGAAATTGTGTTTCATAACTCATGTTCCCAAATTTACTATAAGCCTTCTGGCATATGGATTTCAGAGGTAGCTCAGCATCCATGTGGTGAAAAGTAATATAATTTTACTGTGATGATGCTTGTTGCTCAAAAGAAGCACATATGTCTTGTGGTCTGGCTACAATATCAATGTTTTTCTTCCTGCTGGGTGTAGGAAAGACATCTCTGATGGAGAAGGAGGGGAACTGCCCAAGACTGACTTTGCAAATTCTTTAAATAGTTTCAACCTTTGGTTCAGTTCAATACATGCCTTTATTCTCCAGTAATACCTCATTCTTGCTTTTGAAGGAATTTCAGAAGCAAAAACTCTGACCTGAGTTGTAAGGTTTCTAAGGGTCAGAGCTTCAGATTTTACACTGAAGATCCTGTTTTGATGGCCATGTCATTGTTTTTCTTTTTTCTATATATATACAAATTTGTATAATAAAACATCTTCTAACCAAAAACCTCTACAGAATACAGTATGGTGCTTCTCATCCCTCTGAAAAGAAAACAAGCAAAAAAATCCAAAGTTTTCATTGATTTAGAAAAGAATCTAGTGTTGTTGACTGCAATTTTGAGCAAAAAAAGCAGCAAACAAACATATTCACAAAAATAAATAAAACAGGCCAGTGTTAAGGATTTCCTTCTCTTTATTTATTATCCCATGCACAGAATAATTAATTGGCAATATGCTTCCAGTTTTATAATAACACAGTATTTTAGAACTGAAGACATTTATTACAATGTCTGTGCAGTGTCTAGATGAGCACATTTAACCTCTTTGATTATATCTTTAGTAGAATGTCTCTTCATCTTTAATTATCAGTATTATTCATCCTCTGCAGACTCTTTAGCAGACTTTGTGAATTTAATCAGAATCATTACGTTCCCCTATATGATTAAACTTAAGCACATTCTGATTTTATCCTCACTATGGTTCAAGCGGATATCACTACTTACAATAGTGATCATGATTTTTAAGTTTGAAAATTCTGTGAAAGCTAACTGTGTATCATGTTTTACAATCAGCTCTTTTAAGAGATTGTGAGACATTCAAATTCAATCCTGAATCAGTCTACACTGATAGGCACACTACAGAGAGAAGGGATGTTATTAAACAGAACCTACTACAAAATTAGAGTTTACCATAAAATGTAGGGTCTACTATAAAATGAGAATGTTTTGTCAGTAACAATGAAAATAAAATATTTTTGGTACACACAGTCAAAGTGCTTAAGTACACTTCACCTCTCTACAAGGCGAGCATATACTTTGTTACATATTTGCATAAAAGATTTTACAAATTGATTTTCATATTGTCTGCCTTTTTTGTTGAGTAGGTGAAATAGATTTTCTGTCTCTAGCTTCTGAAAAGAAGAAAATAAAATGGCAGCTGTTCGGAAAATACGCAGAAGGAATGCAGCAGGGTTCCTCCATAACCATGGGTGACCTGAAAAAAACCTGTCAGGACAGATTTGTTTTTCCATTTCTTCTATGAGAAGCTACATTACAAAAAATACACCAAAATCTTTACATGGATTATTTCCATGTTATAATAATGGTGAAGAAGTAAAATAAAAGTTTATAGTGGACTTTCTTAATGAAAGGAATTGAGTCGTGGATTTCTTCAGCTACACAGAAAATCATCAGGTCACAGAACATATTTGCTTTCTGTATTGCTTGGGGAATACCAAATCAAATCTCTTTTTTATTGCAAGATGCTGAAAAGGTAAATAGAGTTCAGAAAATAACACCAAAATTTAGAAAACACCTGAGTGAAGTGATTCATTGGGCAAGCTTGGAAGATTAATGTTAGAGCTCTCTTAGAAAATAGTTGTAAATAAATAGCAGTTCAGGAGAAGGAGGATGAGTGCAAAAGTAGGGCAGTAGTGGAATAATGGAGTCTTTCAGTCAGTCATAAGCAGTATCAAAAAGTACCCTTAAGTGAAGAAACATAGTCTTCTTATGAAATCTAATTTAATTAAAGGAACAGCATGTGTGTGTGTGTGTGTGTGTGTGTGTGCGTATACAAAGTAAAAGTACAACATAACCATTATTTACTCAGTGGTACTATATATAAGAAAGATTTAAATATGGGCTGTAAATGATAAATACTTGGCCAAACTGCAGATGCCTGGACAGAAGAATTGCCTACCCTTGGAGCTGATAAATGTGATTGATCTGCACAAACAGGACGTAAATTTGCATTTTGATGTTTCAGGATATTTGTGGTTTTCTCTGATTTTGAGTCAAAATATGCACACTCCTAATGTATCTGTAGTTGACACCAGCTTTTCCCTCCTCACCCCCAATCTTCTTTTAAATCACCCTTTGAAAGGGTTTCATTAATTTATTTTTTTATTCTGAGGATTTACTTTCATTTAGATAATTACTTTTGCATTGTGTTAATGAGTTCTTATAATAGCACATAACAATGTGAACAACTCGGTGGTCAGTTGATTTAAATTCTGATGTCATATAATGCTTTCTGGGCAGCTTCTATCAGCTGCTAGCAGCTTCTATCTATTCTAGCAGCTTCTATCTATTCCATTGTTAAGGCTTTGTGGCAAGAACAGTATCACCATATAGACTTGTAGAGCATCCAGCACAATGGTGCTTCAATTTTGATTGGACACATAGAAAGCTATTGTAATACAAATACAGTATTTGCTGATTGAAAGATTAGATAAATATATGAAAGCTGATGAGACCATATTATTCTCTACAGGGATTTTGAATCTACTGTTCTATTATTTAAAAAAAAAAAACAAAACTGAGTGCTGTTCATGACAATGGAACATTTTCATTCATTCCACAGGAGAAAATGCAAAATAATGACTTAATATATGATAAGAGTATGGCCAGTGAGAATAGGTCTATTTTGGTAAATAAATTACTTTGAGCTATCATATGCCCCAAAGTAAATCGACAGCTGCAACAGTTTTCAGTAAGCCATTAGTGTGCAAAGATAAAATGATGCAGTTTTGCAGAGACAAAAGGCTGGTACAACAGCCAAACCAGTTCATTTGTTAAAATTCAAGACTTTATGCAGACTGCAATAAAAACCATTTAAATTTACCTTTCAAACAGAAAGATGAGAATCTGACACATTTTAAATGGCTGTTTCTGGGCTGTCAGTCAGAGCAGGCCAAGAGATGAACACTGTAACTGCAAGTTATTGTGAACTTGACAAATTTATGTGTAGAAATTAGACTGCTACCATACCCTAAGATTGGGATTACAGAAATACAAGAAAGATAAGAAAAAAAAATTAGAAAATAAAGATGTCAGTGATCAAACATCAGGTCATAAAAAACCAAAATGTATCTGTCGCTTCATTCTTTCATTTGTCTTCACTGTGAATGATTAAACAGTGGCCTTCAAAGCAAGAAAATGAAAATCATCATTTGCCTTCAATAGTCCAATAGTGTTTCATGTCTTGTCTTAGAAAAACTAACATAATTATTGCTGTTAATACTCTTCAGCCAAGAAGCACTTCTTTTCAGCAGAGATGCACAATATTTTTATTAAAAGGAGAATTATATCACAATAATATCTTGTCTATTTGTTTTGAGAAGTGTCCTTGGAGATCAGAAGATTGAATTTCAATTAGATTACACTTTCAATGCTCTGTAGACATAATCAAATGTAGCTGACTTTCATTTGGAAAGAAAATATTCTTTCATGTACAGATTTGAAAATGTTCATGATCATACATAATGAACAAAACCCTGGCAAAGGGAAACACCAACTAGGTCAATAATCTGCTTAATTTAGGGGTCTTCCCAATGATCCATTTTTGTGGGTTTTTTTTTCCTTGTCACATTATTACTATTCTTGTCCTATGACCCCACATATATTCTGTACTCCTTTATACTTCTGCAGCCTGAATCTTAGTGATGCATACCCGCTGTGTTTTCTATCATGATTGCTATCACATTTTTCAAATTAATGAACACTGAGTGTATAAGCATCTTTAACTAGCAACAAACTCAATTCTGCTTTTGCTGATGTGCTTTGTTGCAACTTCACAGCTCATGACAGGGGAATTGTAAAAGGAAAGGTTAGACAAGGAATGTTGCTGCATTTTCATTGTCTAATAACTCAGTTAAGAAATCTATTGACCCTTTGCTTCTATTTATAATTTGCTTTGGAGTAATTAAACACTGATAAGTCTTCTTAGAGCACCATTATCGTATATTAAGGGGCTGCTTAACCAAAGATTTAGATTTAGGTTTAATTCTAGAATAGAAGGTACATATTATGATGGAAGTACAAATCACAAAATTGACACCAAACTCTCATTAACGTGGTTTTGATAAACAAAAATTATCCAAAAATAATTAAAACAAAAAAAAAGTTTGCTATTTTGAAGTCAGAGTATAACAACAACTCATCTGTAATATAGGTCTGCCTGTGATTACCATCCTGTTCAACTCTTGACTAGTAAGTTCCTGTAAGTTCTTATACAAGTTTCACCCTTCTTCCTTTCTTGAAAAGCTAACACCTCATATGAATGTCATCACTTTGTGTGTGTTATGTTTTCTTCTCTATCTAGTTAAATAAAAAGCTATGAATTAGCCTTTTAAAATTCATATGTTTACCATAAAATTCAGTGGAGTTAAAATGGACAGTAATGCATTTGGGAAAACTTTGCATTTACTTCTAATTCTTTTAGTTACAAGTTTACATACAATTCAGTCTGATCCATCAGCAGCTAAGCTGTATTTTTTTACCACTTCTGTCCTAAGTGTTACTTTAAACATTAGGGAACTAAGAGTTTCAGAAAATCTTCAGTTCTAGGTGGTGCAGTTATAGATGAAGAACTGACAACACAGTAAATCAGAAGACTGGTAGGGTAAAAGTAACATGGAGTTTGGATGACTCTTAAAATAGAAAATAAGAATTGTTAGTAATAACAGAAGTGTATCCATAATAATACTGTTTTTAGTATTTTAGTATTTAGTATTTTAGTAGTTACTATTCTTTGTACTGAGTTATACAGTGTAACCAAACAGTTCTCCCCTCTTCTGATGGGCATTGGGACAGTATTTTCCTTGATTTATATGGAGAAAAAATAACTACATTACAGCTTTCCTTTTGAAAGTGGATTGTACATAACACCATCACTAAATATCACTCAGAGACCTGTTATGGGACTTACAACTGAATGATCCCTGAGAAATGTAGTAACATCAGAGGCAACAAAAGCATACAGAACATGTTTCAAATCACAACTAGTACATTTGTACATTTCAAAACTTTGCCAGTTTATCACAGAAAAATCACATCCTAACATGGAGACCTCTACACAAAAAGGGCTGAGTTTTTTTGCTAATAATAATAATCAAATGTAGATCTATAGTTATACATACATTGTTAGTAGAATGTTTAATGTCATATTGGATAATGTTCTCTACAACCTTCCATAAAGAAACACCATAATATATTGATTTATTTTCTCTTGTTACATGTCAGTATCAAGAGACCCATGTGGAAAGCAGATATAAGGTCACAGAAGCATTCCCACTTCTCAGAAGTTTTCATTAGCGATGAAGAAGTAATGTTTTTGTTTTTATTCAGGTAAATCTGATTAGCATCCCAGAGCCCCAGGAGGACCTGGGAGCTCTTGCAAGCCAATCAGGAATGGAGAGGATTTTGTCAGGAGTACCCATGGGAGATTAAAACAGCTCCATGAAGTGCAAGTGACTGGGAGTGCAGTGAACAGAGCTGGCACACAGGGAGTGGCACGGCAGAAAGGTGTGGCATGGCAGTCTGCACAGCAGTTCACACAGGCAGGGGCAAAGAATTTAGGGAGTAAGTTATCATCCACCAAACTGAGAGAGGACTGTGGTTTCCACTCAGTCAAAAGCCGCTGTCAGAAGGAACACAGTGACCCAGACAAACTTCACACACCAACACATGGCTGTCCAGCACTCCAGCTGCAGGGAGTGTCTGAGCTTCTCATGGATGCCAGAGGGCAGTGAAGACAGCACATGTTTGCACTGTGAACAAGTGGATGACCTGCTAAGCTTGGTGGCAGAACAGAATGAGGAAGTGATCAAGGAGTATGAAGTAGTGCGAGGAGTAGTTCACTGAATTGCAAGAAGTTTGTCCTTGTGGACTATCTCCAAGAACAGGTGCAGGAGACAGTCAAAAGACAGAGATATTAGGGAGGCTGAGTCAGAGCTGGACAGCAGGTTCCAATCCCAGTGGTAGGGAACCACAGCCTGCTGAGGAGAGGTCAGAAATTCACCCCCAAGTACACCTGGAAAGGAGGGAGGGAGTACATTGACACAGGGGGTTGGGAAGTAGTGAAAAAACAAAACAAAATACAAAACTCAAAAACAACAAAAGAGGAAAGGGACAAATAAAAGGCTTTCCTTCAAAGCCAGACATTTTCCTCCAGATATGCTTTGTAGCTGTGCAGGCTAATGAGACAATGCACCCAGCACACACCCGGAAGAACAGCCAGAGCTAATTGGAGCAGCCAGCCTGCTTCAGAAATAAGGCAATTAACCACTAGTTCAACCAAGAAAAGGCAGTGTGTGATAGTAGTGTACTTACTCAGACCGCAATCCAGGACTGGATTTGGCAAGCCTGGTCTACTGGGGGTTCATGGGGTCCATTCGACAAGGAAGGGAAAGGTCCAGGACTTGACAAAGAAGCTCCAGGAGTTACCACATTGCTTAAATTCTATCTATCAGGGGAGGAAGGCACCTATCCCTCCCAACCCTGCCAGCTGAACACCAACACCTGTAATGGATGCCTAGAACAGTGCAAAGGCATTCCAGAGACTTCAGTCAGTAAGCCAGCTTTCTCCAGGTCTATACACATATGCACATAGTATGGGGAAGAACTACGGACATGTGCATAGCTGCATGGACGTGATATCATTGGTATTACAGGGATGGCTCCCACTGGACCAGTGGAATGGAAGGCTTAAGGCTTTTTAGGAAATACCAGCTAGGGACATGAGGGGCTCTCTCCCTATGTCAGTGACCAGCAGGAGTGTATGAAACTCTATCTGGGCAATGATGAGACAGCTGAGAGTTTGTGGGTCAAAATTAAAGGGAGGGCACAGACAGGGGATGCTATAGTGGGGCACTTGATCAGGAGGATAGTGTGGATGAAGCCCCTTACAGGCAGACAGGAGCGGCCTCATGCTCACAAGCCCTGATCCTCCTGGGGGATTTTCAACTACTCTGGTATCTGTTGGAGGGACCACACAACAGGGCACAAGCCATTCCAAAGGTTCCTTGAATATGCTAATGACAACTTTCTTACAAAGTGACTGAGGAACCACCAAGGAGAGGTCTGGAATCCACCAACAGGAAGGAGCTGGTGGAATACAATGCTCCAAGGCAGCTTTGGCTGCAGTGACCATGGGAGGGGGGGAGCTTGAGATCCTCAGGGCAGGGAGGAGGACATGCAGCAAGCCCACTGCAAGTTCTCCCCTGGACTTTAGGAGAGCAAACTTTGGCCTCTTCAAGGACCTAACAGGCAGAGTCCCATGAGACAGAGCCCTAGAGGGTGGAGGAGAACAAGAATGCTGACTGATATTCAAGGATCACATCCTCCAAGTTCAGGAGAGATGCATCCTGATAGGGAGGAAATTGGGACAAAAATGCCAGGAAGCCTCTGTGACTGAGTAAGAAGCTGCCAAGCAAAGTCAGAGCAAGAAATGAAGTTTTTAGGAAGTGGAAATGGAGAGAGGTGGCCACAGAGGAATAATGGAAAATTTTATGGGAAGTTAGGGATTAGGTCAGGGAAGCCAAGGCTCATTTGGAATTGAGTCTGGCTACAGATATCAAGGACAACAGGAAGGACTTCTATAGATATATTGCAAAGAAAAGGAAGACCAGGGATAATTTGGAATCTCTCCAAAAACAAGAGAGCAAGAGATTTAGAGACCATGGACAAAGAGAAGGCTGAGGTTCTCAATGACTTCTGTGCTGTGGTACTCCAGCCACACTGGCCAAGATGAGAAAGAGACTGGGAGAATGAAGACCCTGAGTCCACTGTAGGAGATCAGGCTCACAATCACCTAAGGAACCTGACTGTGCAGAAGTCTGTGGGACCTGATGAGATTGATCGAGCATCCTCAGCTAGCCAGGAGAGGAAGTTGCTAAGACACTATCCACCATTTTTGAAAAGCAGCAGTCTGTGAAATTCTCAGTGACTGGAAAAATGGAAATATAACTCCCATTTTTAAAAAGAAGAAAGGGGAAGAGCCAAGGAACTACAGTCCAGTCGGTCTCACATATATTTGAGAAAAAACACATGGAGAAGTTTATTATGGAAAAACAAAGAAGTGTCTGGTACCAGCCAACATGGCTTTATAAAGAGGAGGTCACCCTGAAAAATTTGGTGACTTTCTATGAAAAAGCCACAGCATTTAAGGATAAGGGCAGAACAACTGATACTTTCTACCTGGACTTATGCAAAGTTTGACACTGTCCCACATGATATCCTTGTCTCTAAATGGGAGAGACATGGGTTTGAGGGATGGGTGCCTCAGCGGATAAAGAACTGGCTGGAAGGCTGCACTCAGAGCTGTGGTCAGTGGCTCACTGTCCACGGGGAGAGCAGCGATGGGTGGTGTCCCTGAGGGGTCAGCACCAAGCCCAGACTGCTCCACATCTCTGCAGGGGACGTGGGCAGTGGGACTGAGGCACCTCAGGCCTCCCTGGCCGCGGCCTGCGCGGCGCAGCCGCACCCTGCAGGGAAGGGCCCCGTCCTGAGGGACACGGACAGGCTGCAGAGCTGGGCCCAGGCAAACCTCATGATGGTCAGCAAGGAGAAGCAAAAGGCTCTGCACATGGGCCATGGCAATCCTGGACACACCTGCGGGCTGGGAGGGGGCGTGATGGAAATCAGCCCTGTGGAGGAGGACTTGGGGGTGATGGTTGGTGAAAAACTCAAGGTGACCCAGCCAGGGGCACTGGCAGCCCAGAAAAGCCAAATGCGGTGTTGAGACTAGGTGATCCTTAAGGTCTCTTCTAACCCTTAACAGCCTATGATTCATTTTATGATTCTATAATTTTAAATTTACTAACTAGCTATTAATTTAGTAGTAGTTAATAACTACGTATTAAGAAATTACATAAAATACATTTGTAAATCTCTACATGCTATCTGTTTTACAGAAAATAAAATGATGATACAATGCAGTTTTATGATTCCTGAGTAATTACATGGTGGGTTAGTAGCATGACTGACAATAAAATGCCAAAGCCCTAACTTCACAAAACCTATGTTCTCATTAATGGAAAAATTCTTCCATAAATGTATTCACAATCCTACATGTACCCTTTTAAAAGTAAATAAACGCTATCACTTCTGCTATTCAACAGTGGACTACAGATTCAACATTCTGTTGCCCTTACTATGTCTGTCATTAATTTCAAGAAATTCAGGTTTTACAGATAAAATCAGAAACATATGCAGGACTAAAAGGGACTATTACTGGAACTGTCAGTTGCAAGTATCAGGCAGGATTGAAGAAAATTTATTTTGTATCTGAAATGAAAATACTTGCTTGGCAGAAGGCTTACGCTATTCAGCATCTTACTGCCTTGCTAAATCCTTCCCTCTAAAGTGCACCACAAACTTTAAAATCTGTTAAACTGCAACACCATGATGTGTGGCTGACACAGATAATAGCAACCCTGTGGGTGACAGTGAACTGACAGTCAATTGACTGCTGTCGCCCCACGGTGATGATTAACAGAGGGGAACCAAACTGAAGTCCCCTCAAAATGTATTTAGCCACACACACACAAAATCACATTAAATTTTGTGAAGACCTGGGGCTCTAGAAACTTCTATGAAATGAATTATGAAATAATTCTCTTGATTTTATGCATAGCATAGAGTGACTGTAGCTAAAAACCATGCATTCTTTCAAGTATTTTGGTTTTAAGGCTGCAATGTCTGTTCTTTTTGCTGGTGATATCTCAAGAGCAGTAAAGATTCTGCTAGTTAGTCCAAGGTCTTCCTTAATAAAGAGTTAGCAACTACCACAGACTAAATTCCTCTGAATTTAATTGATTGGTTCCAGCTGTTTATTCCAGGCATATTTAATCACTTCTATGCAACTAAAGTTGTATTTAATTTTTGCACATTTTAAATTTAATTTTATGCTCTTTGTCAGAAAGTATCTTTTGAATCAGACTATGGTATTTGTATGGCATAAAGAAATAAACCCATTTTGTTATATCTTTTGAGAATGTAACCTTTCTGGGAACAGGTAAGGCAACAAAGGAATAAAACTGCCATAAGGAATGAGTGGGTAGATTTCCCTAAGAGTTAACAAGATCCTTCATTGTTTGTAATATAGAAATGATGATTTGGTGAGGTATGTATCTGCAACCTGCTTCAAGAATCATTAACATCTCTTAAGTGGAACGGTCGGAACAGGCTGCTTGTTTAATCTTGCTTACATTTTCAGTCTCACCACTGACTTGTTCAACAAACAATGGACAAAATCTCACCATCCTGATTTCTCAGTTTTTAAGAGAGACAATACACTTCACCTCAACATAGCATCTGGAAGACTGAAAAGTTATTGGAAAGGCTGTTTATGTCATTGAAGAAGACTCCAGTATCAAACTAATGCCCTAAAAGGAATTTTTCATTCCACACATCAGTGTTCTCCACACTGAGAGATTTGTTACATTTCCCTGTCAACGGGTCTTCAGTGCTGATCTGAGAAAGCAGTGGATGAGATGACAGTTTGGACTCTGTGTGTATTTGATCATCTGTCCCTTTGGAGAGGCAGCTAACAAGAATTGGATTTGACCCACTTCTATCAAGACCACAGCTTCTTTCAAGTGGACACCTCTCTGTTAGAAACTGCAATATGACTGCAAAACACATACTAACTGTTGACAATTGAGTTCAACAGTTACATGCCCTTACCAAATTAACCATAATTAGAAAAAGCAGCTTTTGAAATTGATCTGTTCCCCACTTCCATTTCATTACAAGTTTTTCTGTATCTCGAGAGGAATTTGCTTCAATTCAATGCCAATAAAATTAGAACTTTTTGTCAGGTTTGGTGTTTTCTTCTTTTTAAGGCTGCATTAGAAGTCTGGGATTGTACTTTAGTAATGTATCACTTGACACCTTGTTTAACTTTAGTAACAATTAGTGAAAAGTGATGAATACATTCAGAAAAGGTTCAGCTGAGATGACTGGATTAATTTTGTCTGAATTTTAAACATTCTTAAGAGCACTGAAAACATTCTCCTTTACAAGGCAGCAATAGAAATTACACAATAGGAAAGACAACATGCTTTAGGATATATTCAGAACTGTCTTATACCCTCCCATTATTGTTGTCTTCCTTTAGGCAAAAATGGCTACTTGTGACAATCTTTACAGATTTCAGAACACCAAATGAAGGAAGAATTAGATTAATTAAATGTAAGTTGGTATTGTAGTATTTGTAGTTGCAATTTCCTGGAAGCTTTTCCTTATTGCTTTTATTTATAAATAGATCAGCTTTGCTTAATTAACGTGATATTCCCACAAAGCAAAATAGAATAGAGACTTTACTCAGCCATGAATGTAGTTCATAAAGAAAGGTATTAATTTATGAGATGAAGAGTATTACATGTTGTTGAAGAAAGGAAAATTATCTACTAGATTACTCTTTGGATTAATGTCTCTTAGATAGACACTAGCTGCCTTCATAGTAATGACAGATTAGGTGTACTGGTATTGCCTTTTCATTTTTAAATCAAGCTTTTTTGAAAGGGATGAGGGAACACCTTAGATTTTGTTTTCAGTCATGCGTGTGGCTGATGCAGAGAACAAGCATCCCTTAAGGTCTTCCTGCCAGTGGAGGTATCCAGATCAGAACTTAAGACTCCATAAAAGAAGTATAAAGAATATTCATGGATGTGTACATACACAGATAAATGCTTGCCATCTCCAATGGTTTCTGTATTCACTTTTCCCCTGTCACTGCACAGTCATTGTTTTACTTTTCCTAAAATAATTTTGTTCATGTTAATTGTATGTTTCTACATCCCTGTTACACAAAGCAAATACCACAAAATTTTGCCTCACTAACAACTTAACTACATTGAATACTAGACTCTAAGGATTTAATGAGCTTAAAATCTTCTATACGGCATGAGCAATACCTTGTATGATAGCCAGAAGCTCATTTAAAAACTGTCATTTAAATTTTAAATTTAAGAGATGAGTGATCAATATTAGAGTTTTTTTTTTCCTTTAAAATTTTTCTGACAAGCAGAATTCCAGATATTTTACAACACGTTTCTGAATAAAAGCTGACTATGATTAGAACTTACTGTATATTTCAAATCTTTTAGGATGTGAATACCAGGAAATAATTTTTAAAGTGGCAGAGGGAAGTGGGTTTGGGATTTTTTCTCTTCTTTCCAAAGTGTCACTGACAAAAAAAGTGAAAATGTAAACAATTTTTTTTTCAAGTTTATTTTACACAAACCAGAGTACTATGTATATTTATTTTCTTTACATAAAATGCAGCTCATCCATGACCAGTCATCACTCAGAAAAATACTTTACTTATCCCCTTCCCTGTGAAGGAGCTAATTATAGTGGCAAGATTCAGCTGCACATGGGACAAGTGTGCATAAAACCTGTGAGAGGTGCCTTTGTCTCTTGTTGATCGGTGCTCTTTCAGAAGTCTGGCCTGAATTCCCAGACAGGGATCTCTGGGAGAGAAAAGGACTGGTAGCGCAAGTGGCACATAGAAGCTCATAGTGGGTGAACAGGTAAACTGTGCACTAGAGAGTAGTGGATAAAGATTTAGAAGAGATGAAGCACTTACTGAGCAACAGAGGGTACAGTATTTTTCTGTAACCTGACCAGTTCAGATTTCATCAACTTTTTCATGACCCAGTATTGGCTTCAAATATTGTCTCCACATAACTCTAAAGGAGGTGGACACATATCGCTGTGGAAACTCAATTTCTGCAAGTCCGTATAAATTCTGGCTGAAAGCAAATATATGATCAAGTCTTAGCTAGCAAGTCTGAACAGCCCCATGGAACAGCACCAGGCATTTAAGACAGCAAATTTGAAACCCAGCTGATACTTTTACTCAAAAGCATAAGATAATGAAGTAGGAACTAATTCAGGGAAATCCAGTGACCTCTATTATACATAAGGCCAGACTAAATAGTCTTAGTAGTCCCTCATGGCTTTAAAACCTATGGCCTCAGGAGAACTGACTCTCTGGATCTGCATTTGATTCATTGTACAACTGTATACTGCCTTTTCTACTTCTCCATGTAAGAACATGCATCATTCTTGATCCTGTTTTACAAAGATGCTGCTAATCAATGATGGTATATTGTTCTAAACATGTGAAAGATTTTTAAGTAAACAGTAGCAATAGTGCATTACCAAAAGATGTCTCAAGAACACAGGTCATGTATGATAAAATTTTATTCACAGCTGCTTAATAAAAGTAACCAAGTATGTAGTATAGGTCTTTAAAAAAATTCTAATGAGATGAAGGCCACCTGCCAAATTAATCCCTGAATTTCCTGGGGCTTATTCATATAACAAATACCAAATAATTTACATTAAAAAATCCAGTTTTATTAAAAATACAATCTCATGCAATTTCTATAAATAAAGGATTGTTAAGCATAATGGCTTTTTCAGAGCAATTCCTGCAATTGCGGAATACCTTGCTTTTCAGAAACTGCCTTGTGTGTGATAAAACAGTCCTAACAAAAAAAACGTCCAGAGGAAAAAAGACACCATCTTTCATCTCTAGTATATACCACTATGTTCAAATTGTTAATTTTAGTAGCTTTGTTTGTTTTAAATCAGAAATTGACCAAAAGAAATATTAAACTTAAATGACAGGGTCACTGAACTAGTGCAATATTATTATTCTCATTTCAGGTTCCACCACAAATTTTAAACATTCCATAGATAATAATGAATAAAGGCCCATATGTGAATACTTAAAAAACATCTGAGGGTGTAAAGAAACATGTAATTTTTGTTACCAGCATAATGTGACAGTAAGCTAAAGGGGAAAAAAAAAGAAATTTAATCTTAAAGTCTTCCTCTTTTTTACCAACTGTATCTTTTCCTACAGTAGGAAACTGGTAATAGGGAAACCCAGCGGGAAGGCTTTGAGCTACTATACAAGTTAGCACTGAAACAGACACAGCTAAGTAAATTTTTTACCAGACAAAGTATCACCAACAGATGACTGCTGCATCACATATGTGTAAATTCTCTACACAATGGAAGTACAGGTAAGACAGCCTCCTGCACTACGAACATTCAGGACTAGCAGTTCCGCTGCCTAGCTGATCCACAGCTGAACAGAAAAAAGGTTTTCATTTCCTCTAGTCCTCAGAGAAGCTACTGTGTTAATAGAACCTCTCTGCCTCTGTACCTTCATAACCAAGAACAGAAAGCACCAATTTATAAACTGAAAAAAAAACCCACCATAAAAATCATAGGGCAAAATCTAGGAATTGAGGATGGCAATGCCAGAGAAGCACTCAATTAATTCTGAACACTCAAGAATTTTACATGAGAAAACTGCTTAGAAAACTGAAAACAAAACTTTGACCTTCCTGGCAAAGGAAGGCTGTTTTGAATATCTGTTTCTGACTTAACAGCTCCATGTTTTTACTTTAGTAAGTAAACAGATCATAAAGGTATTATCATAGATTTGTCAAATTCCACATTTTTTAGCCTTTTCCTCTAATAAGCTCTTTTATAATATCTTTACACTTAAGGCTCTAAGTTCCTAAATTTTCTTCTTTCCAAAGGGAAGCCTCACAGTGCAAAACAATTCTCCTCCATCAATAGTATTATTTAAGTCATTATTTCCTCAATGGAAATAGGATATCTTTTTCTCCATGTACATTACAGTAGAGATGCATTCTGTGACAGAGGTAGGCTTGTTAAAATTTTTACCATTAGTACAACTGTCACAGATCCTAACAAGACATACCACTTTGTTGTACTGAAAGACAGTGTTCTGCAAGTGGATTGGAGTAACAAACGAATAAAAAGTGCCTATAGCAAGAAGTATGGCATAAATATTTCAGGACTAGACCTAAATATAGATTAAAGGATCTAATCAGTGTAAGCTTCTTTTAACAAAAAAGCTTTCAACAGGAAAAAATGCAGCAGTAAAACACACAGACCATATTGCTGTAGTACACTGCAGACTCTAAGCCATGACAATAAATATATTAGAGAGTGGTAGATTGTATTAATAATAGCAACAATTTTTTTTTCTTTTTTTTTCCTTGCCAATAACAACCCTAAAGTAAAGCTCTTAAGTTTACTTCATAGCTGTTGCTGTTTTCCAAATCTCTTTTCATCATTTATACTCTGATATGGGTTTTTTTTCCTCCTTTAACTCAGTGTTGTGATGGAATCAATACAAAACTGCTCTTAACATATCTGTCTCTGACCTGTGTTTGTTTTAAGCTATATCATTCATAATGGTGATCGATGGGTAATGCTATTCCTCTTTCTCCACAAAAAGCATGGAGCATAAAAAGTGCATATATTTTATGCCCAAGGTCAGGATAAAATTAATGGATGAGAGCTAGATAAAATGGAGTTCAAGCTGAATGGGCTGAGTGCTCTCTACAGGGTACAGCCAAGGCAGGCAGTACAAAGCCCATTATACTCAAATGTTCTTGAAGCATTTCAGAAGTGAAATTGTTTCCACAGGCTAATGCATAAAAGTATGAAGCTTTAACTTTTCTGTTTCACAGATAGCCTACAGATATTGGGCAAGTGTTCCTATTCAGGATTTTATTTAGCATATTCCATTTATCAATCTTTACCTTAAGCCATAAACCCATTTGGTGTTTATGACTAAAGTTGTACAAGCTCTGTTTATTTGTCATTAGTGAACTTTACTTCATAGACTTTTCTGTTCATGCTCTCCCAAGATCTCTGTCAAGATAACAAGTGAACAATAGAGCCTTTAAAAAACAACAACCACACATACAGAAAACCTCATGAAATAAAAGAATGGAATCAGCATGTAAATATTTAAATTATCACTTACTATCAAATATGGTTTAATAATCAAGAAATTATACCATAAACATTTTTTATAAATAAAAATTAAAAGTGCATTTCAATTCAACCACAAGACCACAGGAATGGTAGAAGAAATGACAAAAATAAAACTGTTAGAGTGTTACTATTACAGACTCAGCTACTCAATATTTTCTTTCCTTACCCTCGTTATTCTATCTAACAAAACCCTCCTTTATGTAAAGAAATTTCCACCAGTATCAGAAGTGTAAACTTCAAACAGGGTGCACTCTTCATGCGAATGAAGTATGTGGGAATTGCCTGAATAGAGACACACGAAACAGGTTCTTCAAAATACAGCGTTGCTATTTTAAGAAATAACATAGCTATGCCATGTGCATTTATTAAAAATACTGTCCTGGGATTTTATCTAAACATGTTTCAGTGTTCATGCCCTTCTTATAATCTAAGGTTAACAGAAAATGAAACCACGAGTAGCTGAGCATAGATTTTCAATGACAACATCACTACTGACCGTATCATCATTTTCACTTGTTAATAATTTCCTGGAAAAAGATCAAGGTAAAAATACAACACTGAGCATCAGATTACACAACAGAGATATTGAGAAAAAAGTTGAACGAGAACATGGCACTATTTCCCCACGGCTTGTGCTCTTAGTCCTTGCTGCTGATACTTCACTAAAGCAACTTAGCTTCTAGCGCATACGCAGGAATATGAGGCTGCCAATTACCCACATAACTAACTGTATGGCTTATTATTTATGTCCAACAAAATCCCAGACTGCATTGCTGAAGTAAAATTAAGAAGGAGAAACTTGTAAACAGTCCAGCGTCAAAAAAGCAAGCTAAGACAAGTCTTCCATTTTTAAAAAGGAAAAAAAAAAAAAAAGAAGAAGGATGGGCAGGGGGAACTTCAACACGTGTTTTTTGCTAGGATAGATTTAATTCTCTTCACAGTGGCTGATACACGGATGTGTTTTTGATTTTTGTTGAAAACAGAGTTGGTAACAGAAAGATGTATTTTTATTACTGAGCAGTGCTTTCATACTGTCAATGCCTGCTCCTTGTACTGCTCCACCAGTGATGAGACTGGGCGTGCACAAGAAGCTGGGAGGAGACACAGCCAGGACAGCTGACTCCAACTGACCACAGGGATGTTCCAGACCATGTGGCATCTTGCTCAGTACAAAAAGCTCGTGGGTGACAAAGGAAGAGGGATGATCTTGGGAGCAATTGTGTTTGTCTTCCTATGACATCATCACACATGACAGAGTCCTTCCTTTTTGAGAACGGCTAAGCACCAGCCTGCCCACTGGAAGGGGAGAATTAATGCCTTGCTTTGCTTTTTTTTATGCACAAGGCTTTTGCTTTTCCTATTAAACTGTCTTGATCCCAATACCTAAGCTTTCTCATTTTTACTCTTCCATTTCTCTAACCTATCCCACTAGTGGGAGAATGAGTGGGCAGCTATGTGGGGCTCAAACGCCGGCTGGGGTAAAATCATGGCATCAAAACCCCCAAAATGCAAACAAATAAAGAGACAAATTCTGTAAATGCAGAGATCACATTATGAGACATGCATGTTCAATTCCCAGTATTGTGGCTCTTCACCCAAATATTTTAGTGGGATATAATGCTATAATATTCACATGCCTTCACTGCTGTTATATCGGGTAGCCCACCTCAAACATTCAAATAATATATTTATATACTTGGTGGTGGGCTGCTGGATATCTAAATGTCTTTATTCTACCTAGGCACAAAAGGTTTTGTTCTGCCAAATTACAAGGTAAAGTTTATCAGATTCAGATATATATTTATGAACAGGGATTTATTTTATGTCAAAATGTATTTACGCGCTATTTTTTATCAGTTTTTGGTCTGTGCTTGACTACTTGCTAAGGTAAACTGCAGGGCAAAATAAAACACTAATGATGCAGCTGAACTTTAGTCTGAGAATTCCGGATTATTTCTGAATCTCTTAAGAAATCAGAAGGTCAGAACAGGATGATACACTCATGTTTCTTGCTGATGTGAATTGGTCTCAGAGTGCATTTAAGTAATCTGTTTTACTGTTTATAAATAAAACATTTTCAGCAGGCATCTAAATATTGAAAACCAACTAGACTGACATATAGCTTCTAGACTATAATCAGCTGTGCCAACTTTATGTTACAAGGCCATTATTTCTACTACATTTTATTTATGCCAAGCATTTAATGGTAATTTTTTATTATGTTGATTAAATCCCAATGAGCAAAATCAAGATATTGTATTAGATGACTTTGGTATTCGTATCATTCAATATAATGTTAAACATTCTAATTCTTTATTCTTTAAATATGCTTTTCCTGATAAATATTGTAGCAACACTGCTAAGGTGTTCTTCACAATGTTAAAGAACCATGTTGTACTCTTCAATGCATGATGATGACCTTCTTGTACAAGAGTCTTAGGGCAAATTTAATATTCCCAGAATAAGAAACTTTCACCAAATCTTTTGGATTTTACTCACTGCAAATAGAATCCAGGAAAACTATTCTGGATTTGGTTTTTCATGTGTCAATTCATTCATTCCATCCAGCATTCAAGGTCAGAGTTTAAAACAGTTGTAAGGCAACCATTTCATACAATGATCTAGAAATAACGTGAATTCCATGCTATGGTGCAGCAAGAAAGGCATTCAGCTCTCGAGGAACTTGACTACAGTCTTGAGTGCTACTCCTTCAACTCACAATTTATGATTAAATAAATGCGTTCAAATACTTTCTGAAAACTAATTTAGGATGACAGAATTTAAATGCATCCAAAGTGAGTCAATACACACTAATTTCATTTAAAAATGCCATTAACAGGAACTCTATAATTCTTTACATTTCCCAGAAATTTATTTAGATAATGAGCGCTATATTCTATTTTCTTGTTCATTTAATTAACAATAATTAACAGTATTGCCTTTGCATGAGAAGTCTGCAACAACAAACTTTTCTGTTTCTAACAAAACCAGTTATCTTTTCCACTTCAGGTTTTGACTGACAGCACCTCCCAACAGGTGCTGAAGCTAAATAATTCCACAGTCCTTCCTGCACCAGTTTCACCTCAGCAGTTCTATTCTATAGTAAATGTAAATGAGGGAGGCAATCTGCAAGGGGAAATATTGCTTATACAGTGTTTCAGATGCAAGAAGTGTCTTATTAAAATAAACAGATTTGTAAACATTTAGCAATCTATACAATCACAATTTAAGTCTCTTCTCTGAATGAATGATTACTAAAGTAAGATGTAAATGAGTTCATAAGATTTTCAAGTTCTTTTCCATTACCTTGGAATCATAGAAAGTTAAGGGTATGGAATGGACTGTAAAGATCATCTAGTCCCAATCTCCCAGTCATGACAGGGGACACATCCCACTAGACCAGGTTGCTTAAACTCCCACCCAGCCTAGGTTTGAACACTACTGGGGTTGGGGAATCCATAACCTCCAGAAGACCCTGTTTCAATGCCTAACCACTCTCACAGTAAAGAATTTTTTCCTAATATCACATCTACATTTCCCCTCTTTCTATTTGAAGCCATTCCCACAAGTCCTATCACTGAAGTTCCTTATGAAGAGTCCCTCTCCACCTTCCCTGCAGGCCCCCTTCAGAGCCTGGAAGTTGCTGTGAGGTCTCCACACAACTTTCTCTTATCCAGGCAGAATAGACACAAATTCCTCGGTCTGTCCTCATAAGGAAATGCTCGAGTTCTCTTATCAACCTCATGCTCTTCTTGGGACTTGCTCCAACAGGTCCATGTTCCTCCTGTGCTGTGACCCCAGAGCTGATGCAGCACTGCAGGTGGGGTCTGAGCAGACAGAATCCCCTCCCTGGCCCTGCTGCCCGCACTGCTCTGGATGCAGCCCAGGACATGTGGCTGCCAGCACTGCCAGCTCATTATACATGAACCACCTAAACTACTTTTGCATCAGGTGACAAACACAGAAAGATCTCAGACCTTGACTCACACAAGATACCATTTCAGTACTGTAGGTTTGGATTAGGCACTTTTCACGTATGTTAGAAAGAAGAGTTTCCTCTCCCTTTGAGCTACAGTACACTGATAACCTATGGTTTGTTCATCAAAAGGCCATTATAATTGATTCTTAATATACCAAACTCTTTCCTGCAGGCAGAGCCACTTACATGCAGATTGATTTATATTTTGAAAACTCACATACTCTAATTTTTAGAAACCCAAGATTATTTTTGCCTATGTACAGAAGACAGAGTGATAGAGAAGTAACAACACAAAAGCAGAAATATTCTGACTGGCACCACATTGACAAAATTGCTTTCAAAGATGTTACAGGAGGTCTTTATAGGGGGTGTGTAACCAATTTAAGGAAATAACTGTGCTCATACGGCAAAGAGAGCAACTGCACAGCTACTGAGGTGCTGCCTGTGTCAGTCACGCTGCTAGAGGTTAACTCCACATAATAAACAACAGGGATAATAAACATTATCAACCTCCTACTCAAACACAACCATCTCTCTTCTCCCCACTACAATGTCAGAACAAGGTGAAGACCCTGACTACTCACCATCTTTTACCCTTTCTTTAGTGATTTTGTTTCTGTAGATTTGTTCTTACTATTGGATGTGACCTGAGTTGCTGAAAACCAGTTTTGTCCTCAGAGGGAGAAGCAACAAATGACTGATCATTGATCTGGAAACCGGTTTGCTAAAGTAAATGGGAATAGGTAGTCAACCATGGCTTTAACACACACACAAAAAAACCTCAAGTCATATACATTTAAAGAAACATCAAATAATTAAAATAATATAAATTGTATGAATAAATTATCAATTATAACAAGCTCAACTCAGTTTTTCAATTATCATCTAACACTGAAGTGAATGCAGGAATACCGACATAAATTACTCACAAATGTATACCCTATAAATTTATTTATGAGCTTTGTTTCCTACAGTAATTCTGTTATTTTTGATGTAGGAAACCATAATGAAATACCAGATGACCAGCCCAGAAACCTCATACACATGAAATCACTAGAGGAGAACATGGGTATATATGTCCTTAATGGTGTGTACGACTGCCAAAGTCTAAGAGCATTTTGAGAAATTTAATTCCCACTGAAAGGTAGTAACACTTCAAAGAGAACAACCTCCCTTTTCACGGGTGTCACAGTTTTCAGAATTCTGTGAATACATGCACTATTTAATGTACACAGAAGAAAAAATTTGGGAAGTCCATAAATCCCTGTAAAATTCAGTTTTTACTTCAGAGAAGTTATTTTCAAGCTTTTGAAGATACAAAGAGAAAATTGCATAGGTCATCACAGTGTAACACAATTTTAATAAAGTAAAAAAAACATAAAACCTGTCAACTAATGTGTCATTTTTACAAATTCAATATTTTTAAGAAATGCTCAACCTTTTCAGGGACCTCCTAATTGAATCACGTAGTCAATATTGACTATGTTTCTTATGGAAAAGCAAGATGTGAGAAGTCCAAAGAACATAGCATTTTAATGTAAATGCATTTAAACACATAGGACATAGATGAACAGACAGACAGACAGACAGACAGATAGACAGACGGATGGATGGATGGATGGATAGATAGATAGATAGACAGATAGATAGATAGATAGATAGATAGATAGATAGATAGATAGATAGATAGACAGACAGACAGACATAGACTGAAACAGGTCTGAAGTCAACATGAAGTTTCCTCACTAGGGGAGCTTTATTACTATGCTTTTAATTTTTTTAATAAAAAGAGTGGACGAATTTCAGCAAAGTAAGCAAGGCTATTCCAAGTCATTTAATACTCTAATTTACTCTCTGGTAACTTACTGTCTTTCATTTATCTGGAGAGTTGCATGAGCCACGTTTAAGCATCCACTGCTGAAAATCAGCTGCTAATGAAGTAGTATCTTTACTCAATTATGAGTGGCTGAGAAAATCTCCTGAAGAGGTTCTATTTCACTTTATGCTTTTTAACATTTCTCATTAATATATTTGATAAAAAAATCATTTAAGTCTGAATTAGCATATTGGAAGCAGACACTGAGAAGACACACCCAAAACAGCTGGGTGTAGGTACAGTGAAGGAGGCAGCAGACAAATCTTTGTTCAGTACTAGAGAAGTATGGTGCTTACATCAGGAGTACTCTGTTCACAGCTTTCATACACACCACAGTAAGGCATATACACTACCTAGATCTGCCTGTAGTTAGAAGTCTGTAAAAACTGTACTACTTTCAAAAAAGTCAGATGAAAATTATATCCTGCTAAACAAGAATCCTTTCGATGACTATACTATTTATTTTCTTCTCCACAATTGCTATGATAAAGATAACCACATGCTTGGTCATGACTTCTGCTGTCAGTATTTGCCTTAGCTGGTGTAGTTCTGCTATCTTCAAGAACTTACTCCCAATTTAGCAATAAACTCCAACAGGAACAAGACTTACACTATCAAGGATATTTTATGAGACATGCACTAGATCACTCAACTCTTTCTTTCTTGTGATAGGTTAGCTTTGGCAAACACCTGAACTCCCACCCAGTCACTTGCTGCCTCACAGTCCTTCCTCTGCACTTAGGACACAGGGAGAAAAGAGGCTGAATGAGCTGGGTCAAACTGAAAGCAGGGCAACTGCTCTAATAGCCAAAACAGGCCTAAAAAAATTAATGAAATTTTGTGCTGATTAAAGCAGGTCTGCATAGTGAGCATCAAACACAAAAATTAAAACACTATCTTCCTACCCCCAAAAACAGCACTGTAGAAGTCTGCTCTGCCATGGAGCTCCTCCTCTTCTACCCTAGATGTTCCCTGTGTTGATTCCCACTCTGCCTTTGTTCCCTTCTCCTTTGCCTGTCTGGTATTTTACTTTTTCCTTAAATATGCTTTCAGAAGAGACACTACCAGCTTCACTGACAGGCTCAGCTGTGTCCTGTGGCAGATCTGTTAGAGAGCTAGATGGAGCCAGCTGTGTCTGGCACTGGTCTTTTCTTGTTACCCACTGCCAAAACCTCACTGGACACAGTGAAAACACTTCTATATTTATACTGTAACTCAGTTTCTAATTTAACATGACTAATCTGAACCATGAAATCCAAAATTTAGCAAAGTGTGAAAAATGGTGAAACACTGTTTTCTTTTGTCAACGTCTGTGCCATAGCATGTGACATGGTTTTCATTTTGTTGCAGATGGTCAAGAAAAATGTTAGCATTTGGGTCATCTTTCAAACAACACGAATTTAGAAGCACGTGGCTATCAGTCACACCCTGATACTGTAGATTTTCACACAGGATGCTATATTTTGCATCCTTGTAATTTGAACTATGTGAAATAAATACTCTGGTATGCAAACCATCACATCTATGCACTGTGTCTCAAACTTGTATTTTCATAACATAAGGTATACATTGTATTTTTCCTTTGTTCCATTAATAAATAATATTTCACTTAACAGCTTAAAAATGTTTGTAAAAACACAAATTATATTTAACTGAAGGTTACTTCAAGCTAATCCAAAGGCTGCATATACTGAGAGATGAAAAAAGAAAAAATCCTGAAAAAGAAATTTTGCAAATATATGATAGTTGTTTCTTTTTTCATTGATGTGCATTTGCAAAGACAACAAAAATAAAGCCATTATATGGTGCATATTAAATTATCTAAAAACTAGCAGTATTTTTAATGAAAAACACTGGCTGGATTATCACCATTTAAAAGATAAGCAAGTAAGCTAGAAATCCAGTATGTAATATTCAGTTATAGCTCATCAATTTGATTAAAAGTAACGTTAAAACGAGAACTACAAAATCTCAATGCCAGTAGAGAAGCTAATTTTATAAACTTCCTGGAGATAAAGACTTAAAATCTGGTATAAAAGAGATACAGTAATAAGAATTGGAACCTTGTTGGCTTAGCATCTGAATCTAAACACATACACATGAATTTCCTTTAAAAATATAAGTAAACCCATCCCTGTTCAGCTCAGATACATGTCCATGCTCAGCTAAATGGGCAAGGGATAAGCCACCTGAGGCATTTTCTTTCGAAAAGGCTCTGCTTATAAAAATTATGGCATTAGGTATGGTGAGAAAAATGGGAGAAAATTCAATTTCTCTCCATGTAACATCTGAAAAAGTGTTTTTGCAAAGCACTTGAAAGGAGCAGCTAACAGCACAAAGCACAGGTAGCTGCAGACAAGCCTGGCAGGGGCACGGCAGAGCACAGCTCAACGCGAGTCCCCTGGCCACCACGCCCACCTGTCCTGTCAGAGGGGGGCATCCAGGACAGCCCACCACTGTACAATGTGTTTCGTCTCTTTTAAAGCGTTCACTTTCCATCTTTGATGACAGTAAACAACCATAATATTATCCTTTACAAGAATGGCATTAGTGAGGCAAGAAAAGTGACTGACTCTTAAGTCTGCTTACATTTTTTAGTCCCCCATTCCTTGTTTACTTTGCCATGACAGGACACAGATCTGACTTTTTCTTTTTCAGAATCCCTGGAAAGCATATTACATGCACTGTCATCTATGCAAAGAGACCTTTTTCCAGCACAAAGGATTTTAAAAATGGTAAAATATGTTTCGTTCAAATGGATCCTATTGATACTTTCCTAGATTCCTGTTTTCTACTTCATCTGAAGACTTTTGTCCTTTCAGGAGAATGGTCAGGGTCTAACATGACTTTGTGACAGGGAATTTTAGCTATACATATTTAATAAAAGGAACAGCTATTAGTAAACACGTTTTTTGTAGTCTTTATAATTATTTCATACAATGCATTTGAAATAAATGCATTGATTGAGAGGCAACATAAAATGGAAATACATGAATGCTGTAGTCCAGTGATGTTGATACAGTTCTGCTAGTAACGGGCTTCCAATATGGTTTGGAAGGCTTCAGCACTGAGGCTTTCTCTGCCTAAACACGCCTGCAGATTCATTCTCACGTTTTTAGCTGTAAGAGGAACTTTTCTTCTGACAGGTGGCTATCACTAACTTGGGTCACCTTTAGTTACCTTTTGGATGTTACAGCTGCAATTTTTACAGTCATAGCAAGAGGCTACTCTGGGCAGAATGAGGTATTTATGACCCTAATGCACTGTTATTCATAGAGAGAAGGCTTGGTATGACAGCAGAGGCTTTGAGAAGTGGAGACACTGTGCAAATGACCACCATGGGACTGCCAAAAAAGAGGCCCAGCCTGGCACTAGTTCTCCAGTGCTTCAATGCTCAGTTAAACTGCTGGGCAACAAAAGGAAGAGGGAAATAGCATCTGCCATAGACAAAAGGCATAGTATGTAATAAAATCATATGTAACATCAACCTGCAGATTGGTGAAGAAACAGCCAAGTGTAAAACTGCGCTAGCAGGCATAAAAATTACTCCAGGCGCATCCTAGAGGGGGGAAGAGGGGTCACCATGAGTACTGCATTTCTCAGACATAAGGTTATTAGAATGTGCTGTTACAGCCTGTACCACCAGACTGAAGCTATCCACTCCAAGACCCCAGAGGAGCACTGAAAATATGAGCACAACACCAGAAAAAGGGGGAAATACCAGGAGGTGTTTTTGTGAAAGAATTATTGTATTTTTATGTTTAAGAATTTTTGGTGTAATAATATTTGAGCTTGTGGTTTATAAGTCATTCTGTCCTTTAATAACCAAATTTGGTCTAATTCAACTTGCTCTACAATACTTACAATTTAAATCATACTAACAGTAAATTATAGTATTTACATATAATATTCTTTTCACATACAAGACCCTGAACTTTCTCTTGAAAAGACTGACGAACATGGATAAAGCAGAAAACAGTGACCTAGCAACACATTAGTAAAATTTGTTCTGAATACATTTCAATTTTTTTCATTTTTAAATCTAAAATAATAATAATTTTTTGCTGCCTTTGGTGATAAAAAGTAAGTGCAGCAAAAGAACACACATAGTGGCCCAAACATTCTTCTGGATTGCCTCAGGAAAGCTAACAATCACAGTAAGACATTAAATAAATGTTCATATGTTTTACCAAATTTAACAGGGTTTTTTTCTATTAAAAATGCAGAAAGAGCATTAATAATATAGAAATACGAGAGCATAAGCAATGAATTTTCCATGCCTTTCATGTTCTTCACCCTGATTTTTTTTTACTTGTAAATAAATTTAGTAAAGTCTCTAAATATAATGCTCCTTTAATCCAGCCTCTGAACAAATCTCATTATGAGATACTCCCTAGAAAGAAACACAGAATCATAGAATATCCTCACTTAAAGGGACCCACCAGGATCACTGAGTCCAACTAGTGGCCCTGCACAGGAGATCCTCACAGGTTACAGCTGCTCCTTCAGTCTATAAAAATGAACTCCATAGTGAGCAAATTTATTCTGTTTCTAGATGTGCTAAACCTCAGTCTAAGCCCAGATGTAACTTGACACTTCTGATGTAGCTGATGCACGCTACAGAATGTCAAAGAATGCAAAGCTATCTTCAACTTGAGGCACATGTTTTACTAGATTATTAGATTCAGATTTCTTCTCCATTAGGAAAGGATTTACTTTTTAGAGTATTAGAAGTATACCAAATAACCACCTCAGCTCTCACCAGCAGAGCTGCTCCCATAATACTTAATATATGATGGAGAAAAGATCTCCAAGATGAGAGAAAGGTGACAGCAGGAACATACTTTCACATGCTACCATAAGCAGCTTTTTAGGAGAAATTTTTACATTAGCATGAATGGCAGGTATTTTGCAAGAAACAGCTTGCAACAGTATCTATGCACAATATTTAATATCGTGCTTTCCATGTGCAAAAGTCCCCAGATGGTTTTTAAATTTAGTGTTTATTTACATTTGATGCCAGGACCCACATGACCACACATCTCTCACTAATATATATGATGTTTTTATGTGTAGAACTCTTTCTGTCATTCTCTTTCTCTTCAGGATTACAAGTTAGTTGATTATGCTGGTTCTTTTTCACAGGTAAGTAATGTCATAGAAATGTCTTCTCATCTCCTCTCTTCCTCCTGCTTCTGCAGGGCAGTTTTTTTCCTCAAAATTTCTAGGTAAGTCTACAGAAGGGGTCTCGTTTCTCTGTGACACTTAAATCTGTATTTTAATGATAATTCTTTATATAAAAGAACTACACTGCCAAGAAGTACTCAGAATAATGCATATGTATATTAAACTGTATCTACAGCTACCATAGAACAGTTATTAGCCTTGTGTGAAATAGCACTAGACAACATAGGTTTTACTGCTATCAATAAAATTTCTTATTCATTACATGATACAGCAGAGGCCATCATTTTTAACTAGCCTGACTTTCTGCAGTGTTGAGACAGCTGCTGTAGATAAGATCAAATACAAAGCTTTCCTGAATGTTTCAGATTTTTTATTTGCAACTTTTTTGTCCTTTTTAGAATAAGGATGACAAGTTTATCTGTAAAATAGCAATTACGCTTAGTAATATTGTACTGCCAGCATATGACAAAAACCACAGGATTACACTCTCTCTAGCACTTCCATAAAAGGCTTTAACTCCTAAGTCTAGTTATATGAAGGATTTAGGCTTTCTTAACAGTTCAAACATGCTTTTAAAATGTAGTAAATGGGAAAAACTCTCCAAAATTGTAGTTGTGCTGTACAGAATGCTCATGTCAAGATTACTATTAAACTAGAGGGGAGAAAAAGAAATTATATATAGTACAGACTGACAGCTCTTTGCTGATGATTGCATCACTGACTTCCGTGTTACTTTCTAGTTTGGTTCTGACTGGTTGACAGAAAACCTTCAAACTGACAGTATTCAACACTTCCATTAACAGTATGATGATCTCTCATGCCTCTCTCATAACAGCATTGATGAAGCCGCAGAAGCTCCTTCTTAGCTGCATATATGTGAATATTTTTAATGAAAACATATTATGGAACATGAAGCGAAAACATAACTGACCAGTTATGCAAACTGTAGCTAGGATTACACAGAGGAAGAATCACAGACAGATTTTGCTGGATTGTAGCATGGATGACTTTGCTAATTTTTAGCTTGCAATAAAACTGAAAGTCTAACTTGGCATATGACACAAGGTCTTTAAATTCAAAACTTTATTTGACAAGACTGTTTTTCAATGCTCTCAGAAGATCTGGGATGATGTACAATCTTCCCAGTTGCAATCTTACCTGCATAAGTTAATTTTTCATGTATTTTATCTTCATTGAGGCCTTTCTTATCTGCATAGCTACAAAGAGTTGCTTACAATGGAAGGAACAAGGCAAGGAATGAATGAGTGCACCAAGAAAAAAATGATACAGGACATACCTGAACTACCATATTTCAAAGAACATAAATAAACAGATGAAACCTGGAAATACCTGCACCCAATAATTACAGAACTGTTTTCATTATTATTTCTGCTTTTGAAATGCATTAATAACAACTAATAGTTAATCGCAGAAACGTTGTGCTCAAGCTATTTAGCATTTATGTTTTAAACTTTTAATTTCTTCTTAATTCACAAAAGCCAACATCATTATAATTATGCCATTCATGATCACAGCCCTCTGAGCATATCTATCAGCCTCTGAAACCTTTACTTTAGAAAACACATTGATATTAAGAAAGAACATGTGAAGTCAAAAGTAATTCTGAATTATTTTCTTGTCAAGATTTACATTTAAATGGTAAACTTTACTGTCAGAATAGCTGTAAAATTTAATCACTATATTTCAGTATCATTAGATGGTGACCATTGTGAAGGTACTTTCCATTTTTTTCCTTTAGACTGGTTAAAGCCAACCACACCTTTTAGAAAACAGTATTGCACTTGTGAGCTGAGGATAGGTAAGTTTCTTGACTACACTGATAAGTAGTGTAAGTGAAGACATGCAAAATACCAAGAGATAGCACTAAGAAAATAGCTTCTAGCAGACTTGAGACAAGACTCATGGTGACTTTACTCATCCTTCTTCTCATCTAGGTTTTTCTGTCTGTCTCATACAATCCCAATACAACTCATTAAGTTCAGAATCAAAATGGATGTTGAGCAGAGCTGTTTTCTGAACAGACTAGTCAAAAACATATCAGGGCAAAGGCGGAAATAAAAAGTCATGTGTTGTCAGCTGCATCTTCAGTGCATATGATATCAGCTGCTTTCCTCAACTGTGTGGTCATGCTCAAAAAGAGCACTTCATGTTGCTCCTACTGCCCCACATGAGAGCTGTTATCCATACAATGAGAAAGCACGAGACATTATTAGCAGTTTTGGTATCTAAATCATTTGGTATCTGAAATATTTCCAGGCTTTTAGAAACGTCAAGATTTTAGGGTTGTGTACAAGATGAAGGCTTTCATGTCATCATATTTTAAAATTATCACAAAACCAGGAAAGAAGACCTTGATTTTTTGTTGCTTGTTTTTCTGTCATCTCTACCTCAAAGCTACATGTTGAGAAGATACATGAATAAAATGAAAGGGGCTGTTTGCAAAGCAGTCAAAAACATTAATTTGTAAACTGCTGACAGTTTTTACAACTGTTGTTGCCAAACAGCTGTTAGTGAGAAACAAAGAAAGCCCTGTAGGGGCAAAAAGCTCTAGTAATTATTCCTTCTCTTAAAACTGTACTATTCTGTAATGTCAAAAGAAAAAATATACAGTTAATAGTTTGCCTTTCTTGCTGGTTTTGGTTTATCGGTTGATTGGTTGCTTCTTGCTTGGTTTTTTTTGCAGGTTGTTTTGGAAGTGCTTCACTTGCATTCCTGGATACTGGCATCTCTAGCACAAGACACTAGTACTTAGCATAGTAGTGATGCATATCAAATAGCCATAAGAGGTTTATCTGACCTGGGAACAGAGATCAATGATTCACAAGAAAATGCAGAAATTATTTAGTAATGATTATTATGCAGGAGACACAGTTTTTCTTTCTTTCTGTAAAGACGGGAATAACTTCTTTTTTTAGGAAAAATAGGGAACAACATCAATTCACCTGATATTAAAGGCCCCAAAAGGCTGAGAAGAAGTTTGGTAACTCACATTTATTACAATTTACAAATCATCCAGATCTCATTCCTATTACATATATTTGAGATGTGTATGCTATACATATGTTTGATACAGCAGAGCCATCGAGCAAAAAATACACTTCCTGTAGCTTCATGGCGCTACACAACTCCCTTAGAGCAGCAACACTGCACATCACATGTAAGGCTGATGTATTAAGAAGCCTTGTTCAATCTAAGATCACATCTGTATTAGGCTGGGTAATTTTTTCTTTCAGCATTAGTTTGTACTCTTTTGAAGTTTCCTAGAAACAATGTCAGGTCATCACCATTTTTTAGAATAAACAGTTACCTGTTTTGGTTCTTTCTTAAAATAAATATATGGATTTATTGTGTATGAATGTATTTGTTTGGCTATAAACCACACACACATTCCAGAAAATTCATGATACTAGAAAACCTGATCACAGATACGTTCTATGCCAAAAGTAATAAGATGCAGTGTTGTACTGATCCTCTGCACTTCTGTTGTTTTCACCTCCTTTTCACTTAAGATATTTGTACTAATTTTTACTCAGATTTTTTATTCTATTTTCAGGTTTTTTAAATCTTGACTCTTTCTTCATCTCCTTCCAATTTAAACTGATTCATTCTTCCTCTTTGATGTGTTATTGTCTCCCAGGACACTGACTCTCTGCAAGAACTGTTCCTAAGGATGTTAACAATCCCAGTAACACCCAAACTGACGGATGTGAGTAACTAGCCAGAGCAAACTGTATGACATTTAATGGACTTTTCCTCCTGCTTATGATCAAATAAAGCAGAAATTCAGATAATCTATTAAAAAGAGACACATTTCACATACTAGTTTGAAACAAATAATCCTCTCCATATAAATAAAACAATTTTTTATATTTACATTACTAAATGCAGTAACCATTTTTCCTATTGCAAATGAAAGCATAATTTAATTAATATTTTATAAATTCTACCTTTCACACTGAGAAAAACACTACGTTTATCAGCATGAACTACCTTTAGAAGTTCCACATTTCTTTCACTGCTAATTTAATCTACAATGAGTACTAGCTCTTTACTGCTCTTTGTATGTATGCTTAGGTTTCTCATTAAAAAACCCTCAAAACACAAAGCCCACCATCACTTAGCTTCTAACAAGAAAAACCTAAAACTTTGCTTGTTTCACTGATAACCCTCATAACTAGCTCTTTTCTGTGATGTTCTATGTGGCTGTACTTCAGTCTCATCATTTTCTCTAAATCTTTTAATCATCTTCTGCTTTTTCCTGTATGGTGTTTTTTCTTTCTCCTCCATATGCTGCAGAGCAAGTTCCCTGTCCTTAATGAGAGACAAGAACAGCTATGTCAGAAGTCTTTACAGATTCATACTATCTAAAATATATCAAAATAATTACACAGATAAGGTGTATTCAAAAATACAGACAGCATAATAAACTCTTGTTTTATGTTAACTTTAAGAGGTCAGCTAAGACAAGTCAGAAATACAACATTTAGCAGTAGTGACTAAAATATTAGTATAATTTTAGGACTAAAAGGCCTAACACCTTAATTTAGTATATTCCACTGAACCAGAAACTGATGCTGCTTAACAAAAATATTAAAAGTTTAGTGGAACAGCAATAAATATAAAAAACGGGGATTAAGTAATCCAGATATGTTTGGCATCTCTCCTTTGAATGTCACAAGATTATACTTTTGGTTCACAGAAATTCTAGTAACACTTATCTTTAAAGATGTCTGCAAAAGAGATTCTTTCCTCTCAACATTATGAAAAAATAATGCAGATTTCTTCAAGAATGGTTGTATTCTCTGCACAGACCTTACCAAAGTGATGGGCAATTTAAAGAACAGGTAACAATATCCAGATCAAAACTTGTCTGTATTTGCTTAATACTTTTGATACTGAAATCAAAATAGAAACAACAGCTAGCACGACTGAAATTGGACAAAATGCAGTAGGCAGACGGGGACCTGCTATTTGCTTCAAAACAAAAAGCTACTATGTATTAATTTTCCAGTTATGTTACAGCAGTGCAGGAACAGGAGAAAGAGACAAAAAACCCTAGAGCAATAAAGTCTTTGCTAATACTGAAAGTATCCACTTCATCTTTAGAAAAAGGAGATTCATTGTCACAAGGCAGTTGTCATCACAACAGAACAGCAACCATTTTACCAGGAGAAACACTCTCCAAAAAAAAAAAAATCAAGCTTGGGTGACTTCCAAGAGCCTTGAAAACCTTGGCAGCTAAACATTTGGCATCTAAGGTCTTGGCAATGGTTAATCAGCCCTTGAAGTTATGGCGTGCTGCCATTTCCCAGCTCTTGGACAAGATGAACGTTTTGGATTGTGCTGTGGGAACACCAAGATCATAAAATTTATTTAGGCAGAAAGGATGTTTTTTGGACTTATGGACAACTCTCCAAGTGCTTATTCCATTTGAGAATAGTTACTCCAGGTCTGCGTAGAATACTAAAACCCAAAAATCTCTAATACAGTTTTTAAAATTGTGGTAAAAGGGGAATTGAACAGATGGAACAAAGACAAAGATGACAGAAATCTGAGCATACTTCTTTATGATTATTTTAAATAATATTGAGAATACATACCAAGAAAAGACTGGGCAAGGACACAAAGAAAGCGATAAAGACTGGCAGAGGCTGACAGTAATACTGTTAAATAATAAATGCATGCATTCTAGTCACAGAATGTAATCTTTTTCAGTAAATCAGAAGATGGGTTGGACAAAAGAGTTTCTGGGTGTCTGTCACTGCATCTAGGAACTGTGTCAGTATTTTTCTTTATTCAGAAGTACATGAAGTCTTTTTGCAAGCAAAGCATTGTCATTCTTTTGTGTACGAGTATGAAAATATCCTTTTGGTTATGAGTGCTTTTTGTCCAGTGATAGCCCATCAATTTTTTCTTATTGGAGTACATTGGAGAATTATGAGTCAGCCTGTAACTGTAGGTATAATGATATCTATCAATTTATCATCTGCACTTTTAATTTTTTTTTATTTTTTTTAGATAGTATTGAGAGTGCAGCAGAATTCTTCTTCTTCAAAGTGGCAAAAGAGTTAGTCCTGTTTAATTCCAGGGATTTACCTTCTAAAAAAATCTATTGAGTGGATGTAATCTCATTGGAGAATATTAAGACCATCAGGATGATGGAGCATACTTCAGAGTTAACTAATCTCCACAGAAAACAGGTATAGAATGTCCTAGGCTGGAGAGCATCCACACAGACCATCAAGTCCAGCTTCTGGCCCTGCACAGGATTACCAAAGAATCACAGTGTGCGTCTGAGAGGGTTGTTCCAACACTTCTTGAAAAACAGGCAGGACCAACACTTGGATCTTGGAGCTATAGAAGCTCTTTCTCAGATTTATAAATACAGGCTGAGAGAGTTGGGTCTTCTCAGCCTGGAGAAAAGAATACTCCAGGGAGCCTTTATAGCACGTTTCAGCACACAAATGGGTTTTACAAGAAGGCTGGAGGGGGACTTTACACAAGGGCATGTGGTGATAGGACAAAGCCATAGGTGAAGGACAACAGGTTTAAATTAAAAGTATTAGGGAAAAGTTCTTTACTATAAATATGGTGAGGCACTGGAAGAGGCTTCCCAAAAGAACCGTTGCTGTCCCAGACTGGGGGGTGCTTGAGACCAGACTGGGTGTGGCTCTGAGCTGCCTGGTCTTGTGGATAAGTCTGTTCCCAAGGCATGGGGGGCTGGATCTAGATCTTTAATTTCTCTCCCACATTAACCATTTTATTGTTCAATAGTCTCACCTATGGACTTAATAGCATGCAATGGGTGTTATCATTTTCCTCCTGTGAAACACTGTGGACACAACTCACACTATACAGACAGAAACTGACTCTCATATGTCATGCTACCAACATCTTTGTAGCTGGCTATAAAGCATACTGGTGTTATGCTATCTTTCAGATTTCTAAAGATACATCTTGAATGCAATCCAAAGTATAACTTGATTTTTTTTGAGTGTGCAGAACATGAAAAAACCTAGACAGAAACATTAATTAATAAAATTTTAAACAGATTAGTACATACAAACCATTCTGTGTTGTAGTGTGTTATGTTGGTTTGTCTGGTTTCTCCCCCATTTTGTATAATGGTTCTGCCCTCAGTTGTTTTTCCCTGCCTGTTTCATGTCAGTCATTTAGTTGCCATGGTTACTCCCGCCTTAGGTCTTGTCAATCCCCTGCTTTTGTTAAGTCACTCCCGGTTCTCCTCCCCCTGTCTCCCCTATATGGGAGCATGTTCCTCCTTTATCCCACCCCTGGTCCCAGTCAATCACTCCCGGCTCCACGATTTTCTCCAGAAAGTTCTCCACTCTGGGAGCTAAGATTGGCTGTGAGGCCGGGGTCCCTCCCTCATTTTGTATTTATTGGTTTTCCCCGCATGTCTGTTATTCTAAGTTTACTCCCTCACCTCCCTTGATTTGTCCTATTGTAAACCCCTCCCTTTGGTTCCACCCCCTTTATAACCCCCCTGCTCCTGGGGGTCTCTGTCACTCTCTGGCTGACTGGGGTCAGAGACTCCAATAAAACCTGACTGTCCCCAGAGGGTGTCCATCTCCTGCCTCGTCCTTTCTAGCAGCTGGATTATTATTTCTCAGCGCGATCTCGTCCCCACAGACACAGCCCAAAGCCTTTGGACGCTGAGGGGTGTCTGTAGGAGCAGTGCTGGGGCCCTGCCACCGGGACTGACTCCCCCCTGCTGCAGTGGCCTGCTGGTCGCCCCTGCTAGCCGGACATTTAACATCTCAAGATCTCTGGCCGCTGCAGTTTGGTGCCCAACGCGGGGCCCACTGGACGTCTGGACGCCCGGACCCCACGGACGAGATCGCCGGATCTCCCTGGCCACTGAACTACCCCCAGTCGCAGCAGGCTCCGTTTTAGGAGTGCCGCTCCTGGGGGACACAGGACCACAACTCCTTGCACCCAAGGAAGGTCCTGTGGACGGGGACCTGCTTGCCCTGGATTTTCGTTTGCTGCCCTTGGTTAAGGTAAGTTTTATCTTACCCCCCTGCCCTTTTACCCTTTTTCCAATTTCTCTATAAGTCCAATTTCTCTATAAGTAATTTTTCTCAAGAGAACTGCGCAGTTCCCTAGCAGGGGCCAGTGGCAGCGTGTGCTTGTTTTAGTTGTTCCTTTTTCCCCGGGCAAGCAGTGGTAACATCTGGGTCGTTGCTCCTTTCTAATAATGGGTGCTAAACTGAGCATGACCCAAAGGAGAGTTAAACACCAAGTTAAAGGTTATTTGGTTGGGGGAGGTTTTGAAATCCCCAAAATTGAATTAAAAAGGTTGATAGGGTGGATTTTCTCTCAGTTCCCTGATGCTTCCCTGGAGAATATTAGGGACACACGATTTTGGAGAGCTGTTGTAGACAAATTAGAGCAGGCAGTCCACTCCGGAGAAGCATCTCTTTCTTCAACAGCTTATTGGGCAGGCAAGGTGTTAATCTCACTACGTCTGCCAGGGGAACTGAGGAAAAACTCACCTTGTTCTAGTTTAGCCCCCAGTTTCCCCAGTTCGTGTGTCCCTACCCCCTATTCCTCACTCTCTTTCCCTCGGTCCAAGCCCTTGGGAGGGGTACTCAAGGCCAGCAGCAAGCAGGGAGTCCATCGTTCCCCTGCCTCGTCCCGACAGGCTGAACCTCCCCCTCCAAAGAGTCCTGGCCAGACTCTTCGGAGTTTACTCTCCTATCCCTCTGCCCTACCCCCCAAGTCCCCAGTTTCTAAATCCCCTGTTGTCAGGTTTGCTGTACCAGCTGAAGATGGCTCTCAGGGAGCCCAAAATGGAGGCAGCCTCATGGTTTTTCCTACCAAAACTCCTTCTTTATCCCACAACCCCTTTTGGTCTAAAACCAACCCCTTCTTATCCCTTGGTCCGTCCCCTTCTCCGCCCTCTACTCCTCCCACGGCTCCACCCCCAGTTAACTCCACCCTAAACCCGCCTCCCTTTGTCGCTCCGCCTCCTGACTCCACCTCGAAGGCGGAGAATGGAACTTCACCCTGCCCATGTCATTGCTCCACCCAGTTTCCCAGCCACGCCTCCGGTTCCCACGCCGCCCCCTCTGGTTCCCACGCCCCCCCCTCCGGTTCCCACGCTCCCCCTTCTGGTTCCCACGCTCACTCTTTCAGTTCTCATGGTTTGGTTTCTGGGGGGGGAGGAGTGGAGAGCCGAGGACCGGGGCAGGCCCCAGTAATGACAGCTGCCCCGGTCATTTACCATCATAGTGGGGAGGGGAGGCCACAGGTCCAATGGGTGCCAATGTCACCGGCCCTGATCAAGGAACTGTGCAAAGCCCAGAGGGAGTTCTCCCGTGAAAGTGAATACTTCCGGGGACTCCTTCGGTCGGCCCTTGCACAGGGAGATCTGGTCCCTGCGGACTTGCGGGCCCTATTTTCCAGCCTCTTAAGCCCTATAGAGTTTAGAGTTTGGGAGGTTGGGTGGAAGAAGGAGATTGTGGAGGCTCTCCCATTTCTATGGGGAAGTCCTTCCACTTCTCATGATTCGGAGGGCTGGGTGTTGTCCACCGAACACCTGGTGGGCACTGGGAACTGGGCGGACGGGGCGGCCCAGGCTAGGGCATTAACATCAGCCCAATTGCAGGAAGCTTGCAAGGCTGCGGAGAGAGCCTTTTTCAGGCTCCTCTCTACTACCACCCAAATTTCATATGGGGAGGTTAAGCAGGAGCCTAATGAACCTTTTCTTTTATTTGTCGAGCGTTTACACCGTGTGGTCGACATCCAGGTCCAGGGTGAAGCGGCCAGAGAAGAGGTGTTACGCCAGATGGCCTTCTTGAATGCTAATTCTGCATGCAAGGAGGCCATCCAGTCGCTTCCCCTGGACCCTCAACTCACCATCGAGATGATGATAGAGGTCTGTGCAAAGAAGGTGCCCATGACATCGGCTGAACAAGACCCCAAGGCTCATCCCCTGCCCCGCAGAGCGTCCGTGGCCTTCACAGAAGCAGCCTTCCCCGAACACCTGGAGGTCGCTGCAGCTGCCGATTCAGAGACACCGGGGTCGTCTCGACGAGCATCCACACCCTGCCATCTCTGTGGAAAGCTCGGACATTGGATGCCGCAGTGCCCAGTGCGGCAAGAATTTCTTAATTTCAAGAAGAGACAGAGCCCTGCTGCAAAGCAGGAGGGTGGGGAGCAAAAAAACTGAGCTCTAAGCGCAATCCCTCCTTGCGCTCTGACACAAATAAGGCGGGAAAAACACCATCACACGGGGAGGGAGGAGTAGGAAAACCGCCACATGCCTTACTTAAAAAAGACTTTGTATTACCGGATTTGACTTACTGTGCCTGCTGGTTACAGTCCCAGCCTACTTTAACTGTTGTGTCACCTTTCTTTCCCTGCAGGCTGCAGCTGACTCGGGCAATTCACGTGCCGAATAGCGATTTCCACCTTGTGTTTGCCGACTTGCAACATCCCGGCAGCTGGAGGAAACTTGGATGTAGCAGGTGGATCATTGTTGGGGACTCTGGTACTACCCCACAGGATGTACACATTGTCCCTGGTCTAATAATATCAGATCGGGACAGGTTTACATTAGGGCTGTACTGCGTGCGACCCCCACTCTTCCTCCCCAAAGGGCAAATCATCGCCCAGGCCATCCCGGTGCCGGAGGAGGTGCAGGAGACCAGGTCACCCAAGGAATCCTCGCCTCCGACGGTCCAGGTTGTGGGGAGGGAGAAGCCTAGGCTGACATGTCAGCTGTCCCTAGGCAATGACACTAAAATAGTGAGGGGTCTTTTAGACACCGGAGCAGATGTGACGATCATTCCTTTTCGGGAATGGCCGTCACATTGGGATTTGCAAAGCGTGACAGGACACATACAAGGTGCAGGGGGTCTTCAATTGGCAAGACAATCAAGGAGCATTGTGAAAATTACGGGGCCAGATGGGCAATTGGCTTCTATACGCCCATTTGTTTTGGATTACACCGAGACCCTGTGGGGAAGAGACCTGTTAGCCCAATGGGGAGCCAAAATTGACCTTCCAAAGGCACCCCAAGTTTTTCGGGCGGTGGTCACTGGGGAGCGCCCTACTTGGAAGCTGGAATGGCGGTCTGATGAACCAGTACAAGTAGTACAGTGGCCACTCAATAAGCAAAAATTAAAGGCGCTCAACGAGCTCGTTCAGGAGCAGCTGCTGAAGGGGAATATTGTGGAGACTATGTCTCCATGGAATTCTCCTGTTTTTGTAATCAAGAAACCTAATAAAGATAAGTGGCGGTTCCTGACCGACCTCCGCCAAATTAATGATCAAATAATTGACATGGGTCCTCTTCAACCAGGGATGCCATCCCCAACAATGCTCCCACAAAATTGGGAATTGGCCATAATAGATATAAAGGACTGCCTCTTCCAAATTCCCCTGCACCCTGATGATGCCCCACGCTTTGCATTCACGGTTCCCTCCATCAACCGTGAGTCCCCAGGCAAGCGATACCACTGGCGAGTCCTTCCGCAAGGAACGAAGAACAGCCCAGTGATTTGTCAGTGGTACATCGCTTCTCTGCTGTCTCCGATCCGTGCAGCCCTCGAGGATGTAGTCCTTCACCACTACATGGATGACATCCTCGTCTGTGCCCCAAACAATGACCTACTTGCCCATGCGCTTGACCTGACAATCAATGTATTGATTGCTGCAGGGTTCGAGTTCCAAGCTGAGAAGATTCAAAGGATGCCACCCTGGAGGTACCTGGGCCTGGAAATTACTAAGCGGACCATTGTCCCGCAAAAATTGGCCATTAGGACAAATGTCCAGACCCTAGCAGATGTCCACCAACTGTGTGGGTCTTTAAATTGGGTGAGGCCCTGGCTGGGCATTCCAACCAAAGACCTAGCCCCTCTTTTCAATCTATTGAAAGGGGGAGAGGAGCTTAGTTCTCCTAGGGTCCTCACCCCAGAGGCTCAGGTAGCGCTCGAGAAAATCCAAAAATCTATTTCGGCCAGGCAGGCTCACCGTTACCATCCGGGCCTGCCATTCAAATTCATCATACTGGGTAAGTTGCCACATCTTCATGGCTTAATACATCAGTGGGACAAAAGTCTAAAGGATCAGGGCTTGGGGGACTCCCTCTTAATCATAGAGTGGGTGTTCCTCAGCCACCACCGATCCAAAAGAATGACAAGGCCACAAGAGCTGGTAGCCGAACTGATCCGGAAGGCGAGATCTCGGATCAGGGAGCTGGCAGGTTGTGACTTTTCATGCATCCACATTCCAATTCAATTAGACTCGGGCCAATTAAAAAAGAAGACCTTGGATGAATTGCTAGAGACAAATGAAATGCTTCAGTTTGCCTTGGATAGCTACACCGGCCGGATTGCAGTTGATCGGCCGGCCCACAAATTGTTTAATTCGGAATTTAAATTAGCCATTAAAAGGATCCAGAGCAGAACCCCTCTGGACGCCCCGACAGTTTTCACTGACGCGTCTGGAGCATCCCACAAGTCAGTGATGACTTGGAAGGATCCTGAGACTCAGCGGTGGGAGACTGATATTGCCACTGTGGAGGGTTCTCCACAAGTTGCTGAGTTAGACGCAGTCGTCCGGGCTTTCAAGAGGTTTTCTGGACCTTTCAATTTGGTAACAGATTCTGCATATGTAGCCGGTGTAGTTTCCAGAGCAGAGTCAGCAATTCTCCAGGAGGTCTCAAATCAAAATTTGTTTAATTTGCTCTCTAGACTGGTTGATATAGTCTCCCACCGAGAGCATCCGTATTATGTGATGCATGTGAGGTCACACACAGACCTGCCTGGGTTCATCGCGGAGGGCAACCGGAGGGCTGATTCTCTGGTTGCTGCTGCAGTCAGGGTGGGCCCGCTCCCAGATGTGTTCGGCCAGGCTAAGATCAGCCACCAGCTGTTCCACCAGAATGCACCTGGCTTAGTCCGACAGTTCGGACTAACTCAAGAACAAGCCAAGGCGATTGTGGCCACATGTCCCCAATGCCAAGCCCATCAAATGCCAACCATCACGGCAGGGGTAAATCCCAGGGGCTTGGTGAGCTGTGAAGTGTGGCAAATGGACGTGACACACATCCCGTCCTTTGGGAGGTTGTGTTGCGTCCATGTCTCAGTGGATACTTTCTCGGGTGCTATCTTTGCTTCTGCCCACACAGGGGAAAAGGCAGCGGACGTCAAGAAACACCTTCTTCAGGCGTTTGCTGTCTTGGGCATCCCTAGGACTCTCAAAACAGATAATGGCCCGGCGTACACCTCCTGGGAGCTTCGGGGCTTCCTGCAGCAATGGGGAATAGAGCATAAGACCGGTATCCCCTATTCCCCGACAGGCCAAGCCATGGTGGAAAGGGCCCACCAGAGCCTCAAAAAGGTTTTAGAACGACAGCAGGTGGCTGTGAAGGTGGAGTCCCCCCACGTCCGGTTGTCAAGAGCATTATATACCCTCAATTTCCTCAACTGCTCTTTTGGCAACCTAAATCCTCCAGTTGTCCGGCACTTCGGCAATCACCAGCAGCTGCAGCCAAAAGCCAGGCCACCGGTCCTAATCAAGGATCCGGAGACCTGGCGGACGGAGGGGCCCTACGACCTGGTCACCTGGGGGAGAGGGTACGCTTGCGTATCTACTCCCTCAGGGCCAAAATGGATACCATCAAAGTGGGTCAGGCCCTTCCTTCCCAAGCAGGCAAAAACACCAAAGGCTGTACCACAGGCACATGTGGCATGTTGGCGGCGGAGGAGGAAATTCTCTCCCCTTGCATCCCCTTTCTCTTCCGACCTTGATTTGTTTGTCCCAGCTGAGCCCTCTCCCCCTTCTTCCCCGTCCCTGTCTGACCTTCATGTAGTTTATGTTACCCGTCCATCCTCTCCCATTTCTCCTCCATCCTCCTCTGAGTTGAGCTTATTATTTGAGGCAGAACCATCTGTTTAAGTGTTCTATATTGTATTTATTTCCCCTTTTTGCCTTTTAGTTCATGTCCCCGAGTGCCCAATGTCACCAACGCTGCTGGTCTCCAACCCAAGCTAGTATCTACTACTGATGGCCTGTGGACTCCTCATGACACCGATGGAGTCGTGGGTTGTCCCCCAGCTGAAGGAACATCAGACTGGCTGGGGGACATTTTTAAGGGTTGGGGCCTAAGCAGCTGGGCAAGTTCCATTTTAGAAACTGTTTGTAAAATTGTTTTAAGGTTAATCTTGCTTTTTTTGATTTTGTTTCCATGATCCGTGGGCTGGTCAAGAGACTATCAAAGCTGAGCAACCACCTGATGGAGAACCTCTCTTCGGAGGCAGAACGAGCCGCAGATGAGGAGGGGGCCCACCGCACCACCATCCAGATACTTGTGGGTCGACGGACTCCATCCTGACCACAAAGGCGCTGTCATGATCAGCTCCGGGTCCATGAGTTTTAAGTTCTTTACTTGGACAATTTCGTTCTTTTCAATTTTATTTAACAAAAAACGGGGAGATGTTGTAGTGTGTTATGTTGGTTTGTCTGGTTTCTCCCCCATTTTGTATAATGGTTCTGCCCTCAGTTGTTTTTCCCTGCCTGTTTCATGTCAGTCATTTAGTTGCCATGGTTACTCCCGCCTTAGGTCTTGTCAATCCCCTGCTTTTGTTAAGTCACTCCCGGTTCTCCTCCCCCTGTCTCCCCTATATGGGAGCATGTTCCTCCTTTATCCCACCCCTGGTCCCAGTCAATCACTCCCGGCTCCACGATTTTCTCCAGAAAGTTCTCCACTCTGGGAGCTAAGATTGGCTGTGAGGCCGGGGTCCCTCCCTCATTTTGTATTTATTGGTTTTCCCCGCATGTCTGTTATTCTAAGTTTACTCCCTCACCTCCCTTGATTTGTCCTATTGTAAACCCCTCCCTTTGGTTCCACCCCCTTTATAACCCCCCTGCTCCTGGGGGGTCTCTGTCACTCTCTGGCTGACTGGGGTCAGAGACTCCAATAAAACCTGACTGTCCCCAGAGGGTGTCCATCTCCTGCCTCGTCCTTTCTAGCAGCTGGATTATTATTTCTCAGCGCGATCTCGTCCCCACAGACACAGCCCAAAGCCTTTGGACGCTGAGGGGTGTCTGTAGGAGCAGTGCTGGGGCCCTGCCACCGGGACTGACTCCCCCCCTGCTGCAGTGGCCTGCTGGTCGCCCCTGCTAGCCGGACATTTAACATCTCAAGATCTCTGGCCGCTGCAATTCTGCACAGTAAAAGGAAAGGAAATATAGGATGTTGCATTATTGTCAGACAAGCAGATTTGACTCTATTTGGTGTGAAAAGACTCTTGTATAAAGCAGAAACACAGGTGTCCATCCAAACAAGACGTAAAAACAATTTCCACTACAAGTTTAAGACAGAGTAATGAAGATTTTCAAACTCACTCTTTAATGCCTTGTGGAAATGTTCATTTACTAAATAATTCTATACACCTTTATCTAAGCATTTACCAGGATGTTTGACCTAAATCCTCTTCTGTAAGGCTGTGCTCTTTTAACAGAATGGCCTGCCAAGCTTCTGGTTTCTGTTAATTACCCAGAAAATACATTAAATCTAGTCAAAGAAGCTATGGGATAGGATGACATCTGTTTTTGCTTAAACTTATCAGTTGGACAGTGAATTTCATTGTAGTTATTTTCTATATGGCTTTTGATATCAAACTGTCATTTTACTTTTTATACAGAAACTGAATAAATGCAAAGAATATTTACAGTAAGAAAGGAACTTGAAATAAGTGCAAAACATTTTTTCTCTACTACTTTACTTTTTATTGAATTAGATAAGCTAAAGGTTTGGCAATCATTATGGGTACACTTCTTCCAGGACTTTACAAAATACTGAACTTTAAGTCAGCAAATTTTCTGTCTTGCCTGATATGGTAATGCCTACTTATAAATTTGGCGGTATTTTCAAAATAATTTAGAAAATCCACAGCTTTGCTGGTGATACACAGCTTAACACTTTTTTTTAATGTTCTAAGTGTTTGAATAAACTGACATTTATACTGTTATACGGAGACCAGGTACGGTCAGGTAAGAAAAGGAAAGTCTAAAAACTGTTCTCTTTTTGATGTTAAGTAATGCTTCAAAATTAAGTAAAAGCATTCCTTCCACTGAAGTGCAGTCTTTGCTCTCTGATTACAGATGCTGAAGTTGGACCAGCTGTTTAGTGATTCTTCATTTCTTGAAATCCCCTTATTTAATGTCTTTTCTGAAGTGACAGCAGAGTTTACCTGAGCTCTTTCCTTTCGTCTTTCTCTTCTCACAACATTTAAATATCAAAAGAGGAAACTACTAGGAGATGCACATTTTAAAACATGGCAGTATCTTTCAGAAGCAACTGCTACCATCAAGGTTGAACATTGCACACGGAATTTTGAGCAAAACTTAGGATTTGTGAAAGCATCTTGTGCAGTATGAGGATGTGGGCTAGTCTTATAGCATTGTTACAGTGTTCTGAAGCCTCTTTCAAAGGGGGGCTTCTTTCACAAAGGAAACATATAGGGAGAAGATCTATAAAATAAGAATACTCTATAAAATATGAATACTGACTCACTCTCCCCCATTTGGATAACTTACACCACTGAATTGTGTACACTTGCCTCTCAATGATTTAAAGAAAGTTCTTAACTGACAAGCTTTTTTGGATGGCAGCATTTAAAGAAATGTATGACTATAAATGAAAATTGGCATATAAAATGCAAATATGAGTACTTCTTACACTGTATTTTGGACTTCACTAGGGGAGTTTCTTTAATGTTAAAGACGAATTGCTGTTCTGCAGCTCTCTCCCTAAGTCTTTTGTCTCTCAGGATATAGTTTTGCAAGATGGTACAGTTTTGCAAGATGGAAAAACATTGTAGTAGGTACAATGGAAAAACATTGGGTAGGACTGGATCTTGTTTGTCAGAGAACAATTTCAAATTAAGCTTCAATGCAGTACACTGATCTACTTAAGCAATGAAGTCTACAGCTTGTGCTGGACTGATATGTGTGCTTAGCTGACCAACCCTAGTCCTCCTTAAAAGAATGTGCATAGGAATTACTGTGGTGAAAGCAAAGTCATCTGCTGACTTCTGATTTCTTGTTTGTACATGAAAATTCAATGACCCATGGAACATCAAAGGAAGAGCCATTGAGACATTGTGACAGAAAATAAAAAAATATGAAAAAAATTATTCTCAAAGTATCTTTCTGCCTTTTAATATTCTCATTTGATTTTCTTACACTACGTAAAGTTTTGATCTGGGAACCTTTAACAGTCAGACATTGAAATGGAGAAAGTAAAAGCTACAGACTTACTCCAAAAGGATACTTTATCATGTTCATTAAAAAATAAATTCTACGCCATGTGAAGATATTCCAGCTTCTTCATAATGGCTTTGTAACATTGTAACAGGTACCACAAATAAAATTGAACATTTCATGTTCAAAGAGTTAAATCCATTTTAGAGCAGTCTATTTGATTCCACATCATTATAAATAATATACGGACAAAAAAACCTCAAAACCCCTCTTCCTCTTCATCAAATGGAGTAGGGGCCAGAAATATTTTTTTAGATTATTTTTAGATTATTTTTTTTAATAATTATTTTATCTTTATGTGTATTGCTAATTATTGTAATGAAGAAGTCCCTAACTCTCAACTCTGAATCCAATCTGCACAGCAGGAATATTAGCATCTTTTAAAATCACATTGTCTCTTTTGAAATTGTTTTGCTTGTGAAGGATTTGAAATTAATATCCTACCAAGTTTCTGAAACTAGCTGTGTGCTCTCATAAAATTGAACTGCATCCCTACACTGAAATTTTGGATTTAATCAATGAAAGCCAAGACATGGAGAGGAGCATTGTCAGCAGCACTGTCCTAAAAACATAGTTGGAAAAGCAGATCGGCTGGGAAATGTGTTTCCCTGTAAACTATACAAGCAGAGGCTCATTCACACTGGCAGTTCTGGAGTCTCAGGACCCTGCCCCAAAGAGGCTCATCTGTGAGCTCACATCAGCCTGCTCAGGGCTTACCCAGCCTAGCGATGGAGACTGTCCATCCTCCTTTGGGCCTGGGCCCCACACAATTGTTCTGGTGGGAAAAAAAAAATAGCTTTGCCTTATCTCAATCCTGAGCCTCTGCAATTTCATTCTGTGCTGCTGTCTCTCACACTCCCACCACGTGCTGCTGTGAAGAGCACAGCTGCACCTCCTTCATCCCTCCCAGTGGTGCTGAGGATGCTGCTGTACGCCCCCACAGCCATCCCTTCTCTCAGCTGAACCAGCGCCAGGGCCACAACATCTCCTCACAGGGAAAAGACTCCTGCCTCACTGGCCGCCCCTCAACTCCTGCCTGTCATCTTCTCTGTATTTTTAAAGTATTAGGGTGACCAAAGCCGTAACCTGTAAGCCAGATGTGGTCTAACGAGCCGTGCACACAGCAGGAATAATTCCTGCCTTGATCTCTGGCTGTCACAGTTCGCACACCCACAGAATATTGTTGACTTTCTCTAGGAAATCCTAGATACTGTTCAGTTATATGAGGCATAAGCTGGTTTCCTTAAATAGCTATATACCCAAAGGTCTTACAAATTAGCTACTGAAATATTAGTACAAATATCCTGTTTCCTAAATATAGTGAGTTAAAATTTCTGTTTGCTCAGAAACATTCTGTTGTAACATAAAATTGATATTTAGCAAGTTGTCTGCAACTTACAACAAAGAAATCATTAAAAATAATACTTTTAAGAAAGCGTGTTTTCTTCTAGCAATACATCTGGAAATAACTTGTGAAACTGTCATATTATTTTTTTTTCTGGGAGCCATTAAAGATATCTATTCTTGCAACCACTTTTTCAAGAAATCACTTTATCTGAAATAGTGTGCCTCAACAGATATTAAAAACAATGACAGTGGGACAAAATGTAGGTCCTAGTCAGCATGTTTTATTACCTGACAGCTTAATATTTATGTAGGCTACAAGTGCCATAAATATTTGGACTAAACTAATGGTCTTCATTTTATTTGGAATCTCTTTTATACCTTTTTGGGTCAGTGTGGGCTTGGTTTATTGTTTGGTTGGAATTATTTTTTTTTGTCCTCAGAGACATTTATTTAGCTCTTTAAAATAAAATAATAATTATTTATTAGAAAAAGATGAAGAAATGTTAGAAGGTTGGTTTCCAAACTGTTCTACCATCATGTTATACAGTTTATGAAACTGCACAGATATTTGTTAAGAACATAAAACAATGTCTTTATGGGAACTGAAAAGACATATAACTTGGTACATCTCTTTTGTCAATGGCCAAGATCAGACACAGAGATGAGTGCAACAGGACAAATGTATCATTAACCTTCTTCAATTTATTATTCCCAGCACTGAAACTTAAAGATCCAGGACTTGTTATATTTGTGTACTCATAAAATACACTCTGGTGTACTTCTAGAACAGAAATGTGGAACTATTCCATGCTCTATTATTTTCTGTAGTTTCTATTACAGCTTTATAATCCTACATCTGGAAATTCCATAAATATCTGGAATTGCTAGAAGTCAGAGAAAGCTCAGGTACAAATGACTGAGAATCTACTTTGCAAAAGAGACGTTGTTAGCTCCCATAGGTGTTTGACACTCATCACTTCTCCCTAACTTCACATTTACTAATTCATAGGAGGTGAGTTAAAACACTTTATAAAAGAAGTGTTTACTGACCCTCTCAGTTGAGAACATGCTTGCCTTGACAGACATAAATGTACATGGAATGAGAATGGACAGAATTAAAAAAAAAAAAAAAAGTGCCTAAGTGGCAATAAAATAAATGAAAAAAGAAATCATGTATTTGTGATACCATTTCCAAAGGATGGTTTTCTAGTTCCCATTTTGCTTTACAAATGCATGCTTATATTGCCAAATTTCATGGAAATGAGCAGCACAGCCATTTAAAAGACATCAAATAAACATTCTTTTTATTACAGTGAAATGCAAATATCAAGTCTTAACAAGTAAATCTAGGGTCTGTAATTTTAAAACAGCAATAACAATAACCTCAGGCTATGTTTTTATTTTGCGGTTGACTTTATGAGAAGCAACTGTTATTTTTGTGTGGCACTTCAATGAGTCAGAGACACACTCATTCCAGTTAAAACAGTAGCACTCTGGCAGTACTTGTGATGGAAAGTCAATGATTTTTGGTCAATCCAATCATACTGTCCATCACACTGCTGGTGACAAGGTTTTAACCTATTTCAAATTTAAATGTCAGTTTTTACAGAAACATTTCTCAGAAAGATTAAACCCAGGAAAGACTACAAGTGAACCCTGTGATAAAATTCTGTAAGTAGAAATGCTCTAACAGATTCCCACAAAGCCCAGGTAATTATACTGGAAGTATCTTAATAGACAGTTAGAGGATAGCAATGAATGCTCTGCCTATCTATGGCTGCCCTTTCACAGTCATGCAAAAATACATCTTGATTTCAGAAGATAGGAGTTTCACAGATAGACCTAGCCACCATACCAGTCTTGAACAAGAAAGAAGACATAAACCCAAAGAAATTCTGTCCCTGAAATAGATAAGACATCTTTGTCTTTGTAGATGGAAGATATTTATTAATTTTATTTCCTCAAATACAGGAAATCAGTATAAGCAAGAAAGACTTAATATTCATGTTTGACTGTCATTTCCAGCTGGAACTAGACTGATGTAATAAAATAAATCTGATAGAAGTTCGTAAGCTGTCTAAATTTCAGAATAACTGAATACCTTAAAACGACAAAATCAACTGTGAAACCGTTTACATTTGGGACTCATAATGGAGAACAATGTGCAAATTTGTTTAGAATAATCTTTAGTAAAGATAGCATATAGATGCTTTGAATTAGTAGCCAAAGATAAGTAAAATATTCAAAACTGTTTTTAATACTGCACAGAATTCAAACACCTTTAGATCTCAGTCTTTTCCTTCCAAATTCTGACAAGATATGACATGGTCATCCTGCTAGATTCAGGAAGTCCAAGTCATGACTCCAAGATCTACTGCTGTTACTGTAGTTAGCGACAATTTTAATGCCTTTCTTCATAGTCAGTTTCTTAAAGTCAGTTTTAAGGCTCTAAGAGAAATGATGGTGTTCTATGATTCTGAAGGGGTCTATTCAACAGAGAAGTTATTTATTCTTTAGCCCCACAAGCCCATTTATGTCTACAGGATTCTTCACACACAAAGTTATTCTCCAAACCCCTAAGTACAAAGTAACCTGGCTGAGGTTAGAATAGGCTACAGACCTATTCTAACCTAATGTAACATTGGTTGCAGCCAGGACAGGGATAATTTTTGCAGCGGCGAGGAGGCAGCATTGCTATGACCCAGAGATTTTTCAATACCACCTCACATCATCCTCAGGGGAGAAGAAGGATCCCTTCTGGGTTCCGTAGTAGGAAGCGAGCAGGGTGAGCAATGTCAGGGTCTGCATGATGAGCATCTGCATGGGAATAGTTTGCCTTTCTTGTAGACACTTTGTTATTAATATACTTGCACTTTCTGTCTGTTGCCTTATTTCATGGCTGTTTCCAGTAGATTGTTCTTATCTGAACCCATGATCTTCATCTTTTGTGCCTCTAGTCATCCTCTCCAGCCTGATGTAGGGGGAAATGGGAGGAGGAATTGAGAGGAATATGGTTTGAAGTGTTTCCATTGGAACACTAAACTAGGGAAGACATATTCCTAAACCAAGACATACTTCTTCAGCAGAAACTTTTTTCTTTCCTAGTTAAAATTCTATTTCAAAAATCCACCTAGTGTGATTTTAAACATGCCAAAACTACACAAGCATCTGGAGAGATTTTACTTCCATATCTGGGAAAAAATACATACCTAACAAACTTACTTTAATGCAGGTAATGCAAAGAGTGGGCAATTTATTGCCAATTTATTGCTGATCAATTCTAACAGCAGCAAAAATGGGGAAACCAGAGCAAGTGCACTTACTTAAGTTTGTTATCCATTCCTATATTATTATGTTGTGTTATAAAACAATGTATCCAAGAATGGAAAGTTTTTCCCTAACAAGGGAAAGACTAGCTAGACTAACTAGTTCTGCCATTGAGTAACCCTCCTTATATTATATTACTGGAATAGAAGGATTTAAATACAGCAATTGCCCACTTAAAAACATCAGGGGCGTGGGCATCTATTGTGCTCCAAATATAGTTTGGTTGATAAGGTCCTGCCATGTCCTTGCCAAAAACAATTTATGTACAAAAACTAAGCATAAAGAAGTATGGTAATAAGCATCCCAACCTGAATTCATAGCATGTCATGACCAGACAAAATTTTTAAAAAACAGAAATAAATCCATTTTTTTGCTGGGCTTCTCTATGCTCTTTTGCCTTAGAAATTCTATTTTATTTAATGTGTAGGAACTTCCATTTTTTTTCTACCTGGAGAATGTGATTTTGAAACTTTTATATTTATTTCTTGAGTAATAAAAATAATTTGTCTAGCACCACTTTTTAAAGATGAAATGAACTTTCTGTATGCTATTTTTGACTTCCAATAACTTAAGTTTTCTTCACTGACACCCACTCCTAAATTCTTCCACTCAGGATTTTTCACCTACAACTTCAAAAAATTTTACCAGTTTTATCTAAAATTCATTTTTTTTCAAGGAGCAGTAGACATCACAGACTCCAGATCACATCCATTAACATCCCAGCTAAATCCAAGAGTATTTCTCTTGCCCTTATCCCGTCTGTTACTCATAGCTAATTAGTTACCTTTAGTTTAACAGAACTTTGGCATTTGAGAGACTGCTTTTATTTTACTCACTCTTACTCTACTGCTTTCCTAGAGTAACGTATTATATTACAATGCTATCTATTTTTCACAATAACAGTCTTCAATTTTTTCTGTATTTTACTATCATCTCAACTAATTTAAAACATAAACAGACAGAAATAAACCCATCACCTTAAGTGCAACAGGAAACATATAAAACAGGTAAGACATTTTTCATAAGAAAAAAATGCCTCTTTAAAATACAGATTTCCTTTTCTGTCCACCATTTTCACTTCATTTCTCCCTTCACCAGTAACCTTGGCTGAAAAAGAACTCTTTAAATTTTCTCCTTTATTCAGAAGGTTAATTTCACTGTGCACAACAAATACCAAACCCATCCATTTTGAACGCAGAGAAAAGATATATGCAAAATTTGGTTATCTCTTTTAAAATGTACTATCTCTCTACCTACTTACTATCTACCTACTTACTTGCTTAATAATTTGAAAGTTTATTTCAAAATATAAAAATTTTTAAATCTACTGACACAAAGGCCCTTTTTAAATGATAGTGTGACAGTGTCTCAGAACAGTCACTATTATATGAGAGGATTGCAAAAAACACCACAAAATTCTTCTACAATATGCAAATAATAGAAAAGCAAATATTCTTAGTATAATATTGAATATTCATACTTTCTTAAGACAATTTGAATAAAAATTGCTTTCAGTGCTTACTGGAAGGCTTTTTTGCATCAGGACTGATGCAATTTCCAAGTGTAAGCATCTTTTTCGAATCCAAAGAAACCTAACAGAGCAAGAAACAAGAGGGCCACTTGTGAATCAAACTGTTGTCAATTCTAAGGGTAAAAAAATAATGTGTCACACAACATAAGAAATGGTATTTTTCTGTTGGAAACACCAACACATGGTCAGGACCCATGTAAGTTAACACCAGAATCCCAGTTCTTCCTGTTCAAGTCACTGAACCCTGATCTAACAATTTATTTTTTCTCCAGGTCAAAAGTAAAGCTTCAACCTTTCCAATATCATTATTAAGAACAAAACCCATGTGGCTGGGCTAGAAATGCTTTGTGAAATCTAGGTGAGGTAACTGAAGGAATGGACTACCACAAAAGCTTTCTGTTTTTAACTTCTTGCCTAGTAAAAGGCACATGACTTATCTTGCTAATAATCCTGACAACAGACAACATTCTCCATCAGGTGAGGAAGAAGAAAATAAAAAATTTATTTGCTCCCTTGTCTAAAAGAGAGCAAGTGGGTATGTTGCTGTCAATGTCCTTTACAGGCCTGCCTTAGAAAAATTTATCTTAGTTTTTTTGCTAGTCTATCAGTAATAAAAACTTGAGGCAAAAACGGACCTTCACTCCCTGCTTTAATAAACACTGGAAAGGAATGAAAAGAGCTTTTCACCACTGGACAGATGGATGTGGACAGAAATGTGGACAGAGGAGTGTGACAAAGTCCAAACCGGAAGACCATGATTCAAATAATGATAAAATCCCAGTGGACCCTGAACTTATGTGGGATCTGCTACTTGAGCTGAGTCCCTATAAATTGATGGAGCCTGATGGGATTAATCCAAGAGTCAAAGAGTTAGCTGATGTCATCATAAAGCCTCTCTCAATGATTTTTAAGTAGTCTTGGGATTCCGGAGAGGTCCCAGCTGACTGGAAACTGGGGAATGTTGTCTTGATTTTCAATGGAAGGATGCCCTCATACAGAAAGAAACTACAGATCCGTCAATCTCACTTCAGTGTCCAGTAAAATAATGGAGAAGATTATTTTGGGAGGTATTGAAAAAGGCCAATAAAATCGTCAGTTACAGCCAGCATTGCTTCACAGGGGAAGTCCTGCTTGTCAAATCTGATCTTCTGTGACAGGTAACCCACCTAGTTGATCTAGGAAAGCCAGTTGATGTAACCTTTTTGATCCTCAGAAAAGCATTTGATGCTGTCTCTCACAGGATCCTCCTGGACAAAATGTCCAGCCCATATCTGGATAAACACATCATGTGATGGGCGAGCAACCGGCTCATGGGTGGGGCACAAGGGGTTACAGTGAATGGGGTGACATCAGACTGGGGACCTGGCACTAGTGGGGTTCCACAGGGCTCCATCCTTGGCCTAGTTCTTCAACATTTTCATAAACGACTTGATGTGATGCCTTTTTCAACCTACAAATGAAACAACACACTTTTGTGATAGTACTAGTATAGGAATTAATGTAAAAGTGGATCTTTATAGAAGGCCTCCAGGGGCAGTTATGAAAAAATGTCCACAAAAGCCCACTCCCCACAGGGGTGCATACAGTTTTATAAGTTTGGTAAATTGACAAAAAAACACCAATAAGGTGTAGAACTGTGATGCAATTCCCACCCGGTCCAAGCCCCTTCTAAATTCTCCCCCCCCCCCCATTGATGGAACTGTACCTTGTTGATGGAAATATGTCCTTTTGGCCATAGATTCTAAGGAGAACCAAAATAGGAAAGGGGCCTTGGAACATGCTTTGTCTTTCTGTCTAGGAAAATGTTGAAGTTAGACTACAATAGGAAATTACAAAGCTACAAATATTTGTGTAAAGAATACAGAGAATATATAAAAAGAAAAAAGGTAAAAACCAAAACGGCATCAGATACAGGACTGGAAAGAAGACTAAGTAAGTTTGCCAACATCACTAAATTGAGCGCAGCTGCTGACTCCATGTGGGCAGAGAGGCCCTGCAGAAAGATCTCTACAAATGAGAGAGATAAGCAATCACCAACCATATGAAGTTGAAAAAGGGGAAAGTTACAGATTCTGCATCTGGGATGGGACAACCCTGGATGTACAGACAGACTGGGGAATGAGAGGCTGGAGAGCAGCACTGTGGAAAGGGAGCTGGATATCCCAGTCAACAGAAAGCTGAAGATGAGTCAGCAGTGCCCTGGCAGCCAGGAGGGCCAACCTTGTCCTGGGGGCATCAAGCACAGCAGCACAGCCAGGCGAGGGAGGGGATTGTCCTGCTCTGCTCTGAGCTGGGGCAGCCTCACCTCAAGTGCTGGGGCAGTTTTAGGTAACATAATATATGAAAATTTTAAAGCTATTAGGGTCCAAAGGAGGACCACAAGGATGGTAAAAGGTTTGAAGAGGAAGCCTTACAAGGGTGGCTGAGGTCTTTTTGGGACCTCATTGTAGCCAGCAACTTCCTCAAGAGGGGAGGAGGAGGGGCAGACACTGATCTCTTCTCCTTGGTGACAGACGGAATGACCTGGAGCTGTGTCAGAAGAAGTTTGGGTTGGGTATCAGGAATTTTCACCCAGAAGCACTGGAACAGCTCCCCAGGGATGTGGTCACTGCACCAGCCTGACAGAGTTCAAAGGGTGCTCTCTGGCAAAAGGTGTGACTCTCGGGGCTGTCCTGTGTAGGGCCAAAGTTGGACTCTGTGATCCTGATGCGTTACTTTCAACTCGGCGTATTCTCTGATTCTATGAATAAATGACACTCACTATAAATACCTGAAATACCACCTTACTTATTTGACTCACTCATAAGAAAGAAACTGCAATACACACAGATGCATAACTTCCTACCTTTTCACAAGGGGAGCAGTTTCAACTGTATGTACCATTTATTTTAAAAATTAATCTAGCTTTTAAAATAATCTCCTCACAGTTAGCAGCCAGTATTAGTGCCAAAACCATGCAAATTCTGGAACTCCAAATATCCTGGAAGTTCTTGCTGGAACCAAATGGTACATTCAGAATAATGCATTCATGGGAAAATGAGGCCACATTTAAGAATATCTACTTACACAGTCAATTAAATTTAAACAACTCACTAAAAAACAAATATCACTCTCCCTTTCTGTTTCAAGACTTCAACAAAAAACATCGCAATAAGCAGTTTTTTGATGTATGTAAGTATCCCTAGAAACAAAAAGCACTCAGTACCATCACAGGAACTACCAGTAAGATTAAATTTAGGTTTCCAGGTTTGATAAATGTTAATGAAATTAGAAGTTTTTCTCCTTGCTTTTGTGGTTTTGACATTTTGCAACTAATGACCAAACTCAAGTTTTGACAGATTTGAAGATTCTCTGGTTGTCCAGTCAAGACGACCTTTTTTTCACTGACTTGAACATATTCTCAATTCAAACCTCTGTCTGCTATATGTAACACAGCACAACAAAAAATGATTGCTTTTGGGCTTACTAATGGCTTTTCTGCACTTGGCTTCATCTTCTTGCCATTAATCAAGTTCCAAGTGACAGCAGCATTTTGCAAAGAAAAAAAAAAGACCTGGCAACTTTTCAGCCTCTCAATTCGCTTTCTTTGAAAGTCATTTTGCGGCAGGTATAATGAAGAGGGTTTCCCAGATAGCCTACTTCCTTATCTATACAGCCAAAACCAAATAAATCTCTGTGTGAACATTATGATAGAGGTTGTCTATACAGATTTGTTTATCTTAACAGCTTGGCTGATAATGCCATTTAAGATGATATATTTTATGAAAATAAATTACAGGCCTAGTGAAAACATGACAGTGCAACAGGTGAAACAATGGAATGTATGGGAGCTAAGATGAGCTTTTGAGCTTGGTACTAAGCTAGGCACACTGAATTTAAAAACCCAGTACTTTTCAACTGTCATTCATAGCAGTTATCATAAAAAATAGATTTCTTCACAAGAATATTACCTGTAATGAAGAACAGGACTCAGCTGAGTTAGACAGGATACAAAAATGGCTATAATATTTGATGTCAAATAAAGAATATTTATTATAATTTAATATTATATTATAAGTAAATATTATAATAAAGAATAGAATAAAATATTTCATTTGGAAGTGATGTCCAAAGATCCAACTGCCCAACCACTTCAGGACTGACTAAAAGCTAAAGAAAGTATTTATGGCCTTATCCAAATGCCTCATAAACACTGACAGGCTTCAGGCACCTCTCTAGGAAGCCTGTTCCACTGTTCTTGTTAAAGAAATACTTTCTGAGGTTCAGTTCAGGCTGCATCTCCTTTGATGCCACTTAGAACCATTCCCATGCATCTTTTCACTAGATATTAGAAATAAATCCGCATTTCCCTCCTTTTCTTTAAACTATGGCCTCCAAAAGTCCTTAGCTGCTCCTCAGAGGACAAGGCTTTGAGTCCCTTCCCCAGCTTTGTTGCCATGCTCTGAATGCATTCAAGGACCTTCGTATCTTTTATAAATTGTGGGGCCCAGCACTCCACCCAGCACTCAGGGTGAGGCCACACTAACACTGAGAACAGCAGGACAGTCACCTCTTTGGCCTGGCTAGTGATGCTGTGTCTGATGTGCCCCAGGATGCAATCTGCCCTCCTGGCTGACAGCACTGACTCAAGGCATCAAAAAACAGCCCCAGATCCCTGTCTGAAAAGCTGCTATTCAGTCACACCTCCCCCAGTGTGATCTTGTGCTCTAGGTGAAGAATTTGGCATATAAACTTAAATTTTGTCTCATTAATCTTTGTCTAGTGTTTCAGTCCATCTAGAAAGGTCTGCAAGATCACTCTGCAAGAGTCAACAGCAACTCCCAGTTTTGTATCAATCAGCAAACTTGTTGATAGAAAATGGTACGTTCTCCTATAGACAGCTAATGAATAAATATTTTTAACAGGACTGACCCTAAACCGTATCTATGTGGAACACCCCTGGTAAGTGGCTGCCAGCCAGATATAGCCCCACTCATCACAATCCTTTCAGCTCTGGCATTCACCTACAGCATTGTGAACTCTCTCATCCCACAACTGGACAACTTTTTACAGTAGGATGCTGTGAGGGACAGCCTTACTAAAATCCAGAAAAGCTCCATCCACCACCTTCTCTTTATCCACCTGGAGGATATCATAGATGGGTATTGAATTAGGTAAACAGGGCCTTTGCGAATCACATTTGTGAACCAATGTTAATTGCATTGTTCTTTAAATGCCTTTCAAAAGTACTCAGTATCCAGGAACTGAGGCTAGAACTATCATTTGTAGTTTCCTGGGTCTCCCTGCACACTCTTCATGTAAATTGAATAATATAGGCTAGTTTCCAGTCAGCAGGGACCTTTTCAGACTCCCAAGACCTTTGGTAGATAATGCAAAGGGGTCATGCAGTAATGATAATAAAAATAATTCAGGTAATAACACTAGTTTGCATATTCATTGTTAATATACTCTGAAATATGTAAATGTCACAAAAGATCTGTGTCACAAGCGAAGATTCAGGTGCACTAAATGCCCTAATGAAACACCTGGCTCTAATCAGTGCTTTTTAAATGTATTTGACTGAAAAGTTTGCTGAAGTGTTTCCACCTGAGGAATTTCTTCATTATTCTGTTTTGCTGTTGTCATATTAAGCATGCACTGACACTTTAGGTCACAAGATGCATTCAATATACACAAAAGTGCTCAAATGCTACTATTGCTATCTAACATCTTCAATAATCACAGTATGATTCTTTGTAACAGTAAATAATTTAAATAGAATCGTTTAAATCACTATGGACATAAGACACAATTTTGCATGTTTTATTCATTTGTAAGTGAGGAAATTTAATTTGCTACTGAACCAGTAGCAAGAACTGCATCTTGCTATGAAGTTAAATAAAACAGTAGTAAACCAGGTACAGCACTTTACATCAGTTCAAAGCAAGCACTGAAAATACTTGAAGTTATACACATTATACTAGGATTTTATATCCTAGAGCCACTTAAATCACAGTTCTTGCAACCTCCTGCCACACTAATGCAACAAAGCCTCTTTTCGTTTGCAGAATCAACTAAAGTCACTGCTTCAGAACTGTTTCATTTCTAGTCCTAATAAACAGAATATTTTTGTTTTGTCAAGGTCTATTGAATTTCACCTTCCTTTTGATGTCTGTATGTTTGCCAAAAATAATTGAGTACTTTAGTATGTGCTTTTCCTTTTATTTTTTCTTCCTATGTCAAATCCTTGAAAATTAGGAATTAGAGTAATAAATACTACTTTAATACCTATTCCCAGGCTAAGCAAGCCAAAGTATTACATAAGCTTTCTCTAATTTCTAAATTACTTTTTCATATATATGTGAAAAAGCATTCTTACTGGGCTTTTTCTGTATTTGAAGATTAGCACTTATTACATTAAAATGTATTTAATCTTACTGTCACCTCAGTACACTAGTGTCAAACACATCCTACATTTCAGCAAACATTTCTGTCACCCTAACTGTACACTTGATAAGACATGAGTGCTCACAGAAACGGCTAGCCTGTAAAAATGAAGACAAGCCTACTATACGAATATATGCCTTTTTCTAGTAATTGCCTTGGTTTTCTTACACAGTATTAGACATCTCATATGAAGATTTGCTGTGATAACAATTAAATTGAAACTATCAAGAGGCTAATACCACTGGGTTTCTTACAGATATGATGACACTGTCAGGGGTTGAGCAACTAATCACCATATCATCTCCTAACACAAAAAATCCCTAGAATTACATTATTTTTTTTAAATCAATATGAAATAAAGACAGGAAAAAAAATCCACAGAATTCTTTAATCAATTTTACACTCTGTGTTGTGCAACTTCAACAATTACATTGCTAATTAATATCACAAGATTTTGTTAAGTGAGAGGACATACAGATGCATAAAATGCATCCAAAATTGAGGTCACAGATTATACAAACAACAGGAAACATGGCATTCAATTAACTGCATTGGCTTTCATTATTCCATTGGCTTCACTTGAGACAGTGGGTTTAGGCCACTGAGCAATGAAAACCTGCACAACCTGATACTGAGCCAACAGCACTCTACACAAGGGCAAAGGCCTTCAATTCATGCATAACTACTAAACCCAGGAAAAGTGACCCTATTCTAGAATTCTTGGTGTACCAAAAAATATTTTTCACTTTTTCTTTTAACTAATTAAAAAAGACAAATGGCCCTCCATTTTCTAAGTATATAAAAAGAACTGCAATGCAAATTTGAATGACAGTTTCATTTAAATTGTACTGTATTACATCCAGGCAGAAACTAGAAGAAACTAAATATTATATGTATAAAAAAATAGACATATAGCACTAAAAAAAATATCAAAATTATTGCACAGAAGTATACCCTTCCTCCTGCCCCTCTTTCCTTTTTCAGAAAAGCTAACACTTTTATAAAAAGCTCCACCTTTTCTTGTAATGATAATTTTTAATATCACATCCATATGCTGCTTCTATCTGGGTCTTTAAAGAACCAGATCAAAATCATTCCTTATTGTATATAGCAGGTCTCAGTCCTTATGTTAGGATATTTTGTGTTTTAGTTCTGATCTTACATCACCTGATACTGATTCTGTGGGTAGGAGAAATATTACTTCTCCCTCTAATATTCCCTTTTCCATTGTTCTTACTATCATTTGTTTGTGACAGATTTCTGATGATGTAAGGATGATCATCTGTGAAAAAGGATTGAAGCATCATAGGTATCAATGAGTGGGGAAAAAAGTATAAAACAAACATGTTTTAAAATTTATCTGCTCAACATGGCATCATTTGCATTTTACAAGCAGCCAGCATATACTCACTCTGGCTATGAAAAATGCCTATAATTCTATCTGCAGTCATTAGATAGCAGAATGGGAATACCTAAATGGGGGTCATGCTAAAATTAGCCACTTAGCTGAAAGTATCTGAAAGTGTATTAGCTTAGTTGTCTGAAACTATTTAACAAGTGTACATTCTTAGCCAAAACTGTCAATGATGAACTCTTTCAAGCTAAACAGAGCTGCTCTTCTTTTGTCCGGCATTATTTCAGTTTCTCTTCTTAGATCACAAGTGTGAGATATCCTTTTAGGAATCGTCATCCATAAATTTTTCTTTCATGGATATACACGGTAACTACAAATATGATATAGTCTAGCCATATTACTGATTTGAAGACAATGTTTGTCTCTTAGGAACATCAAACTGCCGTAAAAAGGTATGGCATAAATGATTTTGTATTACTGCCAATATTTCATGAAATAAAACTAATACTATGCCTGAATATGAATTGCATAACTTTACAGTATTTTGTGTAAAACAGAAATTTGGCTAGATGAAAGCCAGTGACATGAAATTCATTAAGAATTAGAAGTAGGTAAAATAGACCTTTGCAAAGACATGATAGGTGGGAACTGGCAGCAGGAAAACTTTCTTCATGTAAGTTGATCTAGCAAATACAACTAATGAATCAATCATCTTAAAAGAATATGCAGGATGATAAAGAGACAAATTAAATTTCACCAGTAAAAAATGTAGGGAAAAAGTTAGGAGGGATTTCTCAAAAATATCTGGTATCTACAGATACCTTTTAATTAAATATTTAAAGATCTTACATCAGCCTAATCTTGATTTTCCAAAGTAACTGATCTTATTTACAGTGATAATTAAGAAATCTGGGACTGCTGTTCCACTAATTTTCTAAAGTGACATCTCTACATCTTGAAAAAAGCTTTCTAATGTACAGCTTTAAATTCATGATGTAGTGGGTTACTTATAAAATAATGTTGGGCAAGAGAAGGGAAAATTTGTAAAATTCAATCTACAGAAAAGAAGAAACCAAAATATTCTCCTATTGAAAAAAATGTATTTGATAAATTTTGCATAGAGAAATAGGAGTGGAAATATTTTAAAAAGTACTAACCATAAAAAACACTAGGTGAGGGACTTGCCAGAAACTTCTTACAATACTTACAGGAGTTATTTGATGATTTTCATATATATTAAATTATTACAACATGGTTTTTGAAGAACTACACAAAAGTAAACAACAACACCTCTTAAATCAGCACACCCAAGAGCACATACCTAAAAACTGAACTCAATACCCTGAATCATGTGATAGACCTTTGTATGTTTACTGATTGTCTCAGAATTTATAAGGCACAGTACTTCCTAAATCACTACCATGCTTGCAACTAACAGACCTGAAACATACAGTATCTTTGAACTCAGCTATGGATATGAGACATGTATTTCATTAGTCTTTTGTATCCTTTTCTGGCTACCAGTTAAATGTCAACACTTCATCTTTATAAAGATCAGTAAATTATTAAGTATTTAAAATTTTAGTGCGTGGAAGGTTAATATTTATTTGCCAAACAACATTTGCATACCCAAATAAAATATTTCAAATTATTTTATAACATTACAGACAATTATTTCTAAGTCTGTACTATTTCCTAAGCCATTCCAAGAAATCTGCATGTTATTGCATTGACTGGGTTGTACTGGCTACCTCTCTTTTTGTTTCACTATTTCACAAAATCCTATTGTCTGATTTTCAAGCAGCGGTGTTTATTTTCTTAATCCTCCCTGCACAGCTACCCAGGAGAGGCTTTACAACATAAACTGTAAAGTAACATTTTCACAGCAGGAACAACAGCATTCCTCTTCAAAAAGAGGCTTAATAAAAATAGGACTGTAATGAACATGCTAGCTCTGGTCACAATGTACCGCACATAGCATGACCACTGAAAGTTCAAGAAGTTTTGCAGAACCAACTCCTTTGGTTCTTCAAAAGTCTTATCATGCAATATATGATTGAGATAAATGTCTTTCCAGTGTATTAAGCTCATGCACAGGTATTTTCTTAGTTCCCTTATTTCTCTTCATTACACTTTCAAAAGCCTGTCCTTCTAGCAACCACCTGGCATTAATCACTGTGACTATACAGCAAAAACAGTTTCAGATAAACACTGGTGTACATAATTTATACAGTTCCAGCTGAAACACAGAAAATTTCTCCTACTGTGCAGCTAATATCCAGAATATGTAGAGTTCTTCCTCCCATTTTTCTATAAATGAGAGACATCCCACTGCACGTTTTCCATCACCACAGCCCTGCCACTCCATTTGTGTAATTTTTGTACCCTCCTAAGATGACACGTTACTTCATAATAGCTCCTTCTCATTTCAGTACTACCAGGTAAAGTGAAAATACAGAAATGAACTTCTATTATCATTGAATCTATTGCTAGCAAAATAGACTATACCTTGGATTTATCATCTCTGATTTTGAATTGTTTTGGGGTCTTTTTTGTTTGGTTTGTTACTTTTGCATAGATTTGGTGCTGTTTTCTGTCTTAGTGTAGAAATGTTGTGCACTTCTGAGAGCCTCATAAAAATCTCTCACAATTGGCTCAATATCTGTGGGTATCAATGGACAGGGAAACACTATCAGTAAATATTTCTCTTTTTTTAAAATTTTACTTTATGCAGCAGTGAATGTTTGACATTGAATCAATCAGTTTTCTAACAATATAAAAAGGAATAACCACCCTAGGCACTTTCCACTGAAACTGAACTTCTTTCAGGCTTATATACTGCCTGTGGTACACCAATGCTGTTTATCAGTATTTTTGTAATGCAGAGTATTAACGAAATCAACAAGAGTAAGAGAAAATTGTGGGTCAAGACAAACAAACTGCCTTCTGCATAAATTCCTGTTATAGTCTCTCTCTTTACTTTCCAGACAAGAAAAACAGAGCAAACAGGAGCAACATTAGAATATATATATTGTGCTCCACATTTTTACTTAAACCTGCACACTTCTGTGCTTTACTCGTATGCCTAGCAGTTTAAGCTAAGGCTTCCTCATGCCCTCACGGTCTTGAATAAACTTTATAAAGAAATAACCATAAATTCTTTTTTAAAATGAAAACAGGGATTCCTGAAAATTAACTGAATAGAATTGCCGCTGGTTTCTTAGAAGAAAGAAGAAAGCACCTATTTCCTTCCTCCTGAACAATTTATAGTCTTATATATGACACCAGAACTCTTGTTCTACAACTAGGGAAAACGTCTGATATCCACCATTTGCAAGACCTAAAAAATGTTTGATATCCAGCATTTGCAAGACCTAAAAACAGATTTAGGTAGCTTTAATGTGAAATGCATGGACAGCAAGAGGAAAGTTATTTCATCTCTGATGTCCGGGGAGTATAGGAAGATCCCACTTGCTTTTTAGAAAGCAACCTTGTTGCTTTTTATTGCTTACACATGGATCACAATACAGGTAGGGTTGAGAGGCACCACAGTGGAATCATGAGGTCTAACCTCCCTGCTCAAACATGGTCAACTGAGAACACATTGCACGGGCTTGCATCCAGACAGTTCCTAAATATCCCCAGTGAGGGAGAGTCCACAACCTCTCTGGGCAATCTGCTGCAGTGCACAGTTACCTCCACACTAAAGCAGTCCTCCCTAATATTCAGATGGACCTTCCTGTCCATCAGTTTTTCTTCCATTTGCCTCTTGTCCTTTACCTTGGCATAACTGAGAAGAGCCTGGTTCATCTTTGCACTTTCCTTTCACTTACTTACAGACATTGATAAGATCTCGTCTCAGCTGTCTCTTCTCCAGATTAAACGACCATTTCCCTAAGTTTTCCTCACAAAAGAGATGCTCAAGTTCTCTCATCATCTTTGTAGACCTTTGCTTGACTTGCTCCAGGAGCTCCACATCTCTGTTTTACTCAGGAGTCCAGAAGCAGACACAGAACTCCCAAAGTGGCCTCACTAAGGCTGAATAGAGGGGGAGGATCACCTCCATTAACCTGCTGGCTATGATCCTTCTAATGCCCCCCAGGACACCACTGACATTCTTGACTAGAAAGGCATGTGTATTAAGCACCAATAAATAAAAGAAAATAAATAAAAGAATCAAAGCACTGTTCCACTCTTATGGTTCTCAGCACAAACATTCAAAACAAAAACCTCCAAAATAAATTGTATTGACTCCTCTTGTTGGCCTGTCTCCAACATTCAACTTTCAGACTTCTCTTTTCAAGCCATATTTCCCTTCAAATTCAACGTTTTCATATGGGTGAATCTGTCATGGAAAGCAGCCAACTTCTTTATATACAGAAAATCAAAAGCAGTTTCCAGTTATCTCAAGACATTCATTCTTGGTCCAAACTCTCACAATATTCAGCCTAACAAGTGCAAGTTTAGCCTGGAACTTAGGCTAATTCTGATTCACTCTAGTAACAGAAAAAAGGATCCAGTCTCTGGTAAGGCCTTGAAATGTTATCATCTGTAGATGCCTTTTCTGCCCTTCTTCCTTCTCACACCATAAATTTCTAAGAACTAGAAGCTAAAAATTTATTTATATTCATAGTTCTTTGAGACCCAAATACTATGAATTGGTCGTAGTATAGGAACCTAACAAAACATGGTAGCACCTGTAATGCATGACACTAGTTACTCTACATGGCCACAGAGAAAAACTGACAAATTTAGCTGCAAAGACACAGACATTTCAGAAAAAAATGTTGCTGTTCCGTGCTGCATAAATTATTTGTATTATTCAAGCTGGGATTTGTGAAAGAAACGATCAAACAAAATGGATGTAGGTAGACACTTCTGCTCCTGGAATTACCCTGATTTCACTGACATTCCATATTAGTGCTGCAATACTTGTAGGCTGAATTGTGAGTAAAATCTGACTTCCACCTCTGGGTGACATCTCGCAAGAGGCATAAATGACAAGCTGGGTCTGTGACAGAACCATTGCAGAAGAATTAGAAGAACATATGAAAGTTATACAGGCTATATGACGTATGTAATCCAGAGTCACATACATACCACAGGGATGAGTAAAGCATAAGCAACCACAGCTCCAACTCACTCTACTCTGTCTTGTATTTCATTAAATCTAGTTAATTCATGGTGACATCTATAGTATATATTTATTCCTACAGCAGCTATGTGAGGCAGAGGCACTCTTTCCCAAAAAGGCATCATCAATAGAGTGTTTTTCCAAAACAACAGCTTTCTACTGTTGCAGACTGTACAAGGTTAAGATTTGTGTAAGTTTGCAAAGTAGAGGCTTTGCAATAATAGAATTATCTTCCAGGCTAATGCCCTTTAGCACTGAATTATGCCGTGTCTTGGGAAGCAATACAGCAAACCATTGTATTTTTAGCAATTCAAATTTTAACCCCATCAGAACTTCTTAATAATGCCCTTTTTCTCTGCAGGCTCCTTGCTTTCTATGACGTTACCCCTTTATCTAAATCCACAGTCACAGTATGTTCATGAGTTCTCATATGTTTCCAGTTTCAGATTAAATCCATAAATCTACTCCTGGGGCAAATATATTTCCGCAGTTGCAAAAGCCATACGTATTCTGGTTGGATAAAATTCTCAATCTTTATATTTCAGTGTCTTAATTAAAAATTAATTAAAATTGAATTTTTTTTAATCTTAACTTCAAACCAGTAAGATTTTTCATTAGTCACTTGCATATGCATATCATTATGTATTGCTTTTAAAAGAGGATGCAATACTAGTGTTGTCAGAATTAGGCACTGAGCCACTATTATTGCTCTTATTATCAAGCAAAAAATAGGCAGCAAAGCTACATATGTGTTACAAAAAAACTATTAAAAATCAATAAGACTCATAAAGAAACAGACCACATTGTACAGTCAGTCAGTTTTGACACTTAGATGCCCCCTCTATCTTTTACAACAGCTGTGGTTCTTGGTAGAGAGATATGAGGGCTGTTGCTTCTCTTCAAGAGCCAAAATGAGAATTTTGGTTTAGAGCACTCTCTTTCAAAACACATGCATGTACATTTCATGACCAGTAGTCTTGTAAATACATCACAAACTATGAAGACAAAGAATATTATTTCCACCTGAGTTTTCATACTGTTTTTTATTTTTCCTTGTTCCTCCTCCCAATCTTCCTTTAGTTTGCAAAATTTCTAATGGAATATAAAATGTCATTTTATGTTTATTTTCAACAATGTGGAAACTGTACATAAGTCCTCCTATCAGTTTATAAAAGCCTATCTAAGGGAGTTAAGAACAGGTCAATGGTGCTGTTAAAACATCAGTCTATCAATCTTCCTGTTTTCATTGGCTTGACTGGGAAGAATTTTTAAAAGATAATATAAGGAACAAACATGACATTAGAGGTAAGGATTTTAAATACTGAAAAGGTTTGCTTACAGCAGACTTCCTCTAAGAAAAGAAAAAGTATGTCCTTAGGGTTAATTTTTGTTATATATGCAGATAGTGTTATCTGTCTCCAACAATAATGTCAGAACTGTCTGCAATGATTAAAATAGCTAATAAAATTATAGAAACTTTTTTTATAGTAAAAATTGAACTTTGGAGAATAACATGAAAAAAGAAATCTTCCTGTCACCCTACAGTGCTTGGGTGGCAGAAAAAAAAATATTGTAATTACACATTCCACAAATTTTCCCTTAAATTCTGTAAAGCTGTTTAATCATCTTCAATTCCTGTAAACAGGCACCTAGTAATTTTGCAAACCTTGTAATGCCATGTAATATAAAAGTACAAGACAGTAATTTTCAGTCATAATGCCAGCCCTGCAAACTGAACAGTGTGCTATTTCACGAAGAGTCTCCAAATCTAGCATCTATTCATTTCCAGATGACAAAACAAAATGTTCAGGTCATGTGACTACTAGTATTTTCTCCCCTGAGTATTATCTAGACAGTAGGCTTGGCAATACATTAATATCCTCAACCCTGATGGAGTTGAAAAAATTGAATACTGTTTTCAAAAACTTACTGAAGTAATACAGTTCAGGTGACATATATCTGAAGAAGCTTTCATCTTTTTTATGATTGCTTCTTGTGGGAGAAGTTCTGCAGCAGCTTAACCTCATCTAAAAACTGTTCATGAAACTTTTCAAGGTCACCATTAATTGAGCAAATTTCTGTGTAAATGCTGATTGAACAAAGCTTACCCAGGGCAGCACTAAAATGTGAATCAAGTGCATTCATAAAGTGGTTGGCTTGAGTAGTAATTGATAACCTGTTGTGTGCAGCACTCCTGTTTCACTTATTTCTTCTTTTCTTCAGTCTATTCTGTGACACCGTACATTCTCACATCACCATTTTATGGTCAAAAGTCACAAACACAGCAGTCGAGTATTTTTTTTTAGGTTTATAATGAACAGCACTGGGACTATAGTGAGGTCCATTTTTAAAGGACTGTATTTACCTCTGCCAGAGAGGATCTTCTGCTTTACAACAATGCAGTTCTTTAAGCTCTTTGAAGTGAATTGGTCATGTTTAGAAAGAACTTACCACGTAAAACAGTGAGTCTTGTGGACACACTTATTTCGCCAACACTGTTGGAAGCCACACATTCATAAATAGCTTCATCTCGGGGTGTGCGCAGAGGCTGTATTCTGAGAACTGATCCAGATCCATCATCAAACTCTATTACCTATAAAAGGAAACAAAAGCTGTCACAGATGTTGTTACAAATACCTATCCCTCAGCTAATCTGTTCATGAACAGTGGCCTGTTGGTATTCAAGTCACCAAAGACAGGTTCGTTTCTCAAATTTATGCAGCAGGACAAATTCCAGTTATATGGGAAAATGTCTGAGTGGCAATACATGTAACATACGTTGCTTTTCAGTGAGTACTCAGTGGCCTTTTCAACATAGCTTCAAGAAATACAGGACAAAAACCAAATGAGTAAACAAACATACAAACGAACAAACAAAAAAACCCAAAAAAACCCAAGCCAGCAAACAAGGGCACTAAGAAAAAAGTCTGTGACTTAATGCTCTCTTATTTTGAAGTTCACCACCAATGCTTCTCAACTCTCTTAAAAAAAAAATTCTCTTCAAATGACAGTTACATTCATTTTAATTGCTGCCAGTTATATTCCCTCTCTACTCACAGAGTGCAGCTCACTCACTCATTTGGCTCCAAAGTTAATAACTCTCTGCAATTTCTGAACCAAACAGGAGAACTCAGTTTAGCTTTGTATTTAACCCGCAAAATAAGTAAATTTATCTAACAAAGTGATAATTTAGGATGCTAAATAATACAGCAAAACTTCTAAGATGTAGTTTTAAAATTGCAATATTCACACAAGAAGTAATAACATTTATATGAGAAAATTCACTGAATTCACAGATCTTATTTCCTGCTTGATCTGAAGTCAGAATCACACCAAATATTGAGGAGTACTGCAATGCTCTGTAGGTCCTGGAAAAACCTTCCTAATAGTTAAGTAATAGAAGTAATCTCTTTAATCTACTTTTTAAAAAATAAATTTAAAAAATCGTTGAGAGATATCAGTACTACCATCAGATAAATGGTACTTATAAACAAAGGACAGTCAGATTTTTTTTTCTGCTTTTCTCTACAAAATAATCTATATATACATGTACAAAGTGATTTACAGATATGTCTATCTGCACATCTCTTTGTGTCCTTCTGTCTCATTTTCACACAAGCAACCTATGAGAACACTGTACATGATGACAAAAGAGAGCTATAAAGTCTGGGGTCAAAAATGATGGTAAATATGCCCTGCATCTCACTATTTTCATTGTAGGAATCGCTCAGTTCTACTTAGTGTTGGGAGAGGCGCAAGTAAGATAAGAACCCTGGGGTTTTTTGATACTGAATTTGTTTGATAGCCCACTGGATGTATTTTTCTTGTTCTTCCAGTAAAGCCATCTTAAACCAATCTAGATAGGATAAAATATCCACCTGATGTTAGCACAAATAAAGGATAACTAGAATTCTCAATAAATTGACATTTATAAGGGAAAAATATAATTTCAAAGTCTTTAAGCAGTCAGACTAACAATTTATAGATACAAAATGTGAGCATGAGATCTGAATACTCACAGCCATACTTAAAATAGAGTAATTGCCATTGTTTAAACCTGAAGGCTGAATAAATGTATCTGGACAGACACTGAAAACAATTGCAGCAGATTGGATTTGGCAAATACTGCAGAGATTAAGTTTCAATTCTGGTGTCTCAAAAATATGTATCATAAAAGGTATTTATTTTTTCATGCAATGAGTTCTCCCCTTTCCTGCATACCACAGCTAGTTAATTCCTTACCCTTCCCTATCTACTGCATGAGATTTTATTTTTTTTTATGACAGAGATTTTTTAATAAAAGCATTTTGCACACAAGGTGGAGTGATGTAATTTTCAACTTTTAATTTTCCCTTCACTGTCTTTTTTAAGTTCCTCTGAAAAGGACTTCTCAGTCCAAATTAAAGCAGATTTCTATAATTCCTATTATTTGAATTAATTTGCAGTAAAAGGAGAAAAAAAGGATCCTCATTCAGAGTCTGTATCTATAATATAAATAGAAGCTGAAAGATTAATAAAGAAGACCCTCGAGGTCTTACTGTATATTTTAATTTCAGAAGCACTGCCTAACTTTCACTGCTATTGTCAATAAATTGGGAGAATTAAGTGGTGAATAATAAATTTCAATGACAGTAGTCTTCAAACATATAAACAGTCAAGAGAGAGGAAATAAACTATTTGTTCCCCAATTGCTGCATATATCAAGTTCCAGCAAGAGTTCTGGTTTCATGTGGGGCACAGGTAATCATGACAAGTTTCATTAAACCCTGTAGGAGACTGTCCAAGTTTATTGAATTATAACAAAGTAACCCCCAGCATGCTTGGGAAAGCATGTGGATAAGATGGACCACTAGAATCCTTTCCAGCTGTATTTACTATACGAAGACAGGTGTTCAGTTAAAATATTTTGATGTGTGCCATCATTACGTAGCTCAGAGAAATATACAAAATATTAATGAGAAAGAAACCAAACTAAACATTCTCTTATTGATTTGGCTGAAAATCTCAAGACATTTCTTGTTTCCCAAATGTTTTATACGTATTTTTTGAATCTCCTTTCCACTGTTGTTCTTTTCTTATTTACAGATTCTATGAGATGAATTAACAGCCTTACTTCGAGCAGCAAGAAAAGCTGTTTAAAATAATGATTTGGTATGCACACTTTGTAACTGCTCTGCTCAGCGGACATGATAAAAATTATAAAACACTTGGCAAGTGTCAGCTATTTGTTCAAAATACACTCCATCTTACTTGGCTATACTGTTTGTTCAACAGTCCACTAAAGGCATTTTTAAAACATTTTAAGGTGTTTTTATAGTTACATGCAAATAATTTTTATGGAAATAAATCTACTTTATGTTTGCCTATTCTCCCTAAAAACAGGTACACAGATCCCAAGAAAGCAATATATTAGGGAGATACACCATGACATATTGCAGAATAACACACAGTAAACATATACATGCACCATCTTTCTGTTTAGAATTCACTTTGAGTGAAAGTTCTGTGAACAGAAGAGGATAAATTGTGTAAAATTTATGATAAACCTTCTATGTTAATCCCTCTAGCCAATTACAGCTCTGCATATGCTCTAAAAAGTGCAAACAATTTTGGCACTAGGAGGTAACATTTAAATTAATGATTTTGTTTTTCTTGCTGTAGTAAATACACAAGCCAGAAATTATAATGGTTAATGAACGAATTCCAATGTCTTTAGATATTTATTGAACCAAAAATCAAGAAAATAAATTCAGTTTATAGACAAAATTCAGTTCTTCTAAAAGAATCTAACCTCAAATCCAGGAAAAACAATCTTCAAAAATGCTAATAAAAAATAATATTGAGGACTTTAATATTCAGTCGGTTGCTAATAACTATATGTTAGATAATGTTATCATAAAATTCATGTCACAAACATTTTATATACAAGTCTTTAATCTTTGAACAGTTGTTTTCAAGCAAACAGAAGTTTCATATATAACACTGAAAACATTTAAGAGAAAATTGCACACTCTTAGTGCCAGTTTTGATATCTCTTCTAAAAGCTTTCCTCTGTTTTCTGAGTTTTTACTTTATTTTAAAGGTCAATCCATATTTGACATTAATTATTCTTGCCACTACAAGAGGGAATAATACTTGTTTTCTTATTTCCCCCAAATAATCAGAATCCTTTGAGCAGATTATTTTCACTGTTTCCTTTAACTGAAGATTGTGGAGAGAAACATCTTCCTCCAAGCCTTTTCCTAATTTATTGTTAAGAAAAAATCAAAAGCAAGGAAGTTTTACTTTTCCTCTTCAGCAGCAGGAACTACAGTGCTCCTTTCATTTCTTTCATCAAAAGGGGTAAGGAATTGTGGCAGCAGAAGCAGCCAAAGACTAAGCCTGCTTGATGCACCTTGTCAGAAAAAGAGATGGTTCGCTCTTTGGAGACAGCAGTCACTGCTCAACTCAAGTTCTTCATGAGCTCTCCATGAGCCAGCAACTGAACAGAGGCACCACAGAGCTCCTCAGTTCAACCATGCTAGCTCAGAACACAGCAGTAGCAGTTTTCTCTTTAATGGTCCTATGCACAGCCAGTTTTCAAAATTAAAAACTTCATTAGAGTATTCCCACCAAATTATCCCTGATTGTCAATTCTATTCTGCTAAATCACCATTAATAAAGCAAACATAGTGGGAGATTAAAAACAAAGTTGGAATAAAATGTTTTTCAGAGGAACAGAACAATGGACCTAATACCTCAAATCTCTGATTGCTGACTTTCTTTCCTTTTTTGTTCCAGACAATTTTAGGTCTTGGATCTCCTGTAGCTTGACAGATGAATGAGGCAACTCCTCCTGAAACCCCTGTCTGGTCAACGGGAGTTCTTGTAAACTTTGGTGGTGCTGAAAAAAAAAATTACTATATTAATCCAAGCAGTAAATATAATTTTTTTAAAAGTCACATCAATATTTCAAAATTTTAAAAAAAGGAAATGCTTTGTTTCTCCAGTGATATCTTTCACCTGCATGAGAAAGCATTATTTTAAAAAACCTAAAAGGTCAGGAAAGTACTTACAGGTTTTACTAGTGAAATTCGTATTAAAACCAAATTTGATCGCATTGGAATAGCAAGATCACACATTATATTTTATCACCATTATAAATAAAAAATCCAATTTGATTTCTGTTGCAAAATGAGCTCATCAATCAACTGGAATAATATCACGATTAGCCACCTGATGCTGTGATCACAGGGTGTCATGAAAACAGGAAGCTCACCTTTGAGACATTAAAATCAGTGACATTTAGGAGAAGGCATTTGTAATTGCATGGTGGAGGTAAATTATTATGTATTAAGAGTCCAGGCAAAAAGGACTGTATCAGGAGAGAGATTTATGCTCTGCTAATTTTCCTGGCAAAAATGTACCAAAACCAAAATTCAAGAGCACATCCCACCCAGCAAAACAGTTTACTACTACTGCCATGGGGAAATTATGAAAGAACTTCTCTAATGTCAAAAATTGCCAAAACCTTAACAAATAAAACACACTTTAAGTGAAAATAGTAGAGATCCTTTCCCAAGCCACAGGCCTTATGTCTGGACCACAAAAAAGGCAAAGGTATATTCTGTTGAAGAGCATCTGGGTTTCAACAAAACTGTTCTCTTTGAAACCTTTTTGTTTTAACTCAGCACTGTGATATGTAAAGAGACTTGACTGAATCTATATACTGACATTCTGTGGCACAAGTTGTAATCGTGGGCCACCAAGTGAAAAATGACATGCTGCCATTCACCTTTAATTTTTTTTACATTTTGTGAATTCACTGTTAGAACTCAAAGCACTGCAGGAGAAACACTTCATAACAAAGTCCAAGAGCACACAGTAACTCTGTATACTACCTCACAGGCAGCAAATAGCACACATAGCAATAAATTAAATTAAAAATCTTTCACCAAACTTAACTGCTCTAAGGTGTACAACCAGTTTTCCAGCAATTTCTTACGTAGAACTGTCCAAAATCTGGTGAAGGACTCTAGGACTATAGCTGCTACAACTTCTTACAAAAACTGCATACTGGCTTCTGCAGAGCATTATTACCTACATTGTGGATTTGCAGAAATATGGCTGAATACTTAACATAGCTCCAGCTACCTGAACAACAGTATTTTTGCCATCCTGCATGAATTTTTGCTAACCAGCAATTAGTAAAGCTTTTGTTTATTAACCACCTAGCATTAGAGACATAGATAACATTAGACACAGGAGACAAAGGGCAGTTTGTACAAAATGATGAAATTTTCAACTTTCGGACTCTTTTCAAGGAAATCAGTGTTTTAAGGCTGTATATAAAATCCACTTTCTTGTATGATGTAACTAATATTATCTACATCAATAAAAAAGCCTCACAGGCCAGAATAGAATGGAATTGGGTTGGTCTTTGTTTTTCATTTAGACCATAAGCTAGCCAAAAAAAAAAAGGTATGTATCTGTCTGGTCAAACTTCTTTTTACATAAGTAAGACTAAGACATTTCTATAAAAAAAACATTGCCACAACTGTCCTCCAATATGTAATACTGGAAGTAAGTCAGTTATTTTTCAAGTATCATACAATATCAGAGAAGAGAAATTATTCTTAGAACATAAATAAATTTATAAAATTATCTGCCATGGGGACAGGTAAGTACTATGCAATCCCTCTTTTTATTGCTCTATCAAAATGTTCATCATGTTACATATAAAGCAACTACCATCAGTGTAAGGGTATGTGAAATCATAACCCAGCAGAAGCAAAAATGAAAAGTGGTATTTGTTGCCTTTATCTTTATAAAAGTTGTTAATTAAGGTTTGACACAAATTATCTCTACAATTAATGTTGTCAGTTTCTTGACATTGATTGTGACCTAAGCTGCTAGGCACTCTGACAGCAAACACAATTAAACTGCACACACAGTCGTGCTTATTAACATGAGGGCAATTTTGATTGAGAACTGACAACTATTTTCGATCTCCCTTAACAACAGCAGTGCATAGTTCAAGAAAAACTCTCCACAACACAGTTCATTAAGCACAGCAACAATCTATATGGAAACCTTCCACTGCAATTAAATCTGCCAAAAAAAAAAAAGATGTAATATGTTACCAGTTATGATACCAAGAGTCTTTCAGCACTTTTGGAACTCTCCTTGGTAACAACAATAAATGCAGTTAAAATAACAGAACTGTAATTAAAATAAAATAAGTGAAATTCACTTAAAATCAGCATCTCATATTTCTGTACTTAAATTTTCTTAGGGGAATAATAAAAATTGCTGCAGTATTACCTTTTAAATGCAAGAACAAGCCAAGTTTTGCTTGCTTATATACCTGTACCTACTCAATATTGATACTAATAGTAAATTTTGATACCTTGTCAAGCTAAAAACAAAAAAAACCAATCAGAGTGGGAGATACCCGTAACTTGGACTTCTGAAGAGTACCACAACCTTTGGCATTCAAGAGCTGAGGGCTCCCACCATCTCTTACTTGGTATGCACTTCTTGCTGGGACTCTTGAGAAGCCAAAACGACAACTATACAACTACTGCAAATTACACTCTTAATATACAACGGAAAATGGAATTTATTGCTAGCTCACATTAAATACACTGAGCTTGCATTTATTTGCTTTACAGAGTTTTACAGAGTTTAACCCCATAGAAAATAGGCTGCTGCTTCAATGAACAGCAAGCTGTCCCCTCAAGGGCCATAAGAACTTCTGAAATGAGAGATGGTTTACCACTATCCAGATAGAAGTGGAGCTTTTTGCACATTATGGCTCTGTAAAACATATTTTTAAAGTGAGACTAAAAGAACTCATTTTGATTGGAACATTTGAATATCTTAGCATGAGCATAAGACATTTCTTTCTTCCCTTCTGCGCCTCTACATTGACTTTCTAAAGTTTAAGTGGAATTCTGAAATAGTGAATTAAATTAATTAATTCACATTTCATCATGTTATAGAATAATCCATTTTAAAGTTGCTGTTTTGTTCTCTGTGCTGTGCTTTAAGGATGTGTAATACTTTTCATCTGCACCCAAATAAAATGTCTGACAAAATACTTTTGAAGTTCAGCCCCCTTTTTTCCACAGCTACTGCAAACTATTCTTGTGTAGCGACATTTTTATGGACATACGCCTCTATGAAAAGGTGAATATGAGGATAAGACTTCACCTTCTATAAAGTGAGAGCTAAAAGGATGCCTGCAGTCCAACTACAGCTAGCTCAGCATGTGAACTTACTATGGAAAAGATACATAGAGGATGCAGATCCTCATACACTTGTTTCCAGATTCTGTTTAGGGTGTATGAAAGTTCCTAGTATAAAATAATTCAATTTAGGACTAAACTTCATCATATGCCTGAAATATCAAAAATTTTACTTGGTCAGAACAAAAATTGCCAAAAAGCACATCATATTGTGTCCTTTGTAAGCATATATTGCAAGGGTGAATAAAGACATCAGAAGAAACTAAAAATGCAAACACACTTATTTCAAATGCCTCATTTGCTAATACATTCACACATATATGAGGAGATTCCTTAAAAATTACAGTAATTTTTTTCAGTTATAAAGACTCATTTTGTACCAATAAAAGTTGGAAGATGACAATCACAACTGTTCCCATGAAATGTTTTCACCTCAGACTCAGAAATGTAGGTTGAAAGCAGAGTAAACAATGTGGTCTGGCACACATACAATCACACATACCATTTTCACTTAGCATAGTCTTACTGGTCTAGCAGCAAAAAGTTTCACGGGGTATGCAAATGGGCTCACTCTGAGTAAAAAATTCTGTAGTGATTCCTCCCATGTTAAATTACATGCTCAGAAATTTCTCACGCAGTAAAAATCCAAATAAACAGAATTAAAAACAACCACCAAAAAAATCCCAAAAACCCAGCCAAGAAAGAAAAAAGCCCACAAAGCAAAGCAAAGCAAAGCAAAGCAAAGCAAAGCAAACCAAACCAAACCAAACCAAACCAAACCAACACCTTTATTTACCTCATTTTCCATTTTGCAACAGTCACTGTGTTCTACAGACTTAGGAGACAATGCCATATATTCTAAATAAAAAGGCCATAGACTTGTTCATATTTAATGATGGTGAAGGTGGTGAAGACTCCCGTCCAGGTAAAAATGAACAAACAGGCAAATGTTGCACTTAATCACAGTCTGATACTGTATGGATGCAATACAAATTTCATGATTCATTACTATTTTCACAATCCCTCCAGTAGTTAATATATTAAAAAACTATTATACATATATGTAGTACTTAATAGAAAATTACTTAATAGAAATTTCAAAACACCCTTATATACAGCATTAGCAGCTTATTTACTCATTAGTACTAATTTGTGACATCAGTTAGACTGATCATTTTACAAGTAATTGTTTCACCTTAATTCTAACCTGCACTTACAGAGGACCTGCACATCGGCCATGTGAGAAAAGCTAATTAGTTTTTGTTTCTATAAGGACAAGAAATAATTTGTATTAATGAAATCTGCAAAAACTACTGAGTTAACAAGTAGTATGTTCCTAAAGCTCTTGTCTGTCAGTCACAAGCTGTGAAATTTTTCTGTTTCTCATTTAAACCTGTTTTTCGTCTTAAAACTGCCCTTTCCTTAACATCCTTCAGCAAGAATAGCAAAAACACAATCTTCAGATGTCATCATACTCTGAGCAGTGGAATGGTTTTATTATTATATGAATGAAATGTATTGGTTTTGTGTCCTTCAACTTTTAAATGCATTTCAGCCATGCCAGTGAAGTCCCGCTGAAAATTTTGATCCATTTGGTTCCCAGAAACTATTACTAGGTACAAACAAGTGTTTCCCAAAATCTGGGTAAATGAAATCAAGCAATTTTACTTTACAGGCATCACAGCATCCTCTTAAAAATTCAGCCCCTACAAAAGTAATAAAATCTCAGTAATATAATTGAAACACTCATCACCCCACCTTCTTTCTCTAATATGCATTCTTCTAAAAGCAAAAGCACTCAGAACAAAGGACTGATATTTGAGAGAGGTTTCTGGTTATGGTTATGGTTTGGGGCTATTTTTCCAATTTAGCAGTAATCCCCAGTTCCCAACCTTCAATCCTGCATACCTTCCCTACAGATTAAGTAAGGAGTTCAAAAAATTAAAAATATTACTTGCTGATGTCTCAAGGAAAATATGAAAAGTCAATCCTATCTTTTATATTTTCAAATTTCCTGCAACGCAGTGTTAATGTAGTAGGCTGACCATTAGGTTCATTCCTGCCTGAAATGCAAAGTCAAACTGCAGACTTACAAGTAATGTCTCACAAGCAGGATAGGTAGGTTACATTTTCCAAAAGGTCTAATGTTAAAATAGCACACATTTAATGTGTACCTTTAAGCTCTGCAAACCTTGTTACCAGCTCATTTCATTGTGGATTATGTATGCCTTTTTTAGAGACAGACATTATCTGAGCCCTAGGGACATGGGAGGTATATGAACTAACACAGACAGCAGCAGACGTTTATTTGCCAACTAATATCATTCACACACATTCACACATGTTCATTTTAAGCTTATAATAACTGAGAGAATGAAAAAGGCTTTCAGAAATAAGAAGAACCTCTGTGAAAAACCTGCAAAAAAGTGCCTTTTACTAATAGTATAGACCAATACATTTATATTTGAAGTAGAAAGAAGCTGAAGCAGTATACATTGCTGTTCTGTTTCTATTTAAACTGTGGCAGGCAACCGACTAACAATTTAAGCTGGTTTCATGACAAATTTTTGGCACATTTAGTGTAAAACTCAGGCCAACCATTAACTGCTGCCCTATTAGAGCAACACTGTGCTAAGCCTAACAGGAAGCCAGGGTTTACAAGCTATCACAGTCAGTCTCATAGATGATTAGACAAAAGGAGAAACCTCCCAAAGCCACGCCTACTCCCACAGCCATGCCCTGCTGCCTTCATTCCTCAAGTTGGGTGCCCAGCCTTAGCTATCAGTGCTACATATGCACTAGCTTAAATACAAAATTTAGCCTGCATTTAAATACTGCTACAGAAAATGAAAGTCTTATACATTTGCCTCTGAATGTCCCCTTACTTCATGGCCTCTCTGGTTCTTTCTACACAAAAATCCTGGTTGACACTAGAGTTCAAGAAAAGAGAATCAGGATGTTTGGTTCTAGTATTTGGCTAACCTGAGCACTGAAAGATGCAAGCATATGACTAAGTAATACTCACTATCCAGTAAATGCATAGGAGGGCAAGAATTCTCCCTTTTTTTCCCCATGCCCATAGGAATTCCAGCACTATTAACCCAGCGTTCATGATATTAACTCAACTGTAGATATGCCTTTAAGTCATAAAACAGCACATGTTCAAATGCACATTACAAAACAAGATAGGTATAAGCTTGTGTATACAATATTTATCACAAAAGTATATGTGAAAGCTAGGTGTAACTTAATTTACCTGAGTTAGAAAGAGGACCTTGCTAGTAAATCCAGTACTAAGCCTTCTTTCAGCAGCAAATAAAAAGCATGAAGTCTCTTGAATCTAAAAGGTTAGTGACGTGCACCACTTTATCCCCCAGGAATATTACATAACCTTGTCATATTCTCTAATTTAACAAAAGGAAATTCTGCTTCAAAGCTCTCTACTGCTTCTTTTTCAAATTTTAATGTCTGCAGACTGCATATGAATTATTTGGTAACTGAGAGCTGGCACTCCTTTTCAATGTGTAGAGTAAAAGCAGTGAATTTTAAAATGCCAGACAAGCTGATCTCTTTCCAGAAGAGTTTTGCTCCAACAGAAAGGTAGGAAAAAATGAGACACTACAAGTTTCATTTAGGGACTGGGAATATCTGGGTTATGACTAGAGAGATGACCTTTAGAAATGTTTCAGTCTTACTAAAACCCTCAAAATACAGGTACCAACATGAGGAAGCATAAAATTGGGACACTGCAACAATGAAGTGAAACTTCCACTCATATTTTATTTATCTAAAAACAACAAAATGCACACCTTGCCATTTATGCTGATTACTGACTGTGAAAGCAAAATCAACTATCTAGTAATAATACTGACTCTACATACTAATATGATTCAGTGTTAATGCTTGACAAGGCATTCACATAAGCAAATTCTCATAATTCCAATTCAAGCAGAAGTATGCTTGTGTCTAATCAAATCTCACAGCCCATATGAACATATGCAATATGGGGAATTAAGGGGTTCAAGATGACTTTCTACTTGCAGAACAGCATTAGGAGATGACATGACTTGACATAAGCATAATTTATTGAGCTAAACTGGTAAAAAAAAGACTATCATTAAGCCTGCTATAAAGTAATAATAATTAAAAAACCTAGTTAGGAGAGACTCATAAATCTCTTTCCTTCTTACTAAGTTAGGCCTGCTTCATCCCAAAACTCAATCAACACCTCCTTCTATTAATTATAAACCAACATTTACCATTTACCTACAAAGATCAGTTATATGCAACCTAAATTAGATGTTCAGCCAAGTAGACAGAATATATATACTCCTCTTACCAGCAAGCTCTGTGAGCTGTGCAAGGCAGCCCACCTTCAGCTGTACTGTAAGACAGGTTAGCATGGCCTGTAGGATGATGCATTGCTGATACAAAAGCAGACATTCATAAACTAGGTCAGAAAACTGTTTATAGATATTAAAAAAGATTCAGTGACTAAAGGCCCCAGTGGATTGTCCCAGTTCTTGCCTACAAGTCACTTACGATACATCAGTGTGGTTAGCACAGCACAAGCCGCCTGCTCTGGGATATGGCTGTGCAGACATAAAAGCACTGATTAGAATGTATTTACACTGGCAGTATTTTTGATACTGTATATTTTTTGAGTCCTATTGTGTATAGGTCCTGTTGCAAATAACAACCACATTTTGTTGTCATTAAGGGCAATGCACTGCAAAAATGCAAGAAATACTAGTCGTAAGGTACTCAAGGTTCATCTGCTCCATGAACCTTTACAGGGGCAAAAAGTTGTTCTAGATTGTATGCCAGCACAGATTTGAAGCATGTAAGAATATGAGAACTAAAACCTCATACAAAGAAATGGACAACAGAGGTGTTGCCAGATCAAGGATTTTATTAAAGAGCAGAAGCATAACCAAAAGAAACGTATCACCACAAAAAGGTAAACTTCTAATCACTAGAAGTTCATTTCTGTTTAAATTGTGACATGTAACAGCACTTCATACAATGACACCTGTTCTGCCACCTATTACCTGAAATCACTGAAAATACAATTATTTTATATCCTGTATATCTTGGTGTAGCATTGCACTTGCTTTACAAGAATCTTGCATGATTAGTTATGTTACTTCAGTAATTTTTAATAAAATTTTCAGTGGTTAGAGATACATTTAAGATAAACCTGTAGTGCTGTGCCTAGCTTATATCTATCTCATCTATCTCTCAATAATGTATTTTCCATTCTTCTGTCTTTAATGTAAATTTTTTCTTCTTTTACAAAGAGATACCAAGAAATCATAACACTACCTATAACTGATACTGAGTCAAAGAATGCTATTAAAATAATGGCGTAAGACACTAAAGGACACAATCAAACCTTTTTTTTCTTAAAATAAATAAGGAAAAAAATTACATTTGACCTAGCATAGCGATTTTCACTCTGAAATCTGTTACAATTGGAAAGCATGATTCATGGCCATCTTTAAAAGAAAAGTAGAAATTACTAGAATATAACTACCAACAAGGATTTAATTCTTTATTTTCTTGCAAAGGCAGATAGGTCTTTACAACTACTATAAAAATAATTTTTAAAAAATAGTATCAGTCGTAGTCATGCTTTCCTTTTAAGGTCGTATCTAAGTAGCATGAGGAAAACAAATTCACTGAAGTTTAGTCTCAAGAGATAGAACTGGAAGCCAGAAGCACTGGAAGTAGCAGCTGGCTCCTGGACAGAAGGGAGGGCTGACAGCCAAAACTTTGTAATTCTAATCCCATCTCTGTTAATTGCTTGCTGTTTAGCTTCAGGCAAATTACTTAACCTCCGTGTCTCAATTTACTTAATTCCAGGATTATGCTACTTCGATTATGTCAGAAAACATAGGGAGGAGTATTACAGTTGTTACTGCCACTGTATTTACAAAATTTGTGCAGGGATTTGTGCTCATGCGTTGAATGAAATGTTCCAGTTTAAGTCCTACCTACTTACTACATGGGTGACACTACTATGAGGGCAAAGAAGACAAAAATGAACAAACAAACCACACTCAAATCTAAATTTGAAGTGTCAGTAGAAATCGGTAGCTATTTGAAAAACTTATTAGTCTTGGAAAACTGCAGTCCTCTGCATATCAGTATTGCAAATTGTTGGTTTAATTAGCACTCTTTTCTCTAAGGAAATGAGCTCACATCGCTCAAGTGTACTGAGTAAGAACTGCTCATTTTGACTCTAAGAAGTATGTACTCAAAGGAGTACACTAAGAGGTATGTACTTCTATAAATTATAATAAATTATTTCTGCAAAATGTATCATTCTGCATCATAATTAAAATTCAGTGGTATATGATTAATATTGTGTGTGTCCACTGAAATAATAGAATTGAATGCTTTAATTAAGAAACCATGTTAATTGTAATAATCACTTAAAATATTCGTCTAGATAACAGTAAATATGTATACATACATTTAGATCTAATATGCATGTGCAGAAATTAGAGATTTAAGGAAATTGTATTTCCACATCAAGCTTCAGTAACCTCTTGAAAGTATACTTGAAAATGGCTGACTGTTTGTTCATGAAGAGATCTGAGAACCTTGGTTTGCTGTCAACGGATTCAAATTTCTGTATGTCTTAATCTCAGTGGCCAATTCAAAATGTAGAAAATATCAAGTGCTCACTGCACTCCATTATCAGAGCTACTATCTGCTTATGGAAAGATTACAAAAGGTAGAACATAACCTGAACTGTTTCAAAAATTAATTTTTCTCTGATTTTTTCCTTCTGAATACAAAAAGACAACCAGAAATGAACTTGAAAGTTTTGACAAAAATTCATATATAGTTAGATTACTAAAGTTGGGGATGCAACAAATACAGCAGGGCACCAAATAGAACACAAAATAACTGGTATCAAATATCCAAATATAAAATGAATTGGGCTGTGGAAAGACAGGGATAAGAGACAAGATAAAAAAAAGCTCATTTCGTGAAAAAAGGAAAAAAAAGATAAAAAGAGAAGCAGAAATTAATAGGGCAGAAGGATAACCCAAACCCAGATGAATCTCAGGTCTACTGAAGTAAAAATTTAGGTAAAAATAAAATCTTCATATATTACCATAATGCCAGTCAGTCATATATCTTTAGTAAAAAATTAAGAATGTTTGAAAACTTAGATTTCAGTGTATATAAAAGTTGCTTGCTCTCAAGGGCTGTCTAGAAAGTTGTAATTTAATCTTTCTGTTCTTTAACATGCAATACCTCTCATAAAATAATAGTAAAACCTCTTGAATGATTTACTGTATTGTTCATAAATCACAAGAATTAATTACTACATGTATTGCTCCTTCACTGAATGCCTTTAGAAAAGCAGATTCTGGTTGTTCAATAATTTGGCATCTTACTGTGTCATAAGCTGGCACACACAACTGGAAAAAAATTCTAATTAGAGTTAGCAATAAATATTGAGAAGTTAGACTTTTATGCTTGCTCTTGTAAAACAAATCCTCTTTTAAAAGTAGACAGCTTTCAAAAAAAAATCTTGGAAGGTTTTGGTTTCATTACTCTTAACTTCTCACTGCAATAGTAACATTATAATGTAATGCAATATATGGTACCAACAAAAGGAAGGTGGGGAAAAGAATTAATATAAAATTATTATTGACAGAGATGAAAATCAGCCCACTGAAATACCGGATGTATTTTTTAATGTGTTTGGCCTTAACCACAGCAAAACTTTTAATGATTAGGAATAATAGATTTGAACATCTGTGTGCTTCTTCCTCCTCAATAGACAGCCATATAGTAAATTGATATGAACAGGCTTAACTTTTGTATCAACCTGTAGCATAACAACACGGTTATGTTGTTGGCTTTTGTTGTGATTATATAATTAGTTGTGCATGGGTATACAGGAACATATCTGCTGGGTACACCTAAAACCAGTAGAATTTTCACTCTTCCCAATGCAGGAGCTTCCACTGGCCAAGGACCTCCAACCTGCCACATCCTACCTGGTATCAAAAGCTACAAACATAATGATCTGTGTTTTCTGTTTATTTTTAAGGTTCTTACTTACTGGATGTAGTAGCTTCTCTGAAGTTGTTCCCTGTTACTAGGACAAGAGTAGTAGGATATTTCCAACTGTTCCTTCTTAGAGACAAAAAAGCTATATGCCTGGGTATGGAGATACCAAGTATGGGGAAATTAATATAGTGTATACAAGACTAGGTTAATAGGGAATTATTTTATGTTACAAATATAAATTCATAAGAAAGAAATACAGAAAAAAAAAATCTTGAGGTAGCTTAATCTAAAGAAGACATGCTTCACCTTTTGTAGTTAAGAACTGCTGTTTTTCAAGGAAATAATCTTGCTTTCAGACCAAGGTTACAGATTACCAGCCATGCAAAAAAATCAGAACTTATAAGGCTGACTATATAACTTAATGTAGCAAAAGAAAAAACCCAAACCAAAACAAAACCCAAAAAAACCAAAACAAAACAGTACAAGAAAAAATGAAAGACTGTTTTTGCATTTGAGAGCACAAGGCTAATGTGTATATTTACAGCACCAGAAAAAAACCCAACACTTTAAATAGTGTCAAAAGCATCCCTCACCTTTGAGTTTACCCATACTGCAGTAAATCTTGTAATTAGTCATATACACATGTTCTAGTCAGTTTTAATTAAGGTAAGGCAATACAATTAACTGTTAGCCACAGATCCCTCAAGCAGGCAAAGAACTACATGGACCTTGCAGACAATCAGGCTAAGCTGTCAGCCTGATGGTTAAGGTAGCCAGAGCATATCTATACGGTCACAACTATGTTCAACTTCAGAACTGACACAACCATCCAACAACAAACTTTCAAGTTCCTTATAATGCCTCACTGAAAAACCTATATCAATCCATACTCCATTACACACACTTTTAGCTCCTTTGCTTTTTGCAATGCATGCCAAAGATGTTAGTTTTGTCACTATCAAAATGAAGTTTTGTATAGGTGTGTAAATCTTTCCATACTGGTGACCTCCAAGTTCAAATCTCCTGTAACACTTGAATGTCAAATTTCTTTTTCAACCCACCAGCACATTTTCTTTTTTCAAGTGGAACTGAGTTCTTTATCCGATACATATCTTGAGCCTCCCCTGTTCTCTCAGATCTGAGAATTTAAGTCCTTTCTGATCGAAGTAAGGGCTTATTTCTTAAGCTTTCTGATCGTTTCTCAGTGAATGCTTCCACCATGCCCTCAATTTCTTCTTTATCTTGTTTACAGGTGATTCCTCTGCACCATAGCTAAGGAGTATGAAATTAGTTCAAAAGCTAAAGCATTACACTGTTAAAAGGCAGGATCCCTATGACAAAGTAACTTTAATTGCCAACCACTGCAAATAGAAAAAATATTGGATCTTGCACTGTAGAACCAGAGCCAATTGTCTGCGTCATTGCTATTTGAAAATACTCATGTTCTTTCCCACGTTCTGATTCACTGTGACCTTTCAGGACTGAATAAATTAACCTCTTTTCTGAAAGAAATAAAAGGACAATAAAAGTCAGGTAGGCGTGCATAGTTTTGTGTGAATGAACAATGAAGAACAGATTAAAAAGTCATACAGTTACCTCCAATGTCCAGACATATACTTCTAGGAGCAGCTATCTTACTCCCAAGATCAGATGAATGTTTAAAAAGGCCACCATAGAACTGAGTGCTTAAGTGAATGACGTAAAAACACCCAGATTATTGAAATAAATTCCACCCTGGATACTTCACACAGATGATTAGACCCATTATGGATTTTCCTTTCTATTTTTAACTGATTTTCTAAGAATGGAACTATTAGGTTCTTCAAATGCTGTGAAAGATACACTAAATTTTGCTTTAAATCACAACAGTGAAATGATGGTGCCAAAGAAAACCTGCTGCCTGATATTCCTAAATAGAGTCAGCCTTTTGACCATATAGCTAGACTTCGTATGGTCGTGAAGGACTCCAGTACAAGTACTGCTTTTCAAGACAAAGCACCTAAAAAGTTTCTAAAGATTTTTACAGTTATGTTCACAAAATGAAGATTGTCTAATATATGGCCCAGTGAACATGGGTATTAATAGAAGTAGAGATTTTGGAGAACAGCTTTTTTTCCTGAACTGCCACATTGTTACCAAACTTGACTAGGTTTCTGACATACCTAAATTTCTGTGAAAGATCATTACAGTTAGGCAATCCTTGAAGACTGGACTGTTTTCAAAATATTATTTTTGTAATTAATTAGAAAGCCACCTAAGTCATTAATTGATACTATGTTTGGTTCAAGTGATTTTACCCATTATATATCTGTAATTATGTAAAATTTTCCCCTTCTTGAGGGAAATATGCACAATATGAACAGCTAAATTCATTTCTTTAATGAGCAGCCTAATTCCTTCACTATAGTAAGCTGCTTGATAACCAGCAGTAACAGTGATAAAGTTTAAATTTATGTAAGTTGAAGATTTGGACCATTATTTTCAGATTCAGCTTGAGAAGCACATGTACAGTACTGTGATCAGGTTACTACTTACACAGGTTCCAAAAATAAAAAATTTGCAAACTTAGCTCCTTATGCACTAGCTGACTGTTTCAAAGTTGGATGGACAGACTGATACTATTCGTACCTGTGCTCAAGCAAAGACTCACCACATCAAGTAACCATAACACAGAGTACAGGATGAATTCCATAGGTTATGAACTAATTATTTGGGTGACAGGCACTCATACTACACTGCACAAAAAGTTAGTAAGTAAAAGGAGTTTTCCTATGAGACAAAAAAACCCCTGTGTTTCTAATGAACTAATTCACATATTGTGCTTGAGTTTTGCAGATAAAAATATAAATATGTTTGACTTTCTGATAAAAAATTTCTTCAAAAGAATTTAAAATCAATTTATTAAAATTCAAGACTGGATATTGGTTTTGCTCAAAAAGTATGAGCACAGAATTTCTTTTCATAGAATTACAAAACACCCTAGTTAAAAGTGACACACAAAAATCATCAAGTACAATCTTGGTCTTGAACTGGACAGCTCTAAGACTCACACCATGCATCTGAGAGCATTGTCCAAATTCTCCTTGAACACTCTCAGGCTTGGTGCTGTGACCACTTCCCTGGGGAGCCTGTTCCAGTGCTCAAACACCCTCTGGGTGAAGAACCTTTTCGTAACATCCAGCCTAAATCTCCCCTGACACAAGTTCATGCTGTTGCCTCAGGTCTTGTCACTGGTCACCAGAGAGAAGAGAATAATTCTGGAATTTCATTCCAGAAGTATGCACAATTCTGCAAATAGAAAATAGGTATTTATTTATCCTAATCTTTATTCTTATTTCATTAACTGCAGTTGCTAATTCATTTTCTCTTAATCTTAACTAAATTCTAGAATTATACTCATAAGGTAACAACTACAAGGAGAAGAGAGAGAGATCTACACATTTCAAATTCATGTACTGCTTGTTTAGACTTCAGCATTTTTGAATAGCAACACAGGAGAGAGCGCAAAGCTGGTTTGTAGCAATGAAAGAAAATCTACCATGTTTTTTATGTATTTGGCAAACCTACGTTTGCTCCTACAGCATAAAAAATTTACACTAGAGAAGAAATTCTAGCAGCCTTTAGTGAAGGTATTCCCTGTGAAATGATGCCAAATATGTATCTGGGTGTCCTTATATAAAAAACCTCCATATGTATTGAATGAAATACTTTGTAGCACTTCATCATGCCTCTGTGTTTCAAAAGTCCTCATAAATATCCAGGCTACGCTGGTAGTGGGCCTTAAGTTTTTCTATTTATTGATTGGCATGATCAATTTCTTCCAGGTCTGTTAGTCCTCCCCGTAATCTTGGAAGAAATCAAGAAAAATTCCAGTGAAATAAAGCTAATGAGTGGGTAAACAATGATGAACAGGAATTACATTACAAAATAGTAAGTAATGCATTTATTTATATCAGCATTATTTAGTATTTGTAGAATCTTTAGCACCCTCATAAAATTGGATCTGAATTCGCTATATCCAGCAAACCAGAAAGGATAATCTTCCTTCAAGAATGCTTAAAATCTTAACCTTACCCCCTAAAATGTTTGCAGTCTACGTATAAGATAAGGCCTGACACCTGACTATTGTCCAACTTAATATAATACACTGAAAATATGAGAGAGTTTTAGTCTGCAGGAATGGCATTAAAATGAATTCTACTAACTTTCTAACAATTGTTGAGTTTTTAGCAGAGCAAAATGCAGCTGAAGGAAATATTTCAAAGTCTCTTTGCAAATGACTACGGAAAACGAAATTTTTGCTTATCTTTCTTAATACCCTGCAATGCAGGTTTACACCAACCTGTAAAATGGCCTCCAAAACAAAACACGTAATAAAAAAGTCACTATCTCTGCACTCTGGTTTGTAATTACTGGAGCTGTTACAGGAGAATGTTCATCAGCTTGACTAACAAGCAACTCTGCTGCTGACTCACAGATATTAAAATTACAGAAAATATATTGAAAGGTAATCAGTGATCTCATTTATTAAGAAAAGAGCACATTTCAGGCAAGTGAGAAATTGAGAGCTTACAGTAAATACATCTTAGGTCTTCAGGTTGTAACCATCAACACAAAATACTTCCTCAATCAGGAAACTGAGTCCAATCTCACATTTTAGGGTTGAATTACTCTTTATTTTTCATTTTGCCCGCTGAGTGTATGTCCTAAGATGCTGAATTGTATCCCCATTCATCTGTTTAGCCCGGAAATAAGTTTTGCACCTGTAAAACTAGATCTGAGAGTGAAGGAGGGAGAAGGGAGAAGGAGAAGCGGTGGAATGTTGCATTCAAAAACATAAAGATAAGAGCTTTAGCTTTCTGTCTTGATGTGTGCTGTCTGCAGTGGGAGAGAGCCCTCCTTTGCTTTTGGTTAGTTTTTTTAGCTGGCTGAGGCAGAGATGTTCCCCAGACTGTTGCTTTTCTCTTTCTCGGAACTGATTGGCATGCTCTGGACCGAAAACCCAGGAGAGCATCAGGAGCTCACGCTGGTGGCCCACCGGGGCCTGGGACACAGCATTTTCCACCAGGCGCTGATAAGAGACTGAGCAAGCTGAGCTACACCCCACGAAAAGGACTTCCTGAATTTGCCACCTCTCAGAACAGCGAGAGGTTTTATTGTTTAATATTATTATTTTTATTTTTTTATGCTCATGGATACTTTGTATGTTAAATAAACAGGTTTTTTTTCACTTTTCTCCAAGGAAATCTTTTCCCCAAACAGAAGAGGGAGGGGCCACTTCAATCTGTTTTCAAGAGGGACCCCTTTGGAAGTTTCCTTCCAAATTAGCCCTAAGCCAGGACAGTGTAACAGGAATTCAATGTCTTATTTCAGTTCAGGAAATATGGGATCACAGCCAGCAGATACCCAAAATATCTGTCTCATATTAGAACCTGAGATGAGGATGTTCAGCATGGAAAAGATTCGGGGAGCTCTTACAACAGCCTTCCAGTGACCAAAGGGGTCTTAAAAGAAAGAGGGAGAGGTACTCTTACCAAGAGTAAGAGCACTGACAGGACAAGGGGTGAAGGTTTTATAGTGAAAGAGGGTAAATTTAAATTGGACATAAGAGAGAAATTCTCTCTGGGAGAGCTGTGAGACACTGAAACCATCCCTAGAAGTGTTCAAGGCCAGTGTGGATGGGCCTTTGAGCAATCTGGTCCACATGGAAGGTATCCATGTCCATTGCAAAAGGTTCTAAACCATAAGTCACTCAAAGACCCTTCAAACATCAACGACTCTATGATTCTTATCGGCTAGAAAGCTTTTCTTACATACTTATCATTCAGATCACTCCAGATTCTGTTTTCTAGTGAAATAAACGTCCCAGCCAATATATTAAATCTGCCATTGATAACTTACAGCAGTTGAGACTTGAGTTCTCCTTGTGCTATAAAACAATCTATTGTAGTATGTAATGAGACATTTACTTTCTGGAGCTGTAAAAGAGATACTAACAAGCTAAGCTACATAATGATAAGTGACATTGGTTTCATGAATCTGCATTTTTGTGCTTCTGTCAGGATAGAAGTCTCCATCCATATGGAATTGTACACTTCTGAACTTCCAATTTTTTGCTCAAATTGTAACATGAAGAATCCCATAAGTTACTATTTAAAAGTTTAAATATTTAATGACTGCCATTGACCTCCTTCACTACTAAAAAGCCTATAATATATTATATGGCTGATGTCAAATATTTGTTTAGGCTGCAGTTAAACTGTAGTCGCAAAAATTGATCTTGTTCATGAAGACATTGTGTATTTCAAGAAGAGCCAATATATGTGAGAAATATATGGTCAAACAGCATAGCGGGTTGACTCTGCCTGGGTGTAAAGTGCAGACCAAAACCTCTGTCACTTCCCTCCTTAGCCTATGGAGTGGAGAGAAAATACACCAAAAGACACACAGGTCAAAAGAAGGACCGGGAAATCATTCACCAGGTACTGTCACAGACAAACAAGACTCAGAGAAGTTAATGTATTTATTATGAATCAAAGACAGTAGGTTAATGAGAAATAAACCTTTCTCTGATGTCTTCCTTTTTCCTGGGCTCAAGTTCATTTTTGTCTTTCTCTCCCTCCTGCCCTTGAGCATCACAGAGAGGTAGGGAATGAGCTCATCACACCTTGTCTCTGCTGCTCACTTCTCACCCTCCAACCCCTGCTCCAGTGGAGGGTCCCTCCCACAGGCAACAGTCCTCCATGAACTTCTTCCACACAAGTCCTTCCAACAGAGGACTGGAAAAGAGTAAGGAAACCTTCAGGAAAAGAGCAAGGCAGGACGGATCCCCCACAGGGTCACAAGCCCTGTCAGCAAACTCGATGCAGCAGGAGCCTCTCACAGGGTCACCACCTTCTTTGGGCACATCCACCTGCTCCATGGGGTCCTTCATGGCTGTAGATGGATAGGTAGATGTAGATGGATAGCTTCATCAGGGGCTGCAGGGCCACAGCTGCCTCCCGTGGTCTTCACCACGGGCTGCAGAGCAATCTGCTCTGCTGCCGGGACCACCTCCTTCCTCACCCTCCTTCACCACTGACCTGGGTGTCTGCAGGGCTGTTTCTCTCACCTATTTCCTCCCACTCCTTGTGCTTTTCTGTCTGCAATTGCCAGAGCATAGCAACTTCCTTCTCTTTCTCAAATCTTTTATCCCCGAGGCACTACCACCATTACTGATGGGCTTGCCTTTCGCCAACAGCAGGTCCTTCCTGCTACCATCTGGCATTGGCTTTGTTGGACATGGGGGAAACTTCAAACAGCTTCTCACAGAAGCCACCTCTGTGGCCCCCTTCTACCAAAAACTTTGCCTAGTACAAACAGTGATTATTTTCTACTTTCTGCTTAACAACCTGCCTGATGTCTCTGTAATCTATAGCACTGTCATCTTTCCAGACCCTCCTAAGCTTTTACTTTCCGCAATTTCCTGATCTATTCATTGTACAACTTCAATGAAGAATGAAAGATGCAAAGGGCTTACAGCAAAGAGCCTGAGCCTGAAGCCTGGCAGATGGCCAAGGAAAGAAAGCCCGTGTAATTGCATTATCTTGCACCCATATAGGGAAATAGAAAGTTACAAGAATATCTTCGATTCTAGCATTTCCCACTAAGTAAAAACACAGAAATCTTCACAAAGTTGGGTTTTTATTCCTATTAGAAAAAGAAATTCTACAGTATAATATGTATTTATACAAATTCCAAGTCATCTGCACACTTCTGCTGATATACAGGAGCAGCAGCAGCATAAAGCAACCTGTAATCACTAAAGCTGGTATGTCTGGCTGAAAATAGAAGACAGCCAGCCATTACTCTACTCAGTTTACAGACTATTTCTTATAAAACAAAGAAATCCTTGATCCCATGAAACCTAGATTAATTTTCAGGCTATGTAGAACAAAACTTTCCCTGCTTTTCCCCCCACTGGTTTGTCCTTCCACAGCTCCTGTCACGCTTACTATGTCAACCAAGACTGTCTCTCAAACAATCCTCACATCTTGCTTCTCATTTGTCTTGTTTCTGCTCACATCTTCCCACTCCTGTATCTTGCTATAAACCATTCCCCCTATCTTTCCGCAAATGCAGTGTTTTCCATTAGGACTATGAGTTTTGTTAACATTAAACAGTAATTAATTTTTTTTTATTTTGAAACTATTTGATCAATCATTTAGCTTTAAATTTGTTCCAGTGTTAGCAGTTTTTATGTCATATTGTAGATATGAGATCCAACAATATTCATTCTGGAATACCATCTTTAGAAAGTCACATATACACCTCTTTTTTTTTTTTCTTCTTTTTTTTTTTTCTTTCTTTTTTTAATGTTTCACCTTTATTCAAAGGAATAATGACCTATATAGATGACCCATAGTCATAATACTATGACATAATAAAAGAGCATAAATGAAAACTTCCAGACACTGTAAGTAGCAGAGATGCCAGTTACATAACTATCTAGCCAAGCCAAGCAAACATTCTTATATAATCATATTCCACTAACTTTAAGCTGTAAATGGTGAGAATACATGAGACGAAGCTATAGCTGACAAATTTCCCCTTTTTTCTCTACTACTAATACAGCCATAGTATGGTGTTTAACACAGACTATTTCAACAGCTACTCCAGTCTGCTGCTGCACATTTGAACATGATGCAATGTAACAGCAATGGACTTCCTCATTTACATCCACAGCGGACAATTAAAACCTGATGGCTTTCCTTTTTTTAAATAAATCTGAGTCAGATAGTTCCATCCCTTAAGTATAAATAAAATACTATGCTGAGTTATTTATTTTAAGATTCAACAGCTATATGGCAAACGGCCTGCATGCCTTTGTCATCTGCAAGGCATGCAACATTTTCCTGTTCAGCTTCAGCAAGAGCCTAAGCACAAACTTCAAGCTGTAAGATAAAACAAGCAGGATGGATACTTGTCTTGGATACCTATTCGTAATTTCAAGGAAGAGGCAGATGTCAGACACAGAAGTTCTGCCAAGGTATATCCTGCATTATTTGGCTTCTAACTAATACACCATTTTGCATGGTCTTACTTCTGTCACACAAGGATGCTTAACGAGATCAGAAACAATGAAGAAGGATCACGTTGATGCTCCCTCAGCAGTGGGTGGCAACTCCCTGAAATGCAGCCACCTGTGTTTCAGCTTCAAAAGAAGTTAAACAACATGTTTTCACAGATCTCTTTGTCCTGAGTTCAGCATAAAACAGAAGAAAATGTTAATGTGTAAAATACTCTCCAATAAGGCACTATGCATTTACCACACCTAACTGAAACTCTAGGCCATTAGCAGCCACATTTCTATTCTGTATCTGCTCCTTAAAATTAAGCTTAGGCTGTACCTAGCAAAACATAGCAATGTGTAGCCTTTGTATTTTCCCACTGATGAAATAGTAGATCATTCTCAAAATATCAATTAACCTTTTCAGACATCACTTTTTTTCCCCCATATGGAAGGAATTCACTTCCAAAAAGCTAAATCTAGCATTGTTTCTATTAAGACAGTTACAAACATTAGAAATTATCTGATCTCAATTCAGTTGTTGTTATTATTATTATTATTATTATTATTATTATTATTTTAAATGATCCTCTAACAAGATGGTACAGCCTTTAAAAAAGCCATAAAAAAGCTTTTGCATATGCGTATAAAGTGTTTCATATTTTTAGCTGTGCTTTAAACAGAATCACTCCCTTGTCACAATCTCTGAAAGAAAGAAGTTTGTAGAACATCATCCTTCTGTCTCTTCCATTTCAGTTTTTGTAATTTCACAAAGCTAGTAAATGTATCATTACAAAAACCATTGAAATTAGTCATTATTAAGTTGCTTGTAGGTTTTCTGATTTTAGTGAGGTCCTCTCAATGAAGCTTGAAAAATAATTTTATTAGAATGTGGACCCTATAATTAAGCTCCATGAGATTCAAGTAGTTTATGTAATTGACTTTTCATTAAACTTTTCATCATCTGTCGCGAAAGCCGTAATTACAGTGAAAACTAATCTGAGTTGCACACTAATTCCCAAAAAACTATTTAGCATTACATATCGGTTTTCATAATTGTCTGGGTATTTCAACCCCAAAAATCAAAATTTCAGAGATATTTCTTTAACTTTTTTTTTTTTCCCCCTAGCATCTTCCTGAGTTTTGGAACTGCACCTTCTGTTTGCAGTTCAATTATTCATTCTAATGCTGATTATACTGCTGTCCAAAAAGTCCTAATTCAAATTTAACCTCATTACAGATTTGAAAATGCAAAAAGCCAAAAATTTAAAAGACCAAAAATTTAATAAACTTCAATTAATTCATACACTCCATAATGACAGCAACAAAATATCAAAGCAATAATCCTGATAAAAACTTTGATCTCAGCTGCAGTATTGTGTTATACTGAGGATTCTGCTACTGGTAGAAATTATTTATTTATTATTTATTTCAAAGCTTATCAAAATGCAAAGAGCTTCTCAGTCCTTAAATTACGTGTTCAAATACATCTTCGATGACTACCAAGGAAATTTAACACGTCATAAGTTACAGTGCTTGAATTTTTTTTTATGTAGAAATTAATGTATTAGGAAGTTTTTTCAAAAAAGAACTTGAAAGTTTGCATAATCCACATTTCAATTCACTTGGTTTAAAATAAGTTCTGCATTTGAATTATTTTTTTTAGAAACTTAAGTAATTTTCAATGAACATTAAAAATAGTACAGAAAACCTTATGTGCACCAGTCTTTCTTTACTTCATTTTAATAATTCTTAGTTTTTAAAAGATGAGAAATAGTAATAATATTTTTTTAAACATGACTTTTACAATAACTCATAGGGAAGGCAAAATCTTAGTTTTTTAAATCTTCTATCACATGTAGAAACTGAAACCATTCCCTTTATGATAAGTAACAAAAAATTATAAAACCTCTGGCCTTATTTAACATGCATGGTCAAGTTACTGTTTTCTGTCAGTACCTCTTTGGTTGTATCATAAAAGGAACAATTGATTGAAAAAGCATTCATCTGCACAATATGCATAAACCAAAAAAAAAAAAAGCATTGATAATATTTATTTTAAAACACAAACTGAGCTGATATACACTGAAACACAAGTACAACATGCTCTACTCAGAGTTTTTAAAATATTTTCCAGTAACTATGCAAAAATAAATAAATGTAAACATCATACAAAATACAGTTTTTGACAGAGAAGATTAGCAATGCCAATATGCATAAGTTTTTAGATGGTGAGACACCGAGTGCAGTCAAATCAGCAGGTTTTTCTTTGTGTAACTCCACTAACTGCAGTGTGTCTCTTTACACATGGTGCAATTCAATATTAGTGACACCTCTTTATCTGCTTACATGATGCTGATCAAAATCACCACAACTATCAAGGGAACTGGCAATTACCTGCTAAACATGATCCTTAGGATGTGAAGCCATGCTCTGGCCTCAGTCATGCCCTGTGTTACATTATCCCTGATCTGTGCTTAGTTAAAGCTCAGAGCTCACTGCTTCACGGGAGAATGACAGTCTGCTGTATGCTTTGAAGTTAAGCCTGTGTGCTTCAAAATGTGATGAAATGCTATGCAGAAATTAGCAAAAATGTAGACCCACAACTACTGTTGTAAGCCTAAACCCTATTCCACTCCTCTACTTGTGAAACCCAAACCTTTAATAAGCTACGTATGATTTAGAGTCAGTAGTTCTTAATATCCAATTAGAATTAGAATAAAACCATTAATAGGTCTTTTATAATAGCAGTTAGCTTATTAAGACACATAAAAGGTTTGGCTCCCTTGGGCCATTTTTATCGGCCATATATTTAGAGCTGAGAAAACAATACCCACTTGAAGAAGGACAAAACCTAGTACACAATACCCAGTTGAAGAAGGACAAAATGTACACACCTGCATAGTTTCCTATTTCATTTCCCGTTCTATTTCCCCAGTTCAAATGTATTAGAAAACCCCATTTTAAGAAGTAGAAGGTTTCTATTACAGAGGGATTACAGAGTTGCCCTGCAACTTTAACTGTATTTTAAATTCATCATTATCCCTGGACATAAAACTCCACTGCTACTGTCACCTATTAATAAATAAAAAACATTCTGACCAAATATCCATAAATGCCTAGATTAAATAGTTAAAAGACAATTTTATTTTATTTTGCAATTGATGTTCATTGCGCACACTTTTGCTATTTGGAAAATCATTAGTATCTTATGGAGAAAAAAAAAATTCACCCAAGAAGCAGCTTTGCATGTGAAATGGAGTAAATTTACAATATTTTGAAATATTATTTTCAATTTACAATGTATCTACAGGCACTGCAATATATGTATAACTGCATTATAAAAATAAAGGCAGAGAATAACTAATCTGAGACATGCTGAGCTAGACAACTATTGGTATACTTGGAAAATGAGTGTGTGTCATTTCTCTAAATTCAAGTCCAGCCATGTAAGTAGGAAGTGAACATTACAAATGTCTCACAGTTGCTGACAGTTACCTGTATAAAAAGGTGACTTAATGCAATTTATTTCCAGGAAGAAACCAGCTATCTTCGTTAGCCATTTTTGACACCTACGCAACCAGAGATGAACTAAAGAGCAACGGGAACCAATGCAAAACACCTTCCTGAGGCATTCAAATAGTCTAAATTTGAAACATCGCATTTCAGTCAGAAGGATTATTAATCTCACCACAGCATAATGACAGTAGTAGTTGTCATAATGCAAGAAATAATATACAGGTAAAATTAATTTTCCATGCTGGTAGACTTCAGGAAAAAAAACATTAGTGCTTAATGGTCTCACACAAAAATTGCCTAAGGATGTCTGATGTAAGCTAAGAGTAGTTGAAATGAAAAAAAGGTATGATTTCGTGTGGAGTACCATGAAAATAAAACTGTATGTCTGTATCCTCACATTTTTAGCTAAAAAACACACCTTCTAACCTCTGTTTGTAGCTTCAGAGGTTCTCTCACAGTAAGCTGTGTGCAAACAGAAGGTTCAGCCAGGATTTCTGATAAGCAAATCATAGCACAGAATCACAGAATCATCAAGGTCGGAAGACTCTACAGATCATCCAGTCCAACCGTCAATCATCCAGCCCAACCATCTTATTTAGCAAGTAAATTTGATTTACAATAAAATGCAGGAAGTCAAGCTTGATTTAGCTTCATTAAAAAAAAAGTTTACTATACTAAACATATTTTTATGTTTCTTCAATTTTGATCCAATTCAATTAACTGTAATTCAAGTAAAACCACATTAACTACCTTAGTTTTGGTACACTTAATATCTTCATGGTTTGTTTACTGTAGAATGTCTTGGTTAAACCCATTCTTATCACTGGAGGGTTTTGCTGGGGTATTTTGTCTTGGTTTTATTTTATTTTCACATTTACCATCAATGGATAGAAGAGACACCAATTTACAATAATTTTCACTAAAATAAAAAGACAGAGTGAAGATTACAATTCAAATAGAAAAAAGTCAGAGATTTCTTGGTACTGTGCATTTCTTCTGTGAGTATTCACAGCTGTAACTTCTATTCACAGAACACAGACTATCACTGTTTTACACAGAATTACAGAATTGCTGTGAACATATTACTTCATCCTCATTCATGATAACATTACTTGATTACTGCCTGATAATAGGAATGAGCTTTTACCACTTCTGTGATCAAGCCTTAATGTTTTACTGCACAGAACACTTGATTTGTATTTTACTTTAAACAATTCAGGATCAAGCCAGGATGGGACAAATTCAGCACTCCATTAGAATTAAAAACTGTAAGAAGATATGATCAAAAAAGTGCAATTTTAATGAAGAGCACCTGAGCCCTGTAGAATCAATACGGTGTATGTAATAGTGCATGCCAGTTAAAGAAAATATGAACTTCGCTTTAAGAGTAGGAACCTACTGTTACTTTTAAGCTTTATCTGCAATCTCTGTTAAGTGCACTGCCTTTTCAAGTCAGTTAGTTGACCCACTGGAGGATAAGTAAACATAATCTAGAAAATAAATAGTCAATGGCCAATATCTAATTTAAATTTTAAAAAAAGAAAGAAAGAAAAGTAATATTATTTGCTACTCCTCATGGGAATCCAGCTTCATTACAATCAACAGAGTGTCTGCTTTGTCCTTGTTATGCTCTTCTTTCATGCATGCTGAGCTTTCCTTGCTCACTGCATTAATCACTGTCCACAGCTGGTACGATTTAGCTGGGGTTCTGTTAAGAATACCACAGACTATTCAAAATTCAAGTAAAACAGTATTCATGAATTAACTAGAGTTTAATAACACACTAAAAATCTTTGCAAAGTCTTGGGATTAAATTCCAATATGCAAAAATGTTACATAATTCCACATAATATACATGTCATTTTTTAAAGATAGCTGTTAAAAATAACTTCACTCTTGAACTTACAGTAAGCATCAGTGAAACTCTACACACTTAGCTAAAAGTAGTATTTTTTATTCTTTTAACAACAATCCTTAACTTTATTTTCTAATTAAACTTGACTAAATGGGCTTTGGTAATTTCTAATGCAATTTCTGATAGAAAAGTCACTAGTTTCTGTGGTAAAAAGTCAAATGGTGCTTTATTTTCTTTGCTTCCTTATGTCTTTGCCAGGCTACTTATCAAATTTAAACAACAACAACAACAACAACAAACAAACAAAGAAACAAACAAAAAAAACACCAAAAAAAACCAAACCAAAAAACAAAAAACCCAAAGCAACCAAAAAAATCTACATGCAACTAAAACTGTCCACAAGCTTTCTCCCTCTTTTTTTAACCTTTCTTATACCCATGGACAGAAACATATGCAAGTCAAGAATTTCAACACAGCTCCTGCCAATAAGACCAGTCTAAAAAATACACCCATTTAAAGAAGACACGAAAAGATTCTGATGTAAGTATATATGATAATTTTAAAAAAGGAATTTCATTGTTAGTGAATCAAATTTTTCTTGTTCCTAAGAGCGCTACAGCTTTTCTTTACTATGGATCTAACAGGCTGACTTACGAAAGGAAAGTGAACCTCGTGTTTCAAAACTAAACACAACTCTTTTCATATATATGTGAAGATTGTTTTATCATGAAAGTGTTGTGATAGTTATAGCAAGGTACTATTATTCTGGTCAGAATTTTTGTTTTATATGACTTTGCCTTCATTATCACATGCAAATGTAACACCAGAAATAGTAAAAATAGAAATTTATACAAGCAGACAAGATTTCTCAAGGAAAAAATTGATCCTCTTTTTCCTAGCAACACGAAAAAGTCATTTAATTATCTACATTCAACACATCAACTTGCAACTAATGCATAATGTAATCAATACAGTGATAAAACATGCTTCGTATATGTTTATCCATAGCCAGTTTCATCAAAAGAATAATCAAGCTTCCTGATCCTTCTTCAAAAATATAGTCTACATAGCCATTATTTAAATAGCACATCTGTTTTGGGGATCTTGGGGTTTTTTAATGTACTTCAAGCAGCATACACTCCCGTGATGAGGCCCAGAAGAAGTATTATCTTTGTGCCATTCTGACACATCGTCCAATAAAGTGTCACATTGCTTCCTACAGAGTTACACACATTATTTTGCAAGGCACTGTCAGTGCTAGCAGTACAGAGACTGTGGGCCCAGACACACTGTGGCTCAGTCCTGTGATCCATTCATGGACTCAGCTGGGGTCATCAGGGGGACAACCTGACAGTCTCCACCTCCTCTCCCTCACTCACATTCTAATGTCCAACACCTCAATACCTCCTCACACTGAGGCTTGAGGCTCGTTAGCCTTCTCCATCCTATGACTCCAAGTACTGGCAACCCATCATTTCACCACACCCAACACTGTAGGAAAGTTCACCTCACTTACCATTCTGAAGGTGATTAAAAGAGTTAAGGATGACTATCCAGCCACCATTTATCCCTCAGGATTTTAAACAGGACACATGCTTACCAGATAAACCTTAGTCTTTATTACAAGAAAGGGCTCCTCGCTGAACTTATCCTAACCTTGGGCACTGGCAAAACACAAAGATATGCCAAGGACTGGTAATCATTACTCACCTTCAACTGAGAAATCTCACATACGCACATGAATAAATAGAAAAATTGGTTATCTTAGAGGAAACACAAAAGAGGGAGAGGAGGTGTGAATTATAAAAAAAATACACAAATAGAGAGAGAAAAGCTCTTCACAGCCTCCAGGATATATTAATGTATCTCTCAGTCAGTCAAATTTGTGTTGACAGTTCATATACTTCAGGTAAAAAACAGGCGATTAATTCTCCCTGTACTTTTTGTTAACTTGCATGCTTAGTTACTTCATCTGCATATTTGTCCAACCCAAATGACCCTTTGAAATGTATCAAAAAGATATCAGGCAGCATATCCAGATCCTAGAAACAGCAAATATTTGAAGTTGTTTCCTTCAGATCAACAAGATATTCATAAGCCCTCCAACAATAAATCATGAATTTCATCATCTTTAAAAAAAAACAGATAAAAATTGTGTCAGAAAGAAATCAGTACTTAATTCAGACTGCACTGCAAAGCAAAAATATCAAAAACACAATGATGCAACAGCTTTTCCTTATGGTTCCTCCAGGTCCCGACTCAGAATGAAAAATGAAGAACCCATTTAATCCTTAATTACTTATGATAAAGCTTTGTGAGTGAGAAGGTCCATTACTGAAACCCAGTGTATGGTGAATGGGCATGAATTGTTACTAGTGACCATTCTGCTGGAACTACAGTGACTTTCTCATGTGTGCGTCATTTTGAAAGGATGGCAGAAACTTGCACCTGCTCTGCAGTTGATCATATACAGTCCCATGAGTTCTTCTCATGAGAGAAGTACCTTACCTCACAGCCCATTTTTATATTACTCAAAGCTTTACCTGTTTTTTTTCTGAAAAAAATAACTGTTCTATAGTATGGGGGGGCTTTCCTTACATCCCACCAAAAGACACTACGCACTGCACCAGTGGCACTACTGGGGTTGAGTAGTCAGTTAAAATATTAAGTAACTTCAATAGGGATGTGTGGTGTCTTGAGGAGAAAACAGCTATCTACAAAGCTCTTCTGTCCAAAGAAAAATTATGATGATATTAGTTTAGAAATACTATGAAACTTCATAAACAGATGCTTTGGAATGTATGAACCTGTTCAAAAGTCCCTTAGGAACTCAAGCATCTGGGCAGCACTTAAGGCACTGGGCACTAGATGGCTTGTAGTCATTTTAAGATCCCCCTCACAAGTTGGAATTGAATGGTGATGGATGCATGGCGACAGAATAACTGCTCCTTCCTTCACTCCATATACAGATCCCTTTTTGCTTAATGCCATGATCTTTCCTCATATATATGAGAAATGGGTTCTGGAAGAAAATTAGTTATAGCTGGTAAAGACATGAGTAGAAATATGAGATTTATGCAAAGATACTACAGTTGTGATTTCAAGTCTGTTGTTCCTCTCTGTGTTTGATCTAATGAAAACTGACACAACTATATCAGTGACTGATTCTAGCTGCACTAAAGGATATTTACAATGAGCCTGAGACCTTAAAACATTGACATAGTTTTATCAGTCATAAAATGTTTCTCTGTCTTCATGCAAGTACTCACTCCCAGCATCAGAATGTCCATCAATTTTATTGTAAATAAAATCTGCAATATTCCCAATACTCCATAGGACTTTGATTAAGATTTTCATATTTGTTTTAGTCAATTATTCAGAGGTTTACCTAAAAAGAAGGTCTTTAAAAACTACTTTAGATTTTAAACCATACTTCATATTTAGACTGTGTTTTGATACAAGGGTTTAGCAGCTCCAGCAATGTCAAAGAGCCCTTATGAATGGTTTGAACTTCATGCAAACCATCCATGAAAGAGGGTTTTCCTTCTGACAATTTTTCTTTACTCTATGGACAATTATTGTGCATGTGTGAAGACTGCCATAAATACTAACTTTTCAACACCAAAACCCCATGTTGCTGAATCAGAAAAACAAAAATTTATACTGTAAGCAAACTCTAGGACTACTTACTCCTCTAGACCTTGATCTTAGTTCAGATGCTTCAAAACAACCTCTACAGAGCTTCATAAGATACCAGACTGGCCACTTAAATGTTACATCTGTATTTACAAAGCAAAAATTTTCTACAGCTGGGAAGATAAAACAAATAAATAAAAGATATGCAGTAAAAAGAAGGTGGAAAATATTCCCATTGTGACATGGAAACAGAGCATGTATAAATTAAAAATCCTTTCCATAAAACTAATAACCTGCATCCTCTTATGTAATCCTTGACAGAACAGGAAAGGCTTTGAAGCTAAATAAACACAAAAAAGCTCTCCATAAAAACATGAGGTCAAAAAACTTAGTACTTTGTGTAAAGGGTGTTACAAACACAAAGTAGTCCTGAATGTTGGTTTAGTTTCGGTTGGGTTTTTTCTAGAATTTATAAAGGAAGAATTACATAGATATAAAAAAGGGAGAATACAGGCTGCATAATGAATTGATTTTACACCAAAAGGACTCAGTAGTAACCAAAACATTACTGCAACAGTGAAACTCCAAACTCCGGAAACTAGAAATTATACTTGTACCACATACATGCTTACATGAAGCTGATAACTGGGATATTTTGATAATTTTTTTAAAATTTCTTATCATAAACTAGAAACTGGATGTTAGCAATATTTAACCTTCAAATATAGAAATCTTTCTCTATATATGTAATAGAAATTAACTTGCAGCAAGATAGAAGCACCAGAAGCTTATATTTCTACTAATCAGAGAATGACTGGTTTAAGCTCTGCGCATCTTTTTAAACACTAAATTACATTTTTTTTTTTCAGGATGTGAAAATTTACACACATACATACAAAAAAATGCACACACATATAAAAGCAAATGTGGCAATTTCCAAAATATGTTTTGGAGAAAAGAAATTAAATCAGTTTGCTATAATATTTCCTGACAATTACAAGAATAATAGCTTTACCTTGGTTTAGATTTTTACAGAAGAATGGAAAATCTTATTTTTAAAGAATTTTAGAAGATTTTAAAATCAAGGAAAGAGAATACCTACAATTAAACATTTCAAATAACACAGCATGAAGTGCTTCCTGGATCTTTACTTCTCGAAAATACTATGATGTGCCCTTTATAAAAAAACCTACAAAATAGCTTTCAGAATCTATCCCACAAAATAATTAAATCCCCTTATTTATTACAAAAACTCTGGAGAGTACACACAAGATTGGCTTCAGTCCTCAAGATTACACTTGGCTCAGTCTTCAAGATTAAACTTTTTTTATGACAGTCAGCTTTAAATGTCTTCTTACAAAGAAACCAAAAGAAGAAGATACAAAGAGGCACTGGTTTAATATAAAATTAAGACTACTGCTGGACGAGGTTGCTATTCTTCGTATGATATATGAGGGTTAAAAGCTTATAATTTTTGGAGACAAAAATGCAAATAAGTAGTAAATAAAGCTAATCACAGAATCATAGAATGGGTACAGTTGGAAGAGGCTGCCATTAGAGTCAAGCTGAAGCGGGATCATCCCAGAGCACAGGACTGCATTCATTGAATATCCCCAGTAAGGGGATATATCCACAGTAAGGGGATATATCCACAGTCTCTCTGGGCAATCTGTTCCACTGCTGAGTCACCTGCATAGTAAAGAAGTTCTTCCTCATTTTCAGGTGGAAATTCCTGTACATCACTTTCTGCCTACTGCATCTTGCCCTATTGCTTGGCACCTCTGAGAAGAGCCTGGCTCCATCCTCTTATCACCCTCCCTTCAGATACTGATAGACACTGAGAAGGTCCCCTCTCAGTTGTCTCTTCTCAATGCAGAACAGGCCCAGCCCCCTCAGCCTTTCCTCATAAGAGAGATGCTCCAGTCCCTCAAACACTGTTGTTACTCTCCTCTGGATCTGCTCCAGGAGCCCCATGTCTCCCCTGGATTGAGGAGCCCAGGACTGGACAGAGCATGCCAGGTAAGGCTTCACCAGGGCTGCACAGAGGGACAGGCTCACCTCCCTTGGCCTGCTGGCAATGCTCTTCCTAATGCACCCCACTGTGACAGGAGAGCACACTGATATCTCAGGGAAAACATGCAATATTTGGTCAACAGATGTAAGTTATTTTCTGATTATTTTTCATATGAAGAAAATGGCTATTAAATGTGAAAATACATTTTAAGTGGTATGAAATAGTGTTGGTGCTTTTTTCTGCAATTACATCTCCTAAAGTAAATACAATCAAATATTCAGTAAAGTACAGAAATATACTTTGCAAATACTAATCTGACTAGATCCCAAGAACATCCATTAGTATTCAGATGAATCTCACGCAGTTACCACAAAGTAAGAGAAGTTAAAAAAAGCCTTCCAGCCTTTACAGCAATGGAAAAGAGAGAGAAAAAGACAGAGATGTAACACTTGACCACTACCTTGGGGTGTCTGTTCCAGTGTTCACCCACCCACTGGGGGAAGAACTTTTCCCTAATAACAAGCCTAGGGGACTAACCTAAATCTCCCCTGACACAGCAGCCATAAATCTTGACTCTGTATCAGCACAAGCCTTACAGGAGTGCTTCAAATTAAGTAAATATCTCTTATACTTTTCCTCCAAGTCCTGACTCTACAGATTTTTTGCCCCTGAGAAGGTGGAGTGACAGAGCAGCTGTGCGGGCACCCATCAGCTAGCCATGGTTAAGCCAGCACACTTAAGCATAGCAGTGAAAATTACTGAGACCAAAGCTCATTTCATGTCTACAAAATTAAAATCCAGATAAAAACCAAATATATAATACACTATTTTCCTTTTTATGAAGAAGCATTCCATTCTGTGGAAAGCAGTTATTATCTACATCTGGACAACAGCAGACCTTTTCTCTCCTAATCATTAATGAAATAAGGCATCGAAATCTCTTCAGAACACATGTGTATGCTATTAATGAAGAAGCTAAACTAATCTTTACATGCATTATACAAGCATCAATAAATTTTAGTGTTTGTTCACAGAATTCCAGCTATTGTATAATATATCAGCATAATTCTATGACACATTTAAAAAGACATTTAACATTTGAATTTCACTGAATTCAGCAGGACTCCTCATATGATTTGATATGAATTTAGGCAACAGATTATATTCATCTGGATATTACACATTGACAAATTAAGTACATTCTTTAAATCCATGCCAAGAGTTTCCTACTGACCAAGAGCGTTAGTTTGTAACATCTTGTGTAAGAAAAATATTTAACAAGTAGATGGCAAAAAGTGAAGATATTCCTACACTATATCATGTCACAATGACACCAAGATTGTCTGATCATCTGTACTATAATAAAAGCCATTATCATAATATAGCAAGGAGGATCCAAATAAAGCATTCTATTTAATGCAATTATAAGTCAAATAAGAAAAAAAACTTCATGTCATTATATTTTTTAATGCTATATTTAAGGACATAAACACAGTTTCTATGTGTATAAACACATACATGTTGCAGTTGAGCTTTGACATAAATAATAGACAAAAACACAAAGGAAAAATGCAACCAGGATAAATCAGACCAGTGACTTCTCAAAACTGGACTATACTAAATCAATGTACTCTCTTTGATAAAATACTTGATTTTTTTAGATACAGGGGAAAATGATACAACTAATATATTTGTATTGAGGCACTGTATCCTTCAGCAAGGCATCATGAAATGGGAAATTAATAGTTAAAATAAAAACAAGCCGTGATTATTTTATGAAATATAAAATATTTAACAAACTATCCTGAACTAAGCTGAAAAAAGCCCTAGCAATAAAGCTACATGAATTTGTAACATTGCTCTTGCAGGACCAACTTTGGGACTTAAAGAATTCTATTTATTCACTTGGCTGCAGCAAACAGAATTAGCTAATGACACATGCTAATGGTGATACAAAACTAAAAGGGATTGCCTTTTGCTAGGATGGAAGTTGTTGCCATTATAGAAAAGGATCTAAACACCACATTAAAGAAATTGGATCTAGAGTACTTAAACAACTGAAATAAGGTAAGTCACCACTGCAAAAAGTACATGGTAAAGTGGTTAAAGACAACTGCAAAGGGTGCATATTATATGCGTCAAAACCACATATATATTTATGAATCATGAAGTTATGAAAAGCCAAAGAAACACAGCTATTTCAAAGGCTAAGAAGTTTCTGGAAAGAATATGTGTACACTTTCCTCACAGAGTTGGAGACAAACTAATGGTAATGATATTAAAAATAAAAAAGTGTATTCTTTGACAATATTACATCCTAAAGCTTACACAGAATTCAGTTATACATGTGCAACAAAACACACTCCACTTGGAAAACATAGAGATAAGGTGTACCATGGTAAGAAAAAGAGATTGTGTGTTTTAGAGAAGACTCAAGAAGCCTACAAAAATAAAGGCTAACTGCTACTGATAATTACTTTGGAAAGGAGAACAAAGAGACTAGTGTGTAAACACTAAAGAAGAAGAAGGTTTATTCAAATGATAAGCAGAGTTATAAGGCACAGCCCTCGGTTGGTTACAAACAACTAAATCTCAAAGGAAACCAACTTATCAACTTACCATTTTCAGGACAATAATCTATTTACCATCTTAAGTAGCCATTCATCCCTTAGGATCCTTCTGGTATCTTTCAACTAGAACCATGCAAACATTTTGAATTTTGCAAATCTTAAGAAGCAAAAAATAAATGAGTGAAAATTCTTCAGAGGGAAGAGGCCAGTGGAACAATGCAACGTCAGGAAAATCAGGAACTATAACAGAGAGCTATCAACACCTAAATTAAATCTTTTCAAAGGCAGATGAGTTTCTGGGTGGGTGGCTGCCACTCTCTTTTTCATTAATCATTCAATTGTGCTGATTAATTTTTTTTTATGCAGATGTAATGTGATAGAGAAAACTCAAAAGTGCTCTTTTTTCCCTTCATTTCTCCCTTTTGCAATGTTTTACTAGCTGCACTACAAGGTTAAAATAACAATTGTGTTACAAACTGAACAAAACTAAGTGTAGGCTATATATTAACCCTAACCCTATACTTTAGAAATAATATGAGTTTTCAAATGATTCATTTCAAAAACTGATTCATTATGAAATTCAAAGGTCTAGAGCTCTGTAAGAGATTTATTCCTATGTTGAAATAGGCTAATTTTACCCCTCTATAGCCTAACATCCACCACTTTCACATTCGTGTCCTATAAACTTCCTTTTGAGATTCCATTTGCAGAACATCTGCCTTTTGAAAATGATGAGAAATGGAAAGATGCCCCATGACAAACTAGAGCATAAAATCCAGACAGAACAGATACTCGTTTTATTTCATGTTCAGCTACTGATTCTGTCAGTGATTTTAATTTACCTGATCAATCTCTATGGGATTTTAAACTCCTAGTGCCTGGTAAAATTCAATGGGAACCAGTTATTCTCCTTTCATATCCTTTAGAAAATCCCCTCTTTGAATACTTATTAGAATAAAACTCTTTTACAAAAACATAGACCTTACAAGGTAAATGCTCATTCACTCTCCCAAAAAGACCCAAACAACAAACAAACAAACAAACATACAAATTTTATAAGAAAAATGTGTAAATAATAATAAAAAGAGAAAAATATTTGGAACACTTCAACCAATATATGTATGTGTCGAGTTGTCTTTTTTATCTAAAAATCCTGCATCAATCCAAATTTAGTGTAGTTCTGGTCTAAGTGTATAGAAACATTATAGATACATCTATAATTATATAGGTGCATCTATGAGGTAAAATTTTTGCTTGTTTATATTCATTTGCTGTTGATTGATTCTGGCAGCCTTTAGAAGGGAACTGAGAAAAGAGCAAATGCCACATGATCCACATAAGCCTTGAGTGCCTGCTAAGTTCCTTTTCCAATAGTTATTGTTCTGGACCTGACTTCATTTCTAAGGACATCTTGATCAAAAGGATTCTAGCAGACTGGTAACCCAGTGAAAGTAAAGGGCAGAAATAGAGGAGCTTGATCCACAGGCTCTATAATTTTCTTAATTATAATGTTAATTATTTTATGGCAGTCTGGGTTGGTGTCCAAAACTACAAAACTAAGGAATGCACGCCACTAAGGGGAATTCCAACCACCAAGGTTGTTTCTCCAGCTGACACTGGTCCAAACCCATGTTATAGTGCAAAACCAAAAGATAAATAAACTGAGTAAGTGAAGACAATTACAGTTGTCATATCTCAAATGAAAGGAAGTAACAGAGATGACGGAGAACAGAAAGAAAATGCTGCTTGCATCATCTGGTATAACTACTGGTTGACCTCCTTTTTATTCTTTGATGTCTTGCAGCGCTGACATACATACTCCACAATATGGCAAAAGGAGGAAAATCACTTATGTGAGGACTCAGACAATAAGACACTGTGCTAAAGGTAGGGGGGAGGCACAGAAGCGAAAGAGAAATAATGACTGAATGCACAAAAAATTATGCTCCAGGCTGAGAGAAGTGAAATGCTATCAAGGCAAGTCACGCAATTGCCACTATCAGAAGTGTCTGCATGACCTGATAGTAATTTATTTAATGAAATAAAAATATATCTATTCTATAAAAGAGAGTACCCATCAAGAATGTTTGTATCATTACAATAGTTATATTTTATTATGTAAATGCAGTATTTTAAATTTAAAAATTCATTATTATTTTAAATTTATTTCTCAATGCTTAAAATATAACATAGGTTGCTGATAAAAAGTATAGAAATAACATCTTATTTCACACCAAAGTTTCACTTACTACAATGTTACTTGAAAATGTTATTCTGTGACGTTCTTGCATGACTTGGGCGTCTCAGAATATCTATAAATTAATTTATTTATTAAGTTGGAACAACAATTTCAATAGATCAATCAGTGTATGACTAATGACATGAAATTAAAACAAACTGTAAATGGATCCCTCAGTTTCTTGATGAAATCTACCAGTATAGCTCTGTGCCTGTAAGACAGATGCTTAACAGCTGCACTTGGAGGTTACTAACCCGTGCTTGTTGCAGAACCCATACTTTGAGAGAGAAGAAAATCTTTCAAAGAAATTTGTCTTAATCCTGAAGAAATTTTAAAAAAAGGGAAAAAGGCAGAGATGGCAGAAGTATCAAACTTCTGAATAAACCTGAAAGCAATACAAAGTGTTTATACTTTGATGTGACTGAAAGACAGGATGCTGCAATATTACATTTCTCAAGTTACATCACTGTATTTATTTGCTGAATACTTTTTTGAAGTATTTTAAACATTCAGATTAGATTTCAATCACAATGCCTTATTTATAATTCATTTAATCCTATTCTTTACTTAGAAAAGTAGCTGAAGCAGATGCCAGTAGGATAACATGAAGAATAACAAGTGTAAGTATTGCAATAGAAAATATATTTTGTTTAGTGATTTCTAACTGTTATTGTGATAAGATGTCTTTATATTAGTTTTAGAAAAATGCTTTTTAAAAGAAACAGAATTCATATACTTTGAATATTAAATAAATCAAAAGCTCTGAAGAAAGTTATTCTAGAATACCATTGATACTGACACTCCCATCCCATGAGGTAAAGTAGAAAATAAACCTGTGTGAGATGTGGTGGTTTCTGCTGTTAATAACGTATGCATAAATCTGGCTCTATTTAATTACACTATTGCATAGCAGAAGAATAATTGATACCACATATATTTGTAAGATTACTGTGAATTCAAAGGGCATAAGAACATCTGTATAATCTACATGCTTTCATAGAAATAAAAACTGTATTAAATACATATCCATTAAAATAGTAAACTGTCTTTCAAGTTGTCAAAAGCCTACCCTTTCCTAAAGGAAAAGAGTTCTTAAATTATAAATATATTGTGTAGATATTAACTTAATAAATATTATTTTAGCACTCCTCTGGTATAAAAAGGGGTTTAGTATTATATCTGGTCTGCATTTGAGTTCCTTTTTTAATAGCCTCTAGCATGCAGTGAAGCTGTAATAGTAATTAAAGTGCACAACCCTTGCATATATACCTCGGTACAAGTATGCTACGTTTCAAAAAAAAAGGCTGCAACAGATATAAAATATATTAATTTCTCCGCATTAATCTTGCAGGCATTTGTAAAATTTGCATTTCTAACTTAATCTGACAATTTGCTTGTAACTATTCATTTCTGAGATTTTTCATCCATTTTTAACTTATTCCTTGAAACTAATTTATTTTCCACAAGTATTCTTCACTCATAACCAAAATTCTAGTGCAAATCACTCTTTTTTTAAAATTGCAAAAATTTTACAGAAACACTTTATTTTTTACTCTGGATATCCATCAATTTCTATACCAGATGAACAGAAAAGTGCATCTGTCCTTTTTTATTTAAATAAAAGGCCAAGGCAGTAGCTGTAGCTGATTAGTCATTATTTGGAAACATCATACCATTAAACCTCAGTTCCTATTCAAAGATGATTTTGTATTGTAGGGAACACCATAGGATTACTATTTTCACCAGAAGGAATAGTCGAAGTTTTCAAATCTTTTATTATCCAATCTGTCATTTCAATTAGTCTAAACTACCTACATTTACCTCTTTTTTTTTCCATCTAGGTGTGTGTGACATTTCACTGATGAATAATTAAATGCAAGAGAACAATTTCAGTATCATAGCACAGTATTTCCACCTATGGAATTCTGTCACTCAAAAAGCAAGCACAAATATTCACATTTCTTTGTGACCAGCCTGCAAATTCCTTATGGCACAGGAAAACAGCGAGTCTAGAGGAATCAAAAGAATGTTTGGGGTTTTTTTTATTTTATAACTGTTTTCACCATCATTAAGCAGTTTCCTTATCACTTTGCTGTACTTAAATTCCACTTCTTGTAATTACTTAGTCTCTTCACAAACAGAATTATTAAATTACACGGCTTCACTGCACAGTAGAGGTCAAGATGTATTGAGATGTACTTTTATTATTTCCAACCAGTGAAAGCAGTAATGCCTTGTATTACAAATCTTCAGTCACCACTGGGTTTCTCACTCATTATTGAAAACAAACTAGCAATTAGATCTAAGAGTGAACAGATGAAAATGATAAATATTTTATGACTAATAATTATATACATTTGACATCAACATAGAACCATAGCATGGTTTGGGTTGGAAGGAACCTCAAAGATCATCAAGTTCCAATCCCCACACCTTCCACCAGACCATTGTTCAGAAACCCATGCAGCCTGGCCTTGAACACTGCCAGGGATGCAAATTCCACAACTTCTTTGGGTAACCTGTTCCAGTGCCTCCTCACCATCACAATAGAGAATTTCTTCCCAAGATCTATCTTATATCCACCCTCTTTCAGCTGAAAGCCATTACTCCTTGTCCTATCACTATATGTACTTGCAAAAACTCACTTTCCAGCCCTTCTGTAGGCCTCCCTTAGGTACTGGAAAGTGCTCAAAGGTCTCCCCAAAACCTTCTCCAGGCTGAACAGCCCCAGCTGCTGTCTCAGCCTGTCTTCATAAGAGAGCTACATTCTGATAATGTTGGGCCTGAGTTGGGCCACAGTACTCTTGGTAGGGTCTTGCAAGAAGGGAGTACAAGGTGAGAATAACCTCCCTTCATCTGTTAGTTATGCTTCTTGGTACAAACAAACATAAGTAATACAAACTGAAAGAGTTTTCCTTCAACTCATTTTAAGCATTTTTTTTCAGAATGCTGTACAACTAAAATAATTCAGTATTGCCACCCATCTTTAAATACTACCCTTTCCTCTGTTACAAACTTCATTAGAAATCCAGGAAAGTAAAAGAAAAATGCATGCAGAAATACTAACGAAAATCGATCCAGGACTGAAAACAAACCTGATTTGAAATAAAAATTTGTTTTGCCTGACATTCAGTAGGAAAATATACACTCACTTTCCTTTTTCCCCCCGCCACTGTTAGGACAAGTCCAAATGAACTCATATTTACTGAAGTTACATAATAAGTGATACCAGTTTTTTAATTTGTAAGTTTTCAAGACAGATATTTAAGAAAGTAAAACAGTAAAGCACTGTTTACATGGTAGGCATTTTGGTTAAATGGACTTCCAATAACCTAGTTAAAAACTTAGTATTGGTATGTACTGAGCATGTGCAAGAGTCCTATTTTTTAAATGATATCTAGTTAATTTTATAACTTTTATTTTAAATATACTAAGTTTATTTGCCAATGATTTACTTACTGCCTCTGGAACTCAGATGGAGTGTTTCATACAGTGTAAATTTAGAGGACGATGCAAGTCCTGGACTCTGTAATTTAAACAGGATTTTTCCAACTGATTTCATTTGTGCAGCATTTCACCCACACACTTAAGAACATTGATTATATAGACAACTAAAGGTATATTTATGAAAAGAGAGATTATATCTCCAGGGGAGATAAATACTAGGTTTCTTAGACCTCAGTCACACAGTTCTTTGCTATAAGTAGCATAAAACTACAGCATGTAGAATTTGGAAGTTACCTATCTCTCCTACTTGGTTTCTTCCCTCATGATTGCATATAGTTGTGTTAACACCTTCAGGTTTTGGTTTGCTTTCCATTGTGAGTACTGTGATGTTCACTTTCTTATGCAAAAGAAATCTAATCCATTATTAACCCACCAATTTTTCTCTCATTCTTTGTTGTGTTATGAAAATGCATTATTTTTGATAGTATAAGGTACCACATTCTTATACCTATTTTTATAAAATTAGTAAGCTTAATAATACTTTACTTCCATAGGCAACAGTTGAAATGCAACATAAAAACTATTAGGGGCACATCAAACCTTGAGAGTGCCTAGTCAAGAACCTGGATGAGACCTTGGTAAGCTACAGAACCTTTCCCAGGGTCATGCTTTGTTCAGTTCTAAGTATCTCCAAAAATGGGGACACAAACACTTTTGACCTATTCCAGTGCTCAGTTAGTCCTGGAATAATTGCAGTAATGACAACAACAACAGAGTAACCAGTAACAATTATAATATGTCTTATGCTTTAACAGAGCTTCATGGGCCTCTTGGGCTGTCAACTAGGGTTCTCTGAGAAGACTGCAGCTTTCCAATCCTCACCCTCTACCATCAGGTATATTTACATATTCACAGGTAACATCTGAGTCAACCTTTTTGTATCAGGCCTGTCCAGCTGTCCAAGCTCTCAATTTCTCTTTGCATGGCAGTATTTAAATTCCAGCACTGCCTTTGTGGGCTTTCAATGAAGTCACTCCAGCATGTCCCTGTTTCTCTTCTACTGAGGAGCCTAACGCTGAGCCCAACAGTCCAGATGCACCTGACCACACCTGAGTGAAAGAGAAGGATCACCTCATCCCTGAAAAATGTCGGCCTTCCTTACTGCAAGGACACATCACTGATTTATGGTCAACTTTTGGTCAACCAGAACTCCCTGAACTTTTCTCTCAGGTGGTTTTTCCAGCCAGTCAGCCTCCAGTGTGACAGGGGTTGTTCCTTCCCAGATACAAGGCTTGCCACTTCCCTGTCTTCAGCTTCATGAGGTTCCTGTAAGCCCATGTCTCCATCCTGCCCAGGTCCCTTGAATCATTATTTGTGAAGAGTTTTGATAAAATGCCTTATATAGTGACACAAATTTAGGATATTCTCTATTTTCATTTTATTTTCCTAATGACCCCAAGCACAAATATCAGTCTCAAGTATATACAAGTGAATTCCTGAGGAAATGCAAAAAAAGAGGTTACTATGAATAATCAGACACAGATTAATGGAACACTTGCTAGAATTTTAGAAATAAGTGCTTTACATAGAAGTTTCCAGGACAGAATCATAAAATCATCTAGGTTGGAAAAGACACTTAAGGAAAGTGAGACCAATAATTAATCCAACACTGCCAATCCACCATATAAAATATTTCTAAGCACCATAATGACACATCTTTTAAATATTTCCAAGAATGATGATTTAACCACTTCTCTGGGCAGCCTGCTAGAGTGCTTCTTAACTCTTTTGGTGAAGGAATTTTTCCTAGTATCCTAGATATCTTGCTTGAAATAAAATTGCCAACTGTCAAATAAGCCTGAGAAATCAACCCCTGCCAAGGATGTAGTTTTGAAATGATCTCTATTTTCCTTCAGTTTTAGCTAGTCTGCATGAGCTGAAGAGTAGTTTAACCAGTACTAGCTCCTTTAGTATTAGCTGATGCAGTATTACTGAGTTACCAGCTCATGAAATTACCAGAAACAAATTTACATTTTCAATATTGGCATGCAGACTTAACATTATAACTGACAATAAGGACGGGTCAATGTCCAACCTGGTACCATTAAAGCAAAATATTAACCATCATTTACCCAAAATATTTTTATTGAAATACACATCCACAAAAGAATTCCTACAAAAATCATGAGCAATGAAAAATAATTGTTGAAAAAGTCAATCAGCTCTCTACAACAAACTTGAGTTACACAGTTCATTGTCCAGCATTAAATAGCTATAGTCAGCTTGGTATTGTCTCTTATTTTGCACTGATGTGAAACACAAAAGATGCAGTTTGTCTGAAAGTACAATGAATAGGCTAGGTTAACCCCTTCCCAGTGCTGCTTGTGCTGCAGAGTTAGAGTGCTGTGCACTGACTTCATGCCTTCTGACAGCACAAACACCACAGATGAGGAGTTGCATGAAGAACTGAAATAGCAGGTCTCAGGGGATCAAGAAAGAAAGCGCTAAGCTTTATTGTTTGTTAGTGAGGAGTAAGTGCCAATCATTTAATAATTTAATTACTGAGACTAATAAAGATGATGCACAACAGCAAGACTACAATCCAAAAAAGAGGAGTTTTTCAAAACTCACAGTTTTTAGGCTAGGATCCTGCAAACTATATTTTTCTTACAGGTAGTTTGTGTGAAGGCCGTGCTACTTCACCATGAGAAAAATTGCAGCAGAATCAATGAAACATAGATGTTGCATTAAAATAAGAGTATTCAGACAACAAAAAAACCCCAAACTTTGCCAGAATAGCAACTCTACAGATCCTACCGTCTAGTAAACTGGAATAATATGGTACATTTTAGCAAATGACGATTCTTAAAACTCTTTGCAGAGATGGAATGTCATTTTTTAAAAAAGCAGCATACCTGTGCACAATTACAGTCCCTTTTGAGAACGTCTGTGTAGTCTAGACAGATAGAAAATTAGAGTTTGGCTTCCACTTTATGTCATTAATTAGTGGCTACCTTTTCTTCATTGAAAGTACTAAAAGATCAGCAGATAATAAGTCTTGTCTATCTGACTGCTTGTCTGATTGTATAACACAGATACTATTGAAAGGATCTTTGTGATTTTTTTGGAAACAATTTGGTCAAGTAAAATACCAAAAATCAGGAACACAGTGAGAAAGCATGTCCATTTGAGTATGAGGAAAACAAAGTTGTTACTGCTTAAATATTAGGCAGTAATGCTCCTTTTTTGACCTCTAATGAGTTTCTGCAATTCACATGAAATTTCTTTGATGAATTTTTCAGTCTATTATTTCCACATGGGTGCTCCAGCTTTGTTTCTACTTAGTGATGCATGACTGACAACATTTCTGGACCAGATTCCAAGGACGCTTATGAAAACTGGTGTGTATTTTTGACATTAAGAGAGAAGTGGGGAAGCTAGCATGAGGAAGGATAAAGAGAGCTGAAGAGGTAAATGGATGCATGGGAAGAGGCACAAATGGTAAATGAATACAGGAAATGTTAATTGTTTCACTGAGAGTGAGGCCCATGGATATTCACAGCACAGCTGAAAAACAGGCCCCCTCTGGTGCCAAAGAACATGTAGGGGTGAAGTTCAGGCCTGGCATGCTGCTGGTCTTTGCAAGTGCACAGCAATCCTTCTGCATTCCACTCAGACCAGCTAAAGAATACCTCCTGACAGCAAAAGGCATGCCTTCTCAAAGCACAAAACAAGCCCCTCAACTCCAGTCAGAATGCTTTCCAGCTTTGCCTGAAGAAAACTGGGCCACAGACTGTAAGAGGTAACTCACCCAGCAGAGAAGGTGCAGGGACAATTGTTGCCCTGAAGGTCCCAGGATCTGGAGCTGGGTACTCAGATTGTGATGAACAAAAAGAAAACTTTTGGAGAATAAACACTATTTTTATTTTCTGCTAACTTTTTGCAACTTAGAGCATTTTGGCAGAAAAAGGAAAATGCATTAACTATCAGAGAAAATTTGCACATTCCTTTAAAAGCTTTTAAATTAGGAGCATTTAGAGATAAATACTCCAGTAGTGAGATTTAAATTACCCCCAAATCCAATTTACAGTTAAACAGTATTTGTGATTTAATTTCTTATCCACCTTTACATCATTTTTATGTTAAGTGTCTTTTCTGGACCATGTCAGCATTCTGAAGAGAAAAGAAATTATTAAAGGAATACAAATTCCCCTCCAGAATGTATAGTAGCGTAATTTACATTAAAGAAAATATTACTGTTGCAATCAGAAATAATTAACAAGAAAATATTTTTCAGAGAGCTTAAGATCTTTTCTAAAACTTCAACCTCAAAACATTTGAGTATAATTTAATCAGAATACTGTATGAAATATTACCTTCTTATTTTTCTGAATCAGTTCTTCAAAACAAATTTCAGTAGCCTTCTAAAAGTATCAGTCTTTGGGATACCAATGAGATCCCAGTGCCTGTAGCAACACTACACAGTCAAAGACAAGAGCTTTTTTTGTAATTGTGCATTACCAGCCCTGCACTTTCCTACCAATATTCTTCCAAATGGCAAGGAGTGCTTGACTATCCTTGTAACTTTTTTCCCTAAAAAAAACCCCAACAAACAAACAAACAAACAAAACCCCAACCAACCAAGCAAAAAAGCCAAACTGAAAATTTATTAAAATTTACCTGTAATGTCTGAATATACTTGATTAGGCACTTCAAATAAGGATTATTAATTTATCTCCTGAAAGTCAGCTTTGGATCCGGTGAAAAAACATAAGATGTAATATCCCTTTGAATCTGACAGTCTCAGTATAGACCCTTCTCTTGCCTATAATCAGATGTTTAACAAATATGATTTCTGAGACTGATCTACACTCAGTGAGACTGTAGTCCTTACTGCTTCAAGGTATCTGTAGCTCAATGAGTTCTCATGCCTTGCAGTTGCAATTTTATGTTCTGCGCACAGCCTAAGAAGCAAACAGCAAACCAGAAAGAAATTACTAATATGGAATTAGAAAGAAAATTGTCATGATAAAAAAATAATTGCAAGGGCCACACATTGACACACTAAAAACTGAGAGGTGTAAACTTGGTCGTCCTACATAAGAGACCCCTTTTTATTCTCACTGATCCTTCAAAATGCTTTCTTTGTAAAGTGAAAAGACATGACAGATCTATTAACATCAAAGAAATACAAACTCTTGATCTTCAGGCTCTCAGAGTAGTGTGTCTTTTCCCCCAAGATTAAAATGTATTTTGCAATAATACATTGAGTCATGCACTCATTGATAAGGAAAAAGATACTAAAGCCTTAGAAGATCTGCTCAGTGGCAGAAATGAGTATTAATTAACAAAGGCATCTATAAATTCTCACTTAAGTGCACGTTAGAGAGGAACCCATACAAAAATACCATTCTATATTGTACTAAAGAAAAAACAATGTTTGGGGCATTCTAGACAAAAGATGTGTTTTTCTGGCTAGGGAAAAGGTAAACAAATCTTGCTGTGATTGCGGATCTGAGAATAATTTGGCTAAAAGTTCTAATATTTTCATATAAATAAAATCCACAAATTCTATCCAAATTCTGCATTTCAAAAACCAAATAACCAAATTCAAAGACAAGGGTAGCTAAAAATCCTGTTTAGCCTCCATTCACACATTTGCATTGCTTCAGAAGGAAAAAAAGAAACAGAAAATTGAAGAGTAGGAAATGCATTTATTAGTATTTAAAGTTATAAATAAAGGAGAAGAAATGCTCCCTTTTTATTTATTTTTGCATCCTATTTTTTATGCACAAAAAATCCAGAAGGATTAATGATCAGATATCTCAAAACTGTTTATACACAACCTACCTAAATTGAGATCAATTATGAATTGTCTCAAGGTTCTCAAGACACCAAATGAGCTCCTGCTCTGTGTGGGTAGTCAGCTGCTGTCAAATGGTGTATAGCTGAGAAAGGTTTTCTAGAGACTTTCTGCCTTGGGAAAATCCCTCAGACTTTTCATGTAAATCTAAAAGCTATTTTTAACATACTCATGTTACCCACATTCATACTTACAAGTTGTCAAAGCACTTCATTTCACTGTAATGTTTTTAGAAGTCTAAAATTCTTGATAAAAAATAACATTGAGCTGCTACGTAGAATGCAAATAATCAATCCAAGAGAATCATGTTCAGTGAGCTTAAAATTTTAACACATCTTTAGTAACTAATTTATCTCCAATTAGTGCACTGCCAAATTATTTTAAAGGAACCTAAACTAATTTCTTTTGCGACATTTAATTTTAACACCAACGATATATTGTTAATATTTTTAAGAGAATCTACATCCATTTGATTTCAAAATCTGTACTTAAGAGTACAGTGTCTTCTTCCTAAGATGTTGTGGGACCTTTCTAGATTCCAGTTTACCTCCAGTTTCTGGAATGCATACATCTTTAGATGCTACAACCTTTAAGTCACTTTCATCAGACCACAAATATTGAAAAAGGTCAGTGAACATGTTAACACTTCTTCACATTAAGAGTATGTCTGAAGATGAAAGTTTATAAAAGTGGAAAAAAAGGTGACTAGGATTTTACACTAATGTACTTCATATGTAAATTGTAAAGCTTAATAACTCATCCCATAAAAAAAACTAATCCTTGTATCTCTTGCCCCAAATCAACATACACAAAAACACATAAACACAGAGCTAGGAAATATGTGAGCTCTGCTATCAACAACACTAATACTGCAATTTTCCAAAATTATAAACTGCATTTGCTTAAATGCTTGCCATAGCCTCCAATTTCACTTCCTATATAATATGATATTAAATATAGATGTAATAATTGTGATAGAATTGTGATATAGTGTGATACAAGAATCTCCAAATCAGATTTTCTGGAGAAGTTAGTGTCAATGAACACAATACAAATTGCATGTTGAAACCATATTATTTCTGAGTGTAAGATGACAGCAATTGCCTTATTAGGACACGCTAAGTTTTGTTGTCTGCTATCATGTCTCCACATCAAGAGAACATGCCATACATGGGCACATTAGCCTGGGCAATTTTTGAGGTGCACTCACTTCATATGCATAACTACATTAACAATGGCATTTCTGTCCTTTTAGTATTAATTTATGGACCTCCTGTACACGGATTTTTAAAGTTTCTTACAACTATAAATACTGTCTGCCTCAACAAAAATTAACAGTAATTTCCATTTTTTACCTGCTTTTAATAACTCTTCTACTAAGATCCCCAATCTCCACAGTTCTAATATTACTGAGTCGGTGGATACCCATTCTGTTTTCATTCTCACCTTGCTCCCATAATTTTGCAGACCTTAGCCATAATCCCCACAACCCACTTCTGCCGACCTTCCTTGAAACTCACTGAGTCTCAGCCTCCTCAGTCTCTTCTCACATGGCAACTGTCCCATCCTCTGGACCATTTTAGCCGTCACTGAAAGCATTTTATGGAACTCAGCTGTGTTTTCTTTAGATGTTATATCAGCCTGTATTCTAGTATGCAAGATACAGGTGCACTAAGGTTTACATAATTTCCAATTATTTCCTCCTCTTCCTAATTCCCCAGGTAGAATTACTCAATGGTGTAACACTACGTTTTTTACATAAAAAAAGAAAATAAACAAATGGATTCTCTTTGTCACCTTTGTAATAAGTCTAGCACCTTGTGTACTCTCTATGAAATGCATAAATCTGAATCTGAGAATATTTAGATATATAGTAGCAAACTGGCATTTAAGCACACTGTTTCAATAGATATAATGCAATTGACCACAATCAGCCACTAATTACCATTAAACTGAAATTTATTGAGCAAAGCTCTCTATTACAATTGCTACATTCTCAGAAGAAAATATGTATCAACCAGCTAAAAAAAGCCTTCAGTTTTATTAAAAACTTATTACCAAAGATGATGAAAGTATTTTCCTAGTTCTGAATCTTTGTTTTTCTCCTCCCTGCATTTTTTCCAGTTTGTCAGGAACCACTGACAAACTTCAATGCATTGCTGGCCTCACCGTGCCCTTATCTGCAAAGTTAATTTGCCTTTTTATTCACATTCATTCTACCTTTGCTTTTCAATCAAAAATTTTTGGACCCTACAACCTCATCTTAACACAAAAAATCTTTCACACACCAAAAAAATCCTTGTTTATTTTCAAAATCCTTATATTTAGAAAGACTATGCGCACTTTGTTGCTGGTAAAATGTGCGCTTTTTTACTAGAACAGGAGACCAATTGACTGTTGCTCTTTTCAGTCCAGACATCACCTGCCCATATTCTCTACAATTATTTTACACACTAAAGTGTACATTATATACTTGGATGAAAAAAATGACACAGGTGGAACTTTTCTGGAGATGTCTGTAACTAATTAACTCTCACTGCCAAAATAAATTTCTTATCACTTTCCCTTATCATTTCTGCCTCCTTCTTCACAATTCCATGTATTAAAATAAAATCAACAGCACTAGAAGTTCTCTTCCATCCATATACTGGTACTGAAGTAGAAAGCACAGAAAGCTTTACAAAGCAAATTAAAAATCAGTTTCTTAGGAGTAACTAGAACACAACTCTACCCACTTAGATTTCACAAAGACATACAGACAAACATTTTATATCCCAACAGAACAAATTTTAAACTTCTATTGAATTATCTTCCTGAAACAGCCTTGTTGGGAAAAGGCTTTCAGAATTTATGTTTTGTAGGAATTCATGTGTTATGCATTGTGAAATTCTGTTCTTTGCTACTACTTTGCACAGCAAGACCATGTCCAAAGTGTTTACAATCATGCTCCAGAATTTCTTGTAAACTGAAATGACCATATGCCATGCATTTTCAATTTTATGTTTATTAGTAATTTTATGTTTATTAAAAGACATCTTAATTGTCTTTTATCAATATATTCTCCTCAGTTATGTAACATAAAGTTTGCAATCAACAGAAAAAATTCTACATTCAATTTTTTCATAACACATACCTTACAGTTTTCTGTAATTCAGTGAAAGCCACAGTAGCAATCTGGACACAACTTGACTTAAGCCTATTTTATAGCAATTTAAAGTCGAGGTATAACTTTGTTCTCCACATAACTTCCTTTAGAAGGAAGCAGTCAAAATAAATTAGCAATTTTCAAATTAATCTGTATTATCAAAAATTTATTTAAAATATCGTGCCTATCCACAAGAATTAGAAAGGATTAAATTAAAAAATATTTGCCTAATTATTTTGAACAAATATGGGTTCAAACAGACACTGATTAAGCCAGAATCATTCTATTGATATGTTATTTTGGGGGGAGGGAGTTTACTGAAAGATAGGGTGGACAAAAGTGAATTGTGACCTTTCTGTACACATCCAGATATTTTTCATTTTCTAAAAGTGTTGTCAGAAACTCACTACTGAAACAGATGCTGCTACTCAACATTTTATCTCCATTTCAGCCAGTGAGGGTTAAGCTTCAGACAGGGAGTAAAAATACTGTAAAACACCACAGCAATTGTTGTGCTGTATGAATATAACCTAAAAAAAAAATCTAAAATTTCTCTACCAGTGTTTCTTCTTCCTTTTTCCCTTAGAGCCTTCCTACACTGAGACTATGGTATGTACCTCTAGTAAACTTTTGAAGTATGCAGACATGTTCTTAAGCAATCTAGCAGACACACTGGAATTCACTGCCAATTCTGACACAGGAATATTAATGACTCACATTCCTTTATCTGCCAGTGGTCATTACTGACGCTGCAGGGAATTACATAGTGAGATAACTACCCATACTGTAGTTTCTCCAAAAACACTTGCTGTTAACAGATAACATTAATCTAAATCATGTGGGTTTGTCCAACGCTGTAAGGCCATTAATACATACATTTCTCATATCTAGATTTTTGGGTGTCTGGGAAGATTTGAGACCCAGAATTTTCTGACTCTGGTTTTATAAATACTCAAAAAAAAAAAAAAATCAAAATATAAAGGCTTTTTTTACTTGGGGAACTTCACTGCCTCCACAGTCAGACACTGGCAAAGTTGCCAGGGCTTAATGCTTCTCAGATTCCCAAGCTTGCAACTCAGCTCTGTTCAGTGCTCTGCTTTAGGGAGGTAGGGGTTTACAACTACCTGAAGTAACAACAGCTTTGAAAACAGCACTAAACAGCTCTGAAAGAGACACAGCAACAATCTTCAGAGCACCAGAGGTGTAGACAGAAAAATGTTCAGAAGAACCATTCTGTAATTTTCTTCAATTCGTTCTGAAGTTCAAAACCCTGATAATTTAATCCTGAATCTACACTTTACAAAATACACACAAATCTTTTGTTCATATTGCATTTCAAAATGTTTTGTTATGTACAGATTTACAGAGATAACCAAAACATTTTCTTAGAAATTATTTAAACTGAAAAATTTTATTCCTCAAGCAGCTCACAATTCTGCTGTTGGCAATTTACACCAGCAATAGATATGGTGGTAGTTATGGCTACTGCTGGAACTAAATTATTCAAATTTGCATTAATGTAAGGATTTGAAAAGTAAGGGTCGGATAAACCCTGGCTCATGCAAAGAGCTTTATTACCTGTAGTTTCTGCAGCTAAGTCAGGATGTTTGCAATGATGGTATAATATTTTCATTTTCCCTGACTCTTAATCTCAACTATCACATTTTATTCCAAAGCTGTCACTTTGCTGCAGAGCAAAATTAATGCATCTAGAATGGTTTGGTATGACTAACTGTCCCGCTTTCCCCTAAAACTAAAACTTTAACTGATAGCTGATTTACTTGACATATGTAATATCATATTTAACAAGTCTAACATAAAATTACTCTTGCAACAGTATATACTAATTTTCATCAAATCAACTGAAAAATGTCCCAGGGTTGGGCTGAAGAGAAGATATCAAAATTCCTAAAAAGAAAAAGAATATAAAAGAAAATTGGAAGCTTCTTTTTTCACCCCAAAAAAATCCCCAGCTTATAGTTCAATCTTCTTGAATACATCACCATTATTAAAAAAAACCAACAGAGCAATATCATCAAAGGGCTGTATCTTATATACAGTGCATGCTATCAGCACTAATATAAAAACAAATGATACTGTAAAAAATTATCAATAAAGAACAGAAAGATTTTGTCTTTAATTTTTTTTACTGCCCATTCTTTAAAGCAATTAACTGAAATTACTGTTAAAAGATATCAGAGTTTAAATCTAATTTACTCTGAAAAAATTCACTAACTATCAAATGTACATGTACAGAAAAGTAAATAATTTCCAGATTTGGCTTCACTGCATATAGCATTTATGAACTTATTCTGGAACAGTGGGGGATTTTACTGTGAACCATGTATGTCCACCTGTAAGACTTACTACACCATAACTGCTTTCTGTAATTTAATCACTTTGAAAGTTTTGTGGGGTATTTTACTCTTACAGACAAGTGCTTAGAGAGATGAAAATTCAGTATGGACTGCATGAATGTGTTTCAGATAGCAAATGCACACAAAAAGTTTTTAAAGAGAAAGAGTGGTATTAGCAGAGAAAAACACACATGTTCCCTAAAAAGCAAAATTTTTTCAAAAAATGAAAAAAAAATAGAGAGGAAAAAAGGGTTTCACTAACACTAAATTACTATCTTTACATCCTATTAAACAAGAATTTGTCTCAATTACCCCAACATCTGTTATAAATAATCACTGTCCTGTCAGAACTGATCCTGGCTTAGAGATACAATGGTACAGTGGTTCCCTGCATGATGGTAACTGTCACAATATGCATTAGAAGCCAAAGAACAAGCTAAGCATTATTCACATTTCTAACAATTGGGAACAGAAGCAATATACAGAAAATGCATTGTTTTTAGTAAGTATTTGTTTGCCTTTTTACAATAAGCTGCAAACACTTCTGCTGAAGTAAAAGAGAATTTTTGCTTCTCTTCTAAAACAGCATCTCTAAAGTACAAAAGAAAAACGTCAGAGCAGAAGCTATGTAACCAAGAATGAAGGAAGAGCATTAAACAGACAAAGTTACTGCAGAGAATTAATGCAGCAGTTAATGCAGCAGAGAATTTTGAAATGCTGGTGCGGTCAGGCTCAGTGTGGAAAAGGAACAGGATGCACAAGAATCAACTCAATTACTAAAAAGCAGGATGCGGACTGCAGAAAAATACCTGCAGAAAAATATCTGATTCTACTAATACAAATTAAACTCCTATTTCTTAAAAACTGGAATACCAGGAAAGACCAGGAATAACACTTTAGAAGGAATTTATATTTTCTATCTTTCTTTGAGCTCAGTGGTTAAGTGAGCTCAGTGACCCTTGGCAAGATCAGAAACACATAATAATGTACCATATTTGCTAGTTTTTAAAGAAATATGTTATGTAGGAATCTCTGAAACATATATGCATTGTTATTAAACAGATGAACCTGCATAAAGCCTCTGGATAGTTACTGTTCATTTAAATCAACATGAAAAAACCCAGTACTTATCTTATGACAAACAAAACTGTATTACTAATATCTTGGTAGCTGTGGTGAAGCATTGCCATCTATACCACTGAGAACATCCCACCCAATGAAAAACACTGCAGACTAGCAGATTGCTGCTCCCCAATAAAGACTAATGAACAAGTACTTTCTTTCCTCAGTGAAAGTGTGTTTTACTTCTTCTTAGTGTACACTGAACCTACAAATACCAAACATAAAAGAAGACATCTAAAATAATACTCATAAAACTTGAGATTTTTCACTTCTTGTATTTGCAACTATCACATACTTACTAACATCAAAAGGTAAAAAACAGCAAAGGCAGTTTTGCCACCTTTTAATTTTGCTTACTTTTCTCAGTCAAGGTAAATTTAGTTTCTGGATTAAAAGAATAAAATCTAGTTTGCACATATACTTGTTGACACATTACATTTATCAGCCGATGCCAACACATTTCAGAGTGTGAGTTCTTTCACAATGATGAAGAGAAATAAAGGTACCCCATTCCCTCCCTCTCTCAGCTGGGAAGGTTGTATGTAAACCAAAAAGGCTGGCTTGCTACTTGGGGCTACGAATCTCCCACACAGTGATTTGACAGTGAGACTGGAAAAGCATGAGTTCCTTACCCATTTACAACTACTCTAGAAAGTTTACAATGTAGTGTCAATGTTTAGATGTATCTTCTCTTCTGCAGTGCCTTGATGTTAGCAACAGGAGAATAATGGCAAAAAAAAAAAAAAAGGAAAGCATAGCCTTTAGAGGGTCACAGAGAAAAAAACAACAAATTTTTTTGTTCCTTTTGTCTCACCTTCTGTGTCCTCTTCCCATTAAAATGAAGTAACATGGTCCTGCAACTCTTTGTGAAGAATTTCAAGAAAAGCACTAGGTCAAAGTAGGGGCTGGGCCCTTCTAGAAAGAGCAAGACAAAACAGGAGCAAGAGCGTGTGCAGGAGGAGAGGGCAGAGCCAACTGCAGCACAGCAGGAGCTTTTCTTCAGGCAAGGAGGGCTAATCCTGGACGAAGACACATCTTTCTCTGTGTCGGCATATATAGTGCTCACAGAAGCTGTCCTTTCTCACCCAGGCCATAAAATAACTATGTCTGTGGACATTCAGTGCGTGTCCCAAATAAAGTACTGTGTGTAAGATGAAAATGTGACTACACCATGACCCTCAAAGAAATTAGTAAAATAGAAGAACATTAACACTCCCAGTATAAATGGAATATTAAGCGGAGTCACATAAACATATATATGACACACAATTTAATTAATACCACATAATGTATACCATTTGCATCTGTGTATATAATTATTTAAGCAACTTAAAAGCTGGTGCATATTAAATACTTGAAAATCATGATCTCATTCTGAGAGAAACTATCACAAAAAACTAATCTTTGTGCTTCTTACAACTTTTAAAATAGGTGGAATACTACAACTGCAAAACTGTCCAACATATGGGTCCACTTCCCAATTAATTATTTGCTGGTTAAAGTGTTAAAATGTCCTTGGCTTCACCTTAGACACAATCATCCCAGCTGGTCATTATCTAACTGGAAAGGGGCCAAAGAATCTCAGCTGTCAGTACACAACAAACATGTATGTTTTGTCCTTTTTTCCTCCATTTACTTCACTTTCACAGATCTGCACTTAAAAGAAGGAAAGCTTACTATGCATGAAACTGAAAATTTTTGGTATCTGTTTTACTGCTGTGACTCTGTATACCTGGAGTGAAGGTGATAAGTGGTGTGAGGAAGAACTCTTCTGTATGCATTTATTGAAAACTGATTCATCTAGCCTTACTAAACCTGATTCTATTAATCTGTGTTTCTACTTAATTTACCACATGTGTGAATAAACATGAAGTCTTCTAAAGACAGAGTTGAAACAAAGTTATTGATCAGTCATGTGTCTGCATAGAGTCAGGAACTACTAGAAAAGTAGGAAAATATCCCTCGACAAAGTGCATGTTAGCAGTCAGCTTGTAGCCAGTGTTAACAATCAGCTTGCAGTAAACCTGCAGATCAACAGGTGGAAAGCAAATGGCTTTTCTCATTTGCACATTACTTGTAGAAGAAGCCAAAGGACAGCTGGGAGAAGGAACACATGTAAACAAGGCAGACCTAATGATTTGCTAATTAAAAAGAAGATATTATCTTCCCATTAATAGATAACCTAATTGACCAAACTCAAGCAGTTTCCCCTCAGTACAAGTAAACATAGGTGCCTTTCCTCACTGAATTGTCATATGTTTAGGCCAGCCACTAAGCTGTCAGTTCTGCTTGATTTGTTTGGATACTGTACTCTGTGACAGCTGTCGGAAATAATACATTAGAACAGCTGTTGCAGCACTTACAAAGGGACCGGAATTTTAATTGGATGGGATATTAATTGGGAGGGGGATGTCTTTTTTTTTTTTTAAATCAAAGTTAAGACAGAAATATTCAAAGAATGACAGTCCTCTTCAAGGTAGTTGACCAATGTCTGGTGAGCAAGGCTGGTCTTTGTTTTGACTGTGTAACTTTGTGACACTGGTCTTCACCATCTTACACAAACCACCACTCCATGCTTAAGAAAAGGGGCATTAAGAAGAATAAACAGTAAGGAAGTTGCATAAACAATCTTTTTCAAATACTGGTTGTGATCTAGAGAGGACATCAAAGTTTTTAAAGAATCACTCAAAAGGAAAACTCATTCTGAGACTCTTAGTAACCACCAGCTGAAAACAAAACCATATGTGATGGCCAAGACCTAAGCATAAATGAATAATAAGCTTACTTTCAGCATCAGCATAGAGCAGCAAGCACAGGAGCACCACCACTGGCCTGACCACGTGCATCATCCGACAGCTTGGCACCAGCATGCTTTGGCAGCCTTGTTCTCACTGGCTTAGAAGCCACTGCGAGTCTGTCCAGTCTGAAATTTCAGATGAAGTATTTTCAGAGCCTGTGAAAAGATAAAAATACAATTAGCAAAAATAGACTAGAGTTTTTATTTTCTTCTTTTTCTGCACTCATAATTTGAGGCAAAACAATTTTAAAAGACAAAAGGGTAAGGCAGAAAGGGGAACAAACATAATTAATTTCAAGCTACTGGTATATACAAAAAGATCCAAGACACAGTAAATGTTAGCACTGTAACAACACATTTCCTAGTGTCCTTTACCACATAATCAAGCAACTGTCACATCCTGAATCTTTAGTTAGAACTACAGCATGTCCTAAACCAAAGAAACTAGTATTACAAGGTTTAAGACATCACTAGAACTCATGTTGCAAGAAGGTAATCAAAGCAGCTTAGATATCCATAACAAATCCACATGCCAACAGGGAGTTGATGCCCTGGCATCTGGTAAGAATAACACCACAAAATCCACTTCAGAACCTATTATTAACATATTGCATTGTTCAGCAACTTTCAAAGGTTAAAATTCCTGTTGTGATTTCCTGCACATATCTGAATTATGCCTAATAGAAAAACAGAAATCTGGCATTGAATAAAGGGCTGAGATCTCAATTCAATCCATCTAATTTATTACAATGTGTAATTGAACATGATACACTGGTAGAACTACAGCTCAAGTACCTGACTTGAAAAACTAGTGTTTTATCCTTGTTCAAATATGCCACACTAACAGAAATTAAGGAATATAAAAATATTTTTCCTCCTCTGTCAGGAAATACTAGAGATATCCCTAAGCAGCGTGACATTGGCACTAAAATAACATGACATGCAATTATACTTTCTGAAGGATTGGCAACATATAGGCTTTGTTAAGTTTGATTCTACCTTTTTCATTACCACACAAGTCACTTCCATGCAGTAAAGGTGAAAACCAAGAGGGCAGAGAAAAAAGTATACTAATTATTATTCCACTAAATAGATCTTACAGTTTTGTGGGTGGCATAAAGAGCCCATTTTCAGTACAGAGAAATGCTCAAAAGAATTTACTCAAGGAAGAAAAGACATGAGCAGCTGGTAGAAATCTACACTATGTTACAAATCTCTTTTGTAGAACTATCTTTTGAATCAGCGACTGCTATCAAAAAATAGAAGCCTAAGAAATCTTCATAGGCAAAATGCTAAAGGCACCAGCTCTTCCCTTTCATCGCTACCATCTTCATGCCAGCATTTCAAATGACAGCAAAGTCCATGAGACACCAGTCCTGTCGGACTCAATTTGTGTCTGTGCAAGCGTATCAGAGCCAACTGCTGTGTAATGATTCCAATACTATCACAAAGATGGAGATGCATGAAATGTACTTTCAAGGAAAAGGTGATTTTTATTTTGCTTCTTCTGGAATGCAGGAGTTACAGGGGAGCGCTAAACTCTACAGGAAGCTCACTTAAGAACAAAACTATTTTTTCATTAGTACACAGCCATACTAGCTGTTATGTGAAGGTGACCAGAGAAATATAGTGAGTACTAAGTACTCCCTTCCTCCTTTCAGGGGCAGAAGCAGAGAGGAAACAGTACTACAATACTGATAATACAGTATTGTATTCTCTGCTCCTAATAAAGGGAGCAGAGAAGGGGAAAAAATGGTGACCACAAAGGTACTTATTTTACACAACAGTTTTTTAACTGGGGCACTGGGGCACATTATTTTCATATATTTCAAGCACTCCCATCAAAATATTAAATGTGGTGGTTAACAGGATAAATATTACTGTCTGCCTGGGGAAAAGAGGAATTTTGAAAACTTTATGGTCCTGATACATGAATCCGCACACATCCCCTACAAGCTGTCTGCAAATGAAGGGATGTATCACAAAACTTGGCAAATAAAAGGTTGAGAATAGAGCTTTGTTGGTCATTTTTGTTTTGGTTTGGTTTGGTTTTTTTAGTGAAACCTTATTCTATTCTCTCATTCTAAATGCACATTCAACCACTTGGGAATACTGCACTCTGCTTTGAAGGTAATATTCACTATCACTCAGGTCATAAAATGAAAGCCCTCAGTACTCCCCTTCTTTCATGTTTCCAAGAGTCATGGCTTTAGCCAACCTGATGAACACACCAAGGTTTCCAGAACACTCTTTGCTTGTTGCTTGTTCTCCCTTCTTACCTGCTTGGGCCTTCAAGTAAACTTCCAGTATTCTAGCTCAGGGAAACATAAGCACTAGACTAAAGATGGTGGTTGATTTTTCTTTCAAGTTGAAGATACACTGTTAATGGAGGCAAGCAGGTGATGGGCTGGTAGCATAGAGAGAAGCAAGCCAAGAGACATTCAGGTAATATCAAGGCTCTCCACAAAGTCTGCTTTACCCACAAGGAAAACAATCTTCAGACCCTACTACTGACAACTGTACCAACAATGATATATCATGTAGTATATAGGCTTAGTAAAAACTAACATGAAGATGCAATTCCTTAAAAGGACTAAATTAAATTACCAAGACAACTATCAGCTTCCACATCAAGCCACCTTAGTAGCTCCAAAGTGAAAGACTATCTAAAGCATTATTAATTCTTAAAATCAATTAGGTTCCTTTCCTTTTCTATTTCCTCCTGATGATGGCTTGTTATGTCCTGAGTGTGGTCTTCACAAAGACACTGAAAACACAAACAGCATTTGCAGCACCAGGTTGCACTAGCCTTGTCATCAGAGGAACAATGCTTGCCTTGCAGAATTAATCCTGGGTGAGGTACTCACTTAGAAGCCCCTATTACAACATTCACACTGCACCAGGGCAGAAAGATAGGGTTTCTCCTTGGCAGATGATCACAATAACTACAGAAAGGTCAACAATTCTTTGGAAAATTTCTCTTTATGAAGCTTTAATAAAAACTGTTATTATTTTAGGTAAAGTGCTGTGTAACTGCTGTATTAAATAATCAGAAATTACTCTTCCAATAACTCTATTGGAAATCACTCTTTCAATTTATCTAAAAAGCTATCTATGAAACTAGGTAATATATCCAACAATAATACACAAGTAAGTAAGAGGATAGATTTTCCCTGATTAACAGTATCTATTAATAGGATCAGTAAAAGTGCAGATGTGCAGCTCTCCAGAGTGTTCAATGCAGAGACAAAAAAGAATTCTCCTCAGCAGGAGCACCACAGCTGATAGTACCAGGGCATGGGCACGTGCACCAATTATCCTCAAAAGGATCAACTGGGTGAATGAAACATCTGAACACTGAAATGCTTCCCTGCAGTCTGTTTACTTTAGTAGCAAAAAGAATCTTTTAGGTACTATCATGGTACTCACAAGATGGTTCCTGCTTCAAGACAGTTATAGGAAATGCACACCTGGGGGCAAATTTTAGAAACCAAACCAAACCATACCAAACAAAAAAAAAGTAAACACTGTTTTGGTTTGGTTTTGGTTTTTTTGTTTGGTTTTTTTTTGTTTGTTTGTTTGTTTGTTTTTAATCAGTTTGTTTTTTCCATGCTGGCATGTGAATTTAAATGCATGCTAACAAAGAAATTCAGCACAGCAGGGAAGAGTCATCAGAAAAGCCTTGATTGAACACGGACACAAAGGAACTCAAAACACAGGTAGGGAGCCACATTGACAAAAATAATGAAGCAAACAGTAACTTACAAAATTTTGGAAGAAAGGGATTATGAAGGGATGAGAGTTCATTTGTGCTACATACAAGATTTCTGGTTCAACTTTTCCAAAGTGTTAAATTGTTTAGAGATATGATTTTAGTTCATGGTCATCTCTGGTTTGTCCTAAGGATTTAATGTCCCATTAAAACCCCATATATTTCCCAATAGGAAAGTAACTGGGTACACCTTATATTAAGAAAAAAAAAACCAAAACAAACAAACAACAAAAACAAACAACAAAACAAAACAAAAACCTAAAAAAAAAAAACAAACCACCAAATCCATCAAAAATGTTTCTCTAAGAAAACATGGAAGCAAAGATTAAAACAGAAGACCGTGCTGAAATTCTGCTTTTACACTTCATTCATCACAATCACAATCCTAAATTACACCCATTTCCAAGCCACATTTTTAATACCATGGAAATGGAAGACAAGAAATACAGAAAATGAATTTAAAATATTCCTAGAACTAGTGATGAAAAGGGTATAAATACTTCCTGTATTTGCATATCAGTCATGACCCCTCCTTAAAAATAAAATGAAAACAATTAATGGAAAAATCTTGGCTGCAAAAACCTAACTGACAGCTGAATCATTACCAGAAAAAATAGAAAATAATGCATAAAATTAATTCTCATAAGCTCTTTAATCAAAATCAATTCAGAAACACCTCTGGGTAAAACAATGTCTTTTAAACAGAATTAAATTTATTTTCCAAAGCAATAAGGGCAACTGGCAAAAGCAGAAGTTCCACATTTTGCTTGCTCTTTTATTGATTCAACATGATAAATGTTTTCATAGTCGACCTGCTGGAAAAGTTCCATGTTTCATTATGCTTCTAGTCTTAAAAAATCCAAAATGCATGATTAAGGAAATTTGAAGGACCGCTGTGGTGAGTGTTCAAAAGTTTAGTCTTATCTGTCTCTGGATAACAATTCACCCTAATGCTTGTCTATCATTGCTGAATTTCTCTGTTACAGTTATTCCAAGATGAATGAGCACCCATCCTAAACCAGTAGGTTTCTGATGTCATGCAAGCATTTGAACTACATCACTATAAATGCACAAATGAGTTGCAGTGCTAGGTGGCATTTTGCCTGTATAAAACAATATATCAATCTGATTCTACATTGTAATTCTATTCTAAACTTCAACAGAGATTCCTTTGTTACCATGAAAAACCGAGTAGATTTTTTGGTAACTGACAAAACAGATTAATCTGCTTAGTGAATAAATCAACAACAGCAAGGTACCTTGAAATCACATCACTGGGATGTTTTTCTCATATAGAAAGTTAAAAGTTTCTGGTTTTTTGCCTACAAAAAGACTTATGTTCATATGGAATCTTAAACCATACAGAGAAAACCGTGCCTAACCTGATGTTTATAAAGCCCCAGTTCCATTCTATATCATGGATTAAAATACCAATTGTAAGCTGACAGGTGGCTCAATGCTTACCAACTTCCACCATCTTAGTCACTTCTTCAGATCATAAGAACTTTTCTTATGCAGAACATGATGCAGAAACAAACCATTAGAACACTGCCTAACTTCTTAACTTGGTGCTTCCAAATAATAGCTCAAGAAAAAAACTTTGTGATGGCAATGGTTGAAGTGCTGAGCTGGAAATAGTCTTCTTGATGAGAAAAGTATACCATGTTATCTGTCTATGGATATTAAAGCCATGTATTGTTGAGAATCTATGGAAATAACTTAAACCATGTTACAAAGCCGCAGATATTAAGCAGACAAATGAAACATCTTCCACTAAGACTGACTTCTTGCCTGAATAAACACAAACTCTGACAATACCCCAGTCTTGACTCCTGTAAATTACTTGCATACATTCACCCTAAAATATTCCAGCTCTGACTTTGCACATATGAGCAATTAAAGAAAGCTAACTCTATTCTGACATTTGCAAAAATAAAAATCAGCAGACCTACAAAAAAAAACTCAAACAAAAGCCAAACAAACAAAAAACAAAAACATGAAACAAAGCCCTCAAACCAAGTAAACAAAAAAGAAAGGAAGAAATTTAAAAAAAAAAAAAAAAAAAGGAAACAAAACAAAGCAAAACAAATATCCAAGAAGACAGAAAGATAGACAGAAACAGCAAAGGGGAAAAAGAGCAGCAGCTTACAAAAAAAAAAAAAAAAAGGCTGAAGTATCTAGGCTATGCTGTTATTTTACTCTTTCTTCAGCCACAGAAGAGAAACAAGGTGAAATCCATAATAAGGTGTCTAGAATCACCAGGTGATTCACTAATGGTGTCCTCCAGGGATCAATATTGGGCAAGTCCTGTTCTATATCTTTACTGATGATTTGGATGAGGGGGTTGAACACACCCTTAGTAAATTCACAGACAACACCAGGTTGGATGCCATTGTCAAACTGCTGGAGGGCAGGAAGGCTCTGCAGAGGGATCTGGACAGGCTGGATCATGGGCCCAGCCCAGTGGTGTGAGGTTCAGCAAGGCCCAGGGCTGGGTCCTGCCCTTGGGTCACAGCAACCCCAGGCAGTGCCACAGACTGGGGCAGAGTGGCTGCAAAGCTGCCACAGGAAAAGGCCCTGGGGGTGCTGGTGACAGCAGCTGAGCATGAGCCAGCAGTGCCCAGGTGGCCAAGAAGGCCAATGGCATCCTGGCCTGTGCCAGCCACAGTGTGGCCAGCAGGAGCCGGGCAGGGATTGACCTCCTGTACTCAGCACTGGTGAGGCCACACCTCAAATCCTGTGCTCAGTTCTGGGTTTCTCACTGCATGAAAGACATGGAAGTGCTGGAACATGTCCAGAGAAGGGCAGTGGAGCTGGGGAAGGGTCTGGAGCACAAGTCCTATGAGGAGCAGCTGAGGGAGCTGGGGGTGCTTAGCCTGCAGAAAGGGAGGCTCAGGGCAGACCTTACTGTCTCTAAAAGTGCCTGACAGGAGAGTGCAGCCAGGTGGGGAATCAGGCTCTTCTCAACACAGCAAGAATAAACTGTCTTGAGCTGTGCAAGGGGAGGTTTTGAATGGATACTAGGAAAAATTTATTCACTGAACTGAATCCACAGTAAGGTGGTTCTATACACCTTAGTATGGATTTCAGGCTAAGGATTGGAACAGTCTTCCTTGGGAAGTTGGATGAGTTGCCAGCCCAGGAGATACTCAAAAGACTTGGAAACATAGTGATTAGGGACATGGTTTAATGATGGACTTAGTGCTACATTAACAGTTGGACTCAATTTCAAATGTCTTTTCCAACATAAGTTGTTCTGGATGCTATGATTATATTAATTGTTTCCTCTGAAATCTGCTTTAAGAACAATACAACGACTGTGTTTAGGCAAAAACATTTACAGACTGATTTTTGTCTTGTTTGCCTCAAAGTAACAAAAACTGAAAGAATATATAATTATTACTAGGGTATTTGCCATACACAGTTTGTTAGTCTTTGACTGTCTGTTACATTACTTGAACAACACTGGAACTGTGCAACCACCCCCTCTTAGAAAAGGCTAAACCTGTACGTGAGCCACATACAAAAACATTCTTAGAGCCACTGTGCTATATACCACATACTCATCAGACACTCCCAGGAAAAGGGTCTCCAACACCAGCTTCCAAGCACGTACTGCCAGCAGTCTTACAAAAAAGCAAAACTACCAAGAGCAGCTAGCACCTACCATGAGCAGCGGAGTTTTCAGACCACAGAGGCAGCATCTGTGGCCTGCTTCTCCACAGAGCTAGGTATGTGGATGACCTAGCAACAAGAATGATTCTACAGATCCACTGCTACGCACATGACACAGAGATGTTAATATTGCTTATATCTAAACAGCCATCTTATTTTCATGAGAATTTTGCCCTTCCTGTATCTTTTTCAGCAGAGCTATTGCAAAAAATTCAGGTTATTCCTTGCCTTTAGGATCAAGTATGGTTGAAGCATACCAGGTATCACAGATAGGTTGAAGCATACCAGGTATCACAGATACTAAGATAAAACTAGAAATATATTTGCAAGTTGGAGCTAAGAAGTCAAATATATCTTCACTATTACAATGCATTTTTTCTCCATTCTCTGCAATTTCTTTTTAATAGCTTTTCTTTTTCCTTTTCACTTAATGGTTTTGCTTCAAAACTATTCAATATACTTGTTGGCTAATCAGATTGAAGCATGACTGACTGAGACAGTGAATTTGCAGTACACACAGGACAGCAATCCAGCTGCAGCTAGTTTAGCCTGACTGCACTTTATTATAATGTTGCTGATGGCAATACAATTGTATTAGAGGAAGAGATGGAGAGCTGAAATGGTTATTTTTCAAAAGTAGTTGGCATTATAAAATTATTTGGTAATAAAAGACAAAAACTTCCCGAAGCTATTGAAGCACTATGCATTTCCCATACTAAGATATGGCATAATCGTGCATGGTTGTCCACAGGTTTTCTTTTGGAAAAAAGATGACAACTGCAAAGTGTCTTTGTAATATAATGCATCTTTTACTACAGTCAGAGAAAAAGTAAAAATAATGTTATAAACTCTGAGAAGACAGATTATAACATTAAAAGGCAACAACAACCTACAGAAATTTCCTTATTCAGGAAATTACCAAGTGAATCGGTATATTTTTAGACACCAAACTAATGTCATAATATTGACAAGCCAGTTTGATATCAAATAAAATTATGAAATCATCAGCCAGACAGCATGATTCATAGAATGTTTTTCTTTACAGACCTCATTAACTACTATATATTTATCTGTAATAAGAAGAAATAAGCGGCTTAGTAAGGCCACCTGAACTGGCATTTCAGGTGCTTCATAGAACCTTTCTCTCAATCCCCTTCAAATGGGAAGTGAGAAGCAGAAAGTTTAATCCTCTTGTATTTGATCTGGTGAAAGCCAACTGAGATCAACAAAAGATTTCCTCTGTGAAACCTATTACTAAAAATTAAATAACCAGAGACTGTACAAAGCATTACCCAGTACACGTATACTCCTTTCTCGTTTTTGACTTTAAGATTTTCTTTGCACTTTGATGGTGCAGCTCCCATGCCTAGAGCTTTCATTCATTGCCTGTTTTGCCCAGGCATATGTCTTAGCTACAAGAACATGACAATAAAAAAAATCCCTCTTAGGCCTGTGGTTCATCCTCTTACAACTCTGTTACAGAGTACTAAAATAGATTAAAATGCAATTATGTATTTTCCATATATTATTCACAGGGTTTATGTTCTTCTCAGGAAATATTTCAGCAAGAATGTTTCAAATCTAAGTCCTGCCACAGCTTCCCAAGCACTCATCTTTTTTGGGTTGATGATAATAATGAAAAACTAACTGTGAGTTCATTCTTAGAAATATGCTGGCCTTAGCAACAAGCTGGCAATTTCTAACCTAAGTGTTAATTGCATACTGACATTGCATAACCTTCACCTTATTTTGCAGTATTTTTTTGTCAGTTTTCAGTAAGAAAGTGAGAGTATGTGCTACCACCCAAATGAACATTATTTTCATAAAGGGTATGAGAAAAACTAAATCTAAACTCTACTGTATACAGCTGTGGAAATATCTCTGCAACTTATACACCATATATACCAATAGTATAGTGATGAGGCTAGGACACGCCACAATGTTACAGAGTGAGGCCACATTTACCAAAAATTGGTTTTCTGCGCATATACTGGAGCAGTTTTATCCTGCTAAAGAACTTCCTGCATACGATTGTTCATATATATGCTCAATTATCTCTCTCACTGCTCATGAACATGACACAGTTTCTGAAACAAGCAATCTGTTGCCTTTTCTTTCATAAATGAGCAAGAAAAATCAGAAAAAGAAATATTGCAGTAGATTAAATTGGTGAAATAACCAACTGCAGGTACTAGTCATAGTTTGTCTTCTAAATGAACAGTAAGAAGTCATAAAAAAGAAACTGACTGAAGATGTGATACAAAAGGAAGGTTATTATCCTAGTTATGTTTGTCACCTTTCATAAAAAATACATAGATGAGAAAACACAGAAGATGGTGTCTTAGATTACAGCTCCCTGTCACTCAGATTTTGAATATCTTTCATAATCTCAGCATCAGAAGTAATAAAAAATACAGATATCAGCTAAAACAATACACTTAGCATCCAGTAAAGCAAATGTTCAAGAATATACACAGATACACACTTGTGTACACACACACGCACACACAATTACAAAAGGAACTGATCTGCAGAGTTCAAATTTGTATGAAAAGACATAAATAGATAGATAACCTCTCTGCCTTTCAGATGTGCCTCATACACAAAGGCTTCCAGGACTTCTGCATTTCTCTCTGCTTTCAGCTTTTTAATTTTCAGAATTTCTAGATGGAAAGTAGTAATCAGTAAACATACTGTTATGAGATTCAAACTAAATAAAGAGTTTATCCTTCAGCTACACAATACTTCATATTTAGCCATGATAAAATTAAACTAATGAACTAATGAAAGTGGAGATCTAGTTTAATTACTAATCCAACCGAAAAGATATTGAGTGTAACGAAATATTAAAAAGTTCACAGAAGTGGATTTCAAAAAACATTTTAGAATTTTACCCCCACGTTCTGTAAAAAATACCACAGACTGACATTACAGAAGTAGACAGTAACTTTAAGCCTTTAGACAGTCACAATAAAGTATTTCGGAACTTTTAAAGACTCAGCATACATTTATTCTCTTTTTAGAACATAAAACAAAAAAACTATTCATAGTACTTGGAGGAAACATGCCGTATAATCTTATTGTCCATTAGCACCATTACATCCATGTTACCACAACACTGCTTCCCAAAAACAAGCAGAAGAATGTTTATGTCCTTCCTTCCCCAGAAAAATGTCACCCAGGTGACACTCAAATTCCATAGGAAACACAAGTTTGTGACTGCCAGTCTTTTGTGGATATCCCATGGCTGTACACATTAAACAATGAATGAGGGCTGTGGGAACTCAAGGCTCAGATATTCCTCTGGAATTTTATCTCAGAGATAAAATCTCTATAACAAATTTTAGAGAGTGCTGCAAATAATGATATGTTAAATATTTTAAAAACAAAATCTAATATAACCTAGAAGGACAATTCCAGTTTTGGCTTCATTTACACATAATCATTAGTTTTAACAAAGAATCTGGCTAGATGAATTAAAACTTTTTTTTTTTTTTTTAATAAGTGCATTCTGGTTATTTACACTAATAACAAAACCCTATTTTTCAACACATCTAAAGGCTAGAAGATGAACCTAATGTTCTATTTGGAACACTGCAAGGCACTTGTGGGAGTTTCATCTTTCACAACAGAGATGCATGAGCAACTATTATAAACCTAGTAAAGTTTCTGCAGAATTTCTGTAATAACTGATGTGTCTCTGGGTGTGTGTGATGTCCCAGGAGTATTGTTCTGGATTGATTAGCATCTTTATAATGAAATGCTCGATTACAGCTTTGAAATAGATAATTATAAAGGGAGGGTGTATTTTTCAGTTAGGGATTTTGTTTTGGTTTTTTTTTTTTAATTATCAATGCATGAAAGGCATCTGTAGAAGTTCTGACTGCACTGTCGCGTCTTTGGAAAGATACTACATTTTGTTGCTCTCACAGCGCATAAGTTAAATTGAATTGCTAGTTATGACTGGTATGGGAGTTTTATTTTCAACTGTCAGAGTGTGCAGCCAGCTGTAACCAATTTTTCAATATCTTGAAAAGCCTCATGTAAAGTATACAGATGCGAATGGCTTTGGGACCTTGCTGTTAGTCAACAGAAACATTTTTCGAAACGTTTTCCAATCCTACTTCTTTAATGTTAAAAAAACCTCCCTAAACTGTAAAGAAAGGTACACATTATGGATGTCCCACATAACTTTAGCAGTATACGTAATAAGGCCAAAAAAATGTTGGTGGCACGTCCAAGTTTGGGCTCATGTTTCAGACTCTCTCTTATGTATATCATAATGTTGTTAAAATCACCTTCTGCCAAGAAAAGTGACTCATTTTTTATGAGGTTTAACAGCAAATGAGTGGGTAGGGAAAGTGCTTTTGGTTTCAAGGGTTAGAAGTTAGGAGAAAAAACTTTGAGTATTTCCTTTCCTTAGTGCTCTGCATACTGCAGCAAGCCCTCAATTTTAAAAGAGGTTTCCTACTAAAGAAACTTCTTCAGCTGTTGATCTGATGAGCTAGTTTGAATGGTTTGATCACTGAACGTGCTAGACAATATATGAGAATTATGATTTTATTTATTATTTATCAATTAGAACAACAGGAACAACTGGATTAAGTAAGAAAATGCAGGGATGTATCCCAGACAATCTCTAATCCCTTGATATCCAAAACCAGAATTCCTTAGTCCTAATCTCCACATAGAGCAGATCTTCCACTGCTGCCAGCACAAGGTTAACAATGATTGTTTAAACAGAAACAGGCAAGTCACAGACTACAGGATAAGAGGAGGAAAAAAGTAGGGTTTTTTTAATGCCTTAAACAAAATCTAAACTCCGTAAAGGTGTTCTTGTTCAGGTACTTGTAGATGAGTCTCTCACATGTTTTGAAGTCCACAGTATGCAGACTGTTACCTTACTCTTTGTAAAATTTACTTCACAATCATTTCCTTATTATTAGCATGGTAGAAACCAGGACAACTTCCACAGATTATGTCATTGTTGCATTCTCCTTTTTAAAAAATTCTGGAACCAAAAATAAAATAATTTGCTTCAAGAATTATTTTTTGCGAGTCAGCTCATTAAATATCAAATAAATGTGAATCACTATTTTTACTTTTTAACCAATGCACCTCTTTTTTTCTTTAGTATTTAGGCATAATCTTTAGGCCACAATATAAGCAGCCCTGATATAATTTAATCATGTCACAACTGTTGTACTATCACACTGACACTTCTATTTCAAACAATTTTATTGCAAATGTTATGATGTAAAATCCAGATTTCCAGACCAAACTTCCACTAGTCTTTGTGTCAGAGACAACCGGGGATCTAAGACGAAGATGTAAACTTATTTATTAAGATACCAAAAGTTACAATTAATTTTGGAGGATGACTTGAATTTATGTACATAGAGTTTGTTTTACATCTTATCTGTGGATTCGGGAATGTACTGGAATGTGCTGTTGCAATCCACTTGTTCCTACATTGCATCATCAATTTTTAACATTTTTATCAAGAAGTTAACTATTTCTGCAGTTGAGATCTTGAACAAGCACATCTACACAACAGCCAAAGCAGTCATCTGATTTGGCATTCAATCTGATATCCAGCAACAGATAAATCCTAACTGAAATGCAAATTTTTCTCAATTTATTTCGAATAAATGTTCTGCTATTTTCTTGTTTTCTAAGCATCTTCCAGCAGATAAAGAGAAGACTTCCTTAAGTTCCTAAAGAAAAAAAAAAATACAATAATCTTATGCTGATCCCCAATCTTCACACTCAAGATCAATATATATAATGTTAAACCAGATCACTGCACAGAACTGACAAATTAAAAAATGTGGAATTTCATTCAAAACTCAAGAAACTTTAAAGAAAGCATCATAATCAAACGAATTACAATAATTACTGCAATTCTGACTCTCACATATAATTTATTGGTATTTGATATTATTACCTTCCCATTTTTACACTATTTAAATGTCCTAAGCAATTCGGTAATTTTTCAATATTCTGCTACTGTTTAATTACAGAAGTATAGTAGAAAAATAATCTGCTGGCACACTGTTCTTCATATTTTGTTTTATCTTAAGTAGACTTCTAACTTAGTAATTATTGTTGTCACCCTCCATGCTTCCTACCTCTTCCTCACAGTGCAGTCTAAGAAGACATAGACACTGAAATCCCTCAGAATATCTTTCCATTTAGAAAACAGAGAATGGAGCTCTGTATGGAATGCTGGAAGTAACATCTATTTTAGAGGGTAATATATGAACACACAGAAAGGTTATGCTACTTTTCTGCAGGAATATCCAACTGCACACACATACCACTGTGTCTACTCCTATCCTATCACTTTGCAGTTATCCATGGAAGTTAAGTGAATTATGGCTTACTAATGGATTTGCAATCACGAGCAAACTCTGTATGCATAAATACTCCCAGAAAAGGGTTCTTTCCTGACTCAGAATCCCAGACACAATATTGAACCCTAATTCTAACTGAATCTAAGACACCCAATATTCCACTTAGTTACAGAAAGGTCAGTAAACATTTAAACAAATATTCATGTTTAAGCAGCTGAGGTAAATGGGCTGATCCCTCCACTGCCTAAAAGGATGGTTCTCTAATTTCTAAGCGATGTTTGCAGATCTTTATATCAATTAAAAAAAAACCAAACAAACAAAAAAAAAAAAACCAACAAGCTCACCTTTAAGCAAGGTCATGGGGACATTCTACTGAGCACTAGAATACTAGTAAATGTCCTTTGGAAAAGTATCTGTAAGAGAATTCTTACTTCCACATCCTGAAAACACTGGATATCCACTTTACAACAGTATGTCAGTCTTCACCACACACTTGTCTATACACAACACATCTGCAAGAAGTATGAATTATCAGACTGCCTAATTATTAGACTACTGACAAGAGAACCTATTTAAATTGCTCCTTTCTTTTTTTTGCCTGACACTCTTTAAGACCTTTTATTAGGCAAAAAGTATATCTATTAGCAAGACTTTCCCTGTTACAGTGCACACACACCAATTCAATCACTCTTCTAATAAACCATGAACTAAAAAGGAAGCTTTATTTTTTCCTCAAGGTGATTTCAGCACGTCTCTTTTGAGTCACACACTAAATCAATTTTTGTATAATGCCTGGAGTATGAATGTGGTGAATCTGTATTTCTGCACAGAGGTACATCTAGCTGCATAGGTATATTTCTACAGATATGCAGATACATTTACTTATACATCCATAAATCATCAGAATGAAATTTAAAAAAAAAATAAAACTTCAGGGACGGCACTTGTATCAGAGTCAAAACCTATTACATCAATAGTCAGAGTAAAATCACTGTTTTATTATTCAATTACTTGAAGTGTGAATGACAGATCATGATGCAATTTGCTCTGCTGACAGAGCTCAGCTTTGTCTCAGAGAAACTATCTGCAGTTCATAATATTCACAAGCCTGACATGATAAAGAAAAAACAGAGATAAAGCTAAATTTAAAAGATATATTACATAACTTTCAAACCAGGAGAAGTGCAGTGGACTGAATCTGGTAAATACTACCTCTTACCCAACACACCTTCAAGTCTTTCTGAAGGATTCTCCAGAGTACTTCCACTATGTTCTCATTTCAAAGAACCTAAATAGTCTGTTGAATTTTTATCAGCAGAAAGTGACATGACAGCAGATGGGATACGCAAGAAATTAAAGTGATGTGTACATAAATATTTTTTACTTTATATTTAGAAATTATTCAGAAAATTTTATTGTAAAACTTTAAGTTGGATATGCAATTATTTCTTTTTTATATAATAGATAAATACATTTTTAGGATAATTAGCAGATACGTTGCTTAGAAACTCTGAGAGATTTCCACTTAATAGTAGTTGTAATTCCAGTTTATTTAACGCTTACAATCCTTCTGAATTGTTTTGTATACTTCTTCCTACAGGTGAGTGAAAAAGCACATAGGTTCTCCAGTCAGTGAAAAAAAACTGCTTAGACATATTCCTTTTCTTAATAAATATTCTCTTTCCAACTAAGTCAGGAAAGGACTACAAAACCACACAAGTGACCTAAGGTAATGTAAGGTAATTCTCTTCCTACCTGGAAAGTGGAAAAACTTGCCTAAGTTTAACTTTACCAATTAGAGCTATTGTAAGAAATAGGTATAATTATCCCTTGTATAAAAGTGAGAGATAAGTCTCATATTTCAAATGTCTGGTCTGGCAGCAAAAATCTACACTTCTCTTTCATTCTATATAGGTCATTATTCAGATCATGGACCTTGGACATTAAAGGTCTGTAGAAGCAGAAATTCATTCTTAGTTCTAAACTGGCACAAAAATAAAGCAACATAAATTGCAAAGTATTTCTAAATTTTGAAAAGATCATATGAATATAGAGAGCGTGAAGCAGTACTCTGTAAAATTTGTAATCTTTAAAATTCCCAAGGATGCTCCTTCAACTTTGTAAAATTATGTTTTAGTGATACATTCTAAAAAAATATCAAACGAATACCAGTTATTAATAATTATAATAATTTAGACAGAAAATATAGAAATATTTTTATGGATCTCAGCAAATCTTTATCAGAACAGAAATATAAATTTTAATACATTTGGACTTTTCCCTGATTTTTTTTATTTGTTAAAGCAGTAATATTGCAGCAAAAATTAACTGGAGTAAATTTCAATGCCTTGGAAATACACTAGATTGTGATGAACATAGAGACTGTGAAGAACATAGAATCACTTAGAATCATAAATCAGCGAACCAAAAGAAAGATGGTCTCTTGATTTAGGAGTTTCTTTTAATCTTGCTTTGGATTATATTAGCATTAACAGCCAAAAGACTAAAATACTATCCTTGCTCTCCAAAATCCAAGATCTCATCTATATTCTAAAGAATATAGGTAGAAAAATTGTGAATGCAAAATCCACTGAGTAAGGCTATGCTCTAAAATGAAAACATGGAATTCAGCTGTCTGTCCAATTTAAATTACTTGTCCTGCAAATAACAAAAAAACATGCTCCCCATAACTCCAGTACAATGCAGTCTTTTAGCCCATATGTACTACCACTACTCCTTGATACTGTAAAAGCCACACTATTTTAGAACCAATACTTTAAAAGAATCTCACCATTGATGTCAGAAAACAAATTAAATCCTAATACAGACAATTTTAAAATCATGTTTTCATATTAAGCCGACAGTAAATTGCAAAAATTTCATTATAGTCACAGAAATTAATTGTCTATTCATGCCATTTGTCTGCACCCACTGATGATTTGATTATTTATCTACTGTTGCCAACTTCTTTTACAAGCAGAAAGCAGATTCTTAATAAGCTGTTTTCTATTTCCTTCTTTCAGAAAAATAATAGTCAACATATACACCAAGGTCAAAACCTGGACTAGCAGGTTTTGCTCGCCGCAGCAAACACTAACCATAAACATGAAAATCCTCTGTAAAAGCAGGAATCTGACCACAGTAAAACTGACAAAAATGGCATGACTACAATGGATTGCTCCAAGGGATTTTGGCAGTGTCTGCCATGAAGTATTGCTAACTACTTGGTAAACAGTACTAGCTTCCTTAAAAAACTCAGATTAAACTATCTCAACACCAGAACAGTCTAAATGGTAGCCTACCTGAAGAGAACTAAAAAGCAAAACCAAGTATAAGTTTGTTGGAAAACTAGGAAGAAAGTGGTCTGAAACCTAGGATCTGTTAACCTGTCAATCAAACACAAAGACAAGGCTGAGAGTAAAATGTGTTAAGTATTCTTGTATTTTGCCACCCAATCACAGTGCAGTCTTTTGAGATGGTTCACACAGTTGTCTCAGAGGAAACAGAGAGGACTTTCATACATAAATTTTTAACATAAAACACAATCATTTATAAATGCTAGAAGTTGAAAATTATTTGCCTTAAGTCAGTATTTTAGCCTTGTAAATAACCAGTTTCTTTGTTTTTGTCCTGCCTCCATAAAACAGAATAGAACAATGGTATCCTTGTAAACTTAAAAGGCTTTTTTTAGTTTATAGCAAGTCTAAAGCTAACAGTTTAATGTCACTGTTAGTCTTAACTGGGCAAATGTAGTATCAATACTGTTTTCAAAAAATGAAGAGGTTTTATCTTGACATTCTCTTAATTAGTTTTCTCAGTTTTTACTTAACAAGTCCAAAAATTTATTTGAAGTTAGAGAGCTAAAATAATAATCAAGATCAAACTGAAATTGTCAGTGGTGTCAAATGGCGTTTCTTCTCACTTTAAGTGTGGGTGACCTCGACTACCCTGTCTGGCAGAAATAAACTGCTTCAAAAGCAAGTCCACATAGTAAAAAAGGCATTATACTGGTTTCTAAATACATCTTACACACAAAACCCCCACAGAAATTAAAGCAAAAGAAAAATAAAAATCAATGAATCAAAAAAAAAAAACAAACCACAAACCAAACGCAAAACAAAATGAAGATCCACACATTAAAAAAAATACAGTAAGACTCAGTGAGTAGAATATGGGTAGCTAGAAAATAGGGTAAGATCTCAACTTTTTGATCAGGAAACTATACACAGATAAAGATCATTTCTCCATAGACTACTGAAAATTCTTCAAAATAACAGCAAATGGAAGGTTGAGTCCAAATCAGGTATTTCTGAATCATCTCATTAGTTTCAAGTCATGAGGCTACAGAAAGACAGCCAAGCAGTTTCAGGATCCTTTATAGAAGTAATCCTTGTAACTCTAGCAATCTTCTAAGGACAGGGGAGGAATAAAAACCTGCCATCAGCAACCAAACATCACACACATACACAAAGACATGTATTACTGAATACTTATTTGAGTAATAAAAAATGGGGGTCCTTAGGAAGACATGAGGTACCCAGATCTCTGGAAGTTGCTACTGCAGGTAGCGCTCATTTCTCCCTTTTGAGATAGATTCCAAAACTTTGCACAACAATACAAATAATTTTATTTCCAAATCAGTGGTTTTTTATGATGGATCTACATATTTGATATGGGAAGAAGAATAATGATCTACAGACCCTAATAGTATCTCTTTAAGATCAGCAACATTACAGTATTAAGTCTGTTAGATTTCATTTACAAGACCAAGAAACATGAAGTAATACATGAAAAGTTGCAAATCAATGGTAGAAGAGCAAAATCAAGATGCTTCCCTAATCGTCCTACTGTTAATTACAACTTCAGTCAACTTTCACATGCCATTGTAGTAGTTCATATCCCAAACAGTTTTAGGTGTTTTCAAGCGTTCTTTATCCCCCTCATTGTGAATTTCTGAGAACATACACCCATGCAGAGTCTGCATTTGGAAAAACAAATTGAGTATCTCAAATTAGTGAAATATTGATTTTGCTTGCTAAACAGCTAAACTATTTCAGATGTAATCTAACACATCAACAACTGAAATTTAAAAGCAAGAGCATTTCCGTTAATTTTAGGAGAAGTTTTGATGCCATAAAGTTCAAAGAACCAAATATGAGAAAAGTATTTCAGCAGACTTAGAAACGTGAAATTTGGTCTTCCTTTTAAAAGCCAAATATTCCTTATTCTAATTATTGTATTTATTATTATTAATGTTATTTATTTTAATGTTGTTAATGCTAGTGCAACTTGACAAGATTCTAAAATCACAGACCTTTTTCTGTATCCTGTCATGTTTGAAAAACTTGTATGCTTCTCACATATGCTTTTAGTCTGCATGTTTCATTCCCTTAAGTTTGTACTTCTCACCCCCATTTCTGCTGTGATTCTTTAGACATCTCTTGGGACATTTATATCAAAGTATGCACTGATACAATACAAAGCTTGAACGTAGTTGTCCTAACCAATGTCATTAGTCTTACAATCCATGTAAGATTCTTTAATTCCTCATTCAGGATTTGCTTTCCTTAAACTTTTATTAAATTTAGCAGTAGGCAAACAAGGACACAGAAAATTACTGTCTTTTCAGAGATGTAAAACAAAAGTTTGAATACTATGTCTGCAGAGATGAGCAGTAAGTTGCTGGTAACAGAATGGTGGGTAATTGTTGCTAGCTCCTAAAATGAGCTAAAAGGATGATTAAGGTGAGAACTACATGAACTGTGAGAATTGCTTTTTGTTTACTGTCAGTGAAAAAGACCAGCTTCTGTCTACATAGAAGGATAACCTCTTAGTCATTTTACTCTTAACTTCAAACAACTGGTTCTTCTGGCTAGGGAGAACATTTTCAAACTACTATAGCAATGCCTCCTGCTGGTCCCGAGACCCATGAGAATCTTCGGAAAGGAGTGTGGAAAACAAAGCTTTACCAGGGACAATCAAGTATGTTACCACTCTCAGATTCAAACGTGCGGCATTTTTAAGTGCATATACACTTCTATATATATGGATGGACAAATTATCTATCTATCTATCTATCTATCTATCTATCTATCTATCTATCTTTCTATCTATCTATCTATCTATCTACATACCTTGTAAAAGAAAAGTGTATCACCTGGTTCCTAAACTTTTGCTTCTTCAGATTATGTTATGCTTTAATGACTACATCTGAAAATTAAGTGACACTAGATGACTGACCCTGCATAATCTAAGTAAGAATTCTTCCTCAACTTCAGCAAAAAAGTTGTAGGAAAAAGATTCTAGGAAGCAGAAATCAAATAAACTAATTATTAAAAAAAAGTCAAACAACAAATCAACTTATTCAGAGGTTATGTCTACAGACAACACAATATCAAAAATGCTCAGAATATAAAGTCAAAGAGCAATTGTTGAAATACCTGAAATATTTCATTGTAACTAATGGCAGAGTTTTTACTGTTGGATGTGGCTAATAATAAGTGTTTAAGGCATTAAAAACATCTAAATTCTTAGTTTCTTATACCTGATACCATTTAGGTATGAAAGACTGTAAATCACTCCAGAATGCATCAGGAGTGCATGACTAGAATTGCAATAGTTCCTTTAATATCCCACCACCTCAGCAACAGCAGCTCTGTCAGCGTTCCTCCTGCTTCAGCCCATGCAGAGAAGGTTGCCATGAACAATGAACCACAGGCAGATGCTTCACAGCACCTTTCAGAGTCAGCTTCAGAGCGCTGCACCTACTACCATGCTGCCTATAAATACTCTCATTCCAACATCCATGTTCTCTGTACTTCTTTTAACTGCAGCTGCTGTGGGATCCACTTCTATACTTGCTGACAATTTAAGGAAAAGAAACGTTCATGAGGGCTGAAAAACAACCAAACTGTAATGTCTCAGAAATAGTTAAGTAATTCTCTTCAAACACCACCCCTCTTCTAGTTCTGGACAAAACAGAGGTATCCAGACGACTGTGTGCCAAAGATTTCTCTGTCAGTGACAAATAAATCAAGCAGGCGGCTCCTGCAATCATAAATGTGAGGAGGATGCTTCACCTAGTGCCTGTCCTCTTTGATGTAGCTAAAAATCTCAGAATGCCTAGTAATAACATAGCAAACAACACCTGTATTTTAAAAAAAAAAGCTAGAAATGCATGTATTTAAAAAAAATATTATTTTCTTTCTAGAAGCATAAATCTATGATAGTACTGATAATTAGTCCAAATTGCATATTGTCTAGATAAAATATTCAGAACATTTCAGGACGATTGAAATGATAAGGTGCTTAGGATAGCATGCTTTTCTATTTCCCCTGGACAGCACTTTAACAATAAACAAACCAAACTGAACCAAAACCAAAACTAACAAAAACAAATAAACAAAACCAAACAAACACACAAAAAACAGCAAGAAAACAAAAAAAAAAAACCCATTAATACCCCCACCAAAACGCTACAAAAACAAAACAAATGAACACAAACCAAAACAAAACAAACAAAACCCCCAAAAAAACCCCACAAAACTGTACTATCTGAAGCCAAATCAGCAAGTAAATCAAGTAAATCAAAATATATAACTCTGCCTGCCCTTTGGATCTAAGTACAGCTGGTGCTAGTGCTGAATAAGCTTGAAAGAGTAAAATGATCACAGAAAAGTTCATTCTAGATCCAAGAGAAAGTATTTTGTAAATAGCAATAAAGCCCAGCAGCATGTAATGTTATAATTTCATAATTCTCTGGGGCATACAATTCATGCTTTCTTTATAAAACCTTTATCTGTTTAACCTTCTTTATTAAAATTTCTGCAGTAATCTAATTTTTAAAATTATTATTTAAAAGTTCTAATTTTAGTAATAATCAAAAAACCCACCAAACATCAAGATAACACTGATTGAGTGAAGAGTTAAAACAAGGTATCTTTAGCCACCAGTATGCAAAGCTGCCAGAAACTAACATAGATGTGACAGCATTTAAAATGTGAAATGCCAGTAAACTGTGTCAATTATTCTGGTATGTTTCTTTATTGCTACTTCAGGATATCACTGAACAGGTCCTTTTGGTAAGCTCTGTCCATATACCATAAGTGTACACATCTTACCCCACTGAAATGCCTTCTGGGAATTGCTAATTTGTGAATGATTTCTTCTGTGTCCAACTAGAGTTATTATCTACGAACCAAATGCAATTAATCTAGACATTATAATATGTTTGCTTTTTGTTTTATGAAGTAATTTCATGTAATTTTAAAGGAGTTTGAGTATATGGCAAGCCATTTGCAAAACTATTTTATTCACATAAAAAGGTATAATTAAAACATATGAATCAGCAGTCTCAACATTTAGACACATTTTAGGACTAGTGGAACTCTGGTACAATTAAATGAATAAGTAACTCCAAGGCATGCTCTTATTTTGGAAGTAAATGTGACAACACTTACTTGCAAAGGAAAGAGATGTATCCTACCCTAGGTGAGATAAAGTTCAGAGACTATTCTCAGTGCTTGTCTGGAGCTAGATTTACAAGTTATTATGATCTACAGGATATCTCTCTGAATAGTACATACAGATGTATCAACCACAACACACCTATTTCTGTGAGTAGAAGAAGTGGAAAGAAGATAATTCTATTTAGAATGAAAAGAAGATGCAGATTACAATGGATTTGGGAGGAAAAAAAGAAAAGCATACTAAATAAATAAATAAAAATAATTAGGCATGAATATCAAAACACAATCAAATTGTTCTCATATGCCACTTGCATAGTCATACCAAGGAGCATGTTAGCATTATCCAAGTATTCTTGAAAATAATACTACTTTAATCAAATAAACAACAATATATTCTTTGGACTTGGTCACATTGCACAGGAAGGAACTGCTTTGAATTGATACAGGTTACTTCAATTTTAATTCTCTCCAAATTTATATTTGTAGATGACAAAAAAAAAAGAGCTGAAAAATAATACATTCAAGAAAAGATAGTTGATATAATTTAGAATATGTTAAAAAATTGTTTCATGCTGTGATGTAACACTTGACTTCCTCATGGGAATCCTTCACCTGCTAGAAATTACCTGGTATTAATACTTGGCAAATATATTGATATAGGTTCACCTGATTTCTACATAATACAAAGCATGACATTCCAAGTAGCATTTCCCTGTCAAGACAGTAACACCTATATCAGGTGTACATCTCTTTAATAAACAACATCCAGTCTTAACAGAATAACATTGCATAATCAATATTCCACCATATATTCAATGGTTAATTAGCTCATTGTCTATAAATGTTACTGTCTATAAATGTATATGACAGGAAACCTAAAATTACTCCATCTGGAAGCAATCTTTTTGTTCGAACAGGCAATACTTTAACAGTTGTTTCAAATGATAATGTTCCAAGCACAAGCATGAAGTCTGGATAGCTTGAGGGCACCCCAACCATTTTTGCTGACTACCTCATCCCTGCATCTAAAATTATTACATGACTGAATTGCATAGTTTCACCTTGCAGGGAGAGCAATTAGTTTTCCTATTCCTCTCCCACTGGAGACAGAAAATCAGCCTCCCACACTTCAGATAAATACACATCGCAGAGCAAATTCTTCCCATGCTAATTTAAACAATAATAGTTCAACTACATTTAATTGTAGATATCTTTTAACCATGCTAAACCATCCCAATATTAGGAGAACTACATGTAGGAGAAATAAAGTAGGTAAAAATAGAAGTGCAAAGCATTTATTTTCACTTTTGACATTACTACTAATCTTCTTCAATACAAAAACTCTATTCAGTCCATATATTTAACATTACCTAGTATCATGAGAGAGATGTCTGCAGGATTTTTAATTATCATTCATCATATATTCTGATACTTTCTGAACAGAAGTGTCGAACAATGCATTAGTGACAAATTCCCAAGACTGTGCCCCTGCAGCCCTTGGAGTTTAACTCCTCTCACATTACAGTATTTATTGAATTTCCAAGCCAAACGGTGTTCTGCTCCATAAAATTCTGACAAGTGGACTCTGCCAAGCTAATAACGGCCTCATTCTGCTGAAATAAACTTATTTCACTGCGGCAAACAAAATGACATGACCTGGAAAGGTTATTTTTAACTGAGTAACGACCCAATACAAACCAAGTCTCTCTCACTAGATCCTGGAAACTGTTAAGACAAATTTCTTAAATGTTAATATGTCCTAACACCAATTCACTTATCTGTTGCTCCCACTGTACATGACTGTGGCAAGATTTTTTTTTTTTAAGGTCTGTGCTGTTTGATTTCTGCAATCAGTAGCTCAGTAAACTTATTAAACAATGCCTAACAAGAGTATCACAGTGGAGTGACTTAGCAAGTGTAAAACTCATTCTAGGATGCTGTGTCCTCCTACATTCTTTTACCCTCTGCCATTTTATGATTTTTGCCTGTTTATCTGACAAATTCTATTTGAATTGCTCTTACATATAACAAATCTGAGAAGTATGAAATTAAAATTCAGAATTTTAATTGATTAAAATTCTCTCCCTGATTAATTTTATCCTAATTTTTACGTTGCCATTAGGGAGATGTGGAAAATGAACGATTAGGGACTAATATGGCCTTCTGGAAAGGCTGCGTCTTCTACACATATGTCAAGTTCTTCATAATGGTCATTCATATTGTGGATGTTAGTGTGGTAGTATTCATCAACTGCCCTTTCCAAGCTGCCTATATTCCTCTATTAATACGACATATTTTCTGCAGACTGCATACATAGACTAACCATCAGTTTCAGGTCAGATCTGTATCAAATTTCAAATTACAGGAGACTACGGGAGAACCTTTTAAACTGGAATTTAGCATAAACATGCTGCACCCTGCTAAGTATTCCTTTGCTAATAAAAGGGACAATCCTTGACTGCAACAGTCAGAGTCCAACAGTTTACTAAAGAACAGTTAGAATACCTACTGAAAACAAAAGGATCAGAGTAATGATCACTCATAAAAATCATGAGTTTCAGAGAACAGAAGAAAAATGCAAAAACCCCCAAACCCAAGGAGGAAACCACAAAAGTGAAAGAAGGAACACTGCCTTTTTGGGTATGGTCTGTAGTTTATCAACAGCCGTGGCAAAAGATTAAGAATTTTAAAATAGTGTCTTCAATCACTTAACAAGAAGCTATAAAAATGCAAATAAATAAAGCTAGCAAAATGCTTAAATAAATGTAAATTGTCTTAATTCTCTAAAGAAAAATTTTTGGGGGGGTGTTCTTACAAATGCAGTATCATGCAAAGCACAGAGCAACTAGAAAGTTTCTCAACAGCCATATCTCTAATCTATCAAGCCAACTTAATTCTGATATTAACAATCCTGATTATTTACCCTAGCCATAAAGCAGGCTACTACTATCCTGGGCTGCCCTAGGAGAAATGCTGCTAGGTGGTAAAGTGATGTGATTCTTCCCATCTTCTCAGCCATAGGCTTTATACCTGTTGGTCATCTAAGAGTGGAAGATACAAATAAATTCATATACTTGGGTTTTTTCTAGGACTTTTCACCTATCAGAGACTGTGTGACCTATGTCCTTAGAAGTACTTGTATCTGACATTAACTTCTTTTTAGCCATTTAAGTTTTGCAATGTTCTGCTTCTCTTTAGAATATCTAGCTCTCAGAGTGAAGTAGGCAAGCTTTATTTCTCTCTTTCAAGGTATCCTTTTTGCACATGTGTGGCAAAAAAGTGTATAAAATTTGAACATTTAAAAAGCTAGCCCCATACAAAGCAGACAAGGTATAATTTTAGCGAATACATGACACTGCAATCATCCCTTTGCAAAACAGCCAACCCACTACGATATTGCTACTAAATTGTTCCCTTTTCTTTTGTTATCCTGCAGCATAAACTGCCACAGTCCTTACTGATGCTGATTTGAAGTAGATCAGAGAACACTTACTTACGTCTATTAACCTAGATGAGTATAAGACAGGCAAGAGGACATTATTTACTACTCAGACTTAACCAGACTTCCTGCAAAAAGTTTTGATTTTATTAATCACCCGTGTCTACCACACCTATTTTTGTTGGTTTTAGAAGATTGAGAAAAGGCAGCCAAATCATGTTTGATATTAACAATTACATTTTAATTGTAAAATCAACTGCAGATTGGTTGACATTGGAAATGACCTCTGGAAGTCATTTGGTCCATTTTTCTGTGACCCAGCAGGGCCACCTGGAGAGACTGCCCAGGACCATGACCCTGGCCAGCCTGCCTCAATGGTCAGTCATCCACATCCTAAAAAACGTTTCCTCATGTTCAGATAGAACTGATTGTTTCACTTCATGGACAATGACAGGATGGTGGACAATAGGTGTAAGAGGATCATGGTGACAATTACCCATTCCTCTGACACTGGACACCACTGAAAACAGCTGGGCCCCGTTTTCTTTACGTCCTCCCATTAGGTATTTGTACGCATGGACAAGATCCCTCAAGCGTTCTCTTTACCAGGACAGCCAGTCCAGCTCTCAGCCTTCCTTGCTGAGGAGCTGGCTGTTCTCTAGACTGTCTCTACAATGTCCATGTCTTTCTTGTCCTGGGGAGCTCAGAAATGCACACAGAAATGCTGTACAACACGTAGTTGTACAGCAGAACACTGCTTCAGTAGTGGAACTGAACACAAACACCAAACTGCCTTAGAGTCTTAAAAGCTATCTTAGAAAGTTTCTAAGACTGCTGTGTCTGGTACTTACGGTTCAGAGACACCTTTCCATACTACAAAGACAAGAGGAGTCATTTTAAGGTCATGAAAAGAACAGCAGAGTTCAAAGCTCTAGAAAGTCCATTAGAAAGAAAAGCAAGCATGATTTGCAAATTATTCACTAAGAGATACTTGCTTTAAAATTTTCTGGATTTTGGGAACAATTTTGCTTTCTTAAATACAGGCCAAGTGATTAAAACAGTAACAGGTTTATAAAAATTACTTTGAAATATGCTTATTATAGATACTGAAATTGTTTGCAGTGCAGAAGCATTTGAAGCAGAACTCATGAAATATTTAAAGTCATGCTTGTGACAGAACTCATATTTATACAGTATACCCTTGAGAGCATTCTCACAGGTGCTTAAAAGCAAAAAGGTTTGGCAGAACCTTTATCTTTTTATTCAGCTAATCTCCATATAATAATAACTGAGATTAACTGAGATTTATTTGCATTGTGTTTATTTCCCTACTGAAAGATGTTTCTGTAGCAGCAAACATACTACTTCTTTCTATTTTGCAAGCACTATTGCTTTAAATGTCTTTGTAGGATACTGGTTTTATTTTTTTAGCATTCAAAAACTGTAGAGGGCTTTCACTTGCTTGCAAGACAACAATGGAAACAGGGCACATGTCTTGGTTTCAGTGTCAATAAAATTCACTAATCAAATGTTGTTCCTTAAGAACAAAGCAAACAGGTTATTATTTACAAAATTCCAGCTGGATAGTTATGAAAACTTGTTGATACTTTACTGGAATTGACTGGATGACCCAAAAGAGGACAGCGTCTCAAAATGAGACCAGGGAATTACCAGCATACATTTGGGGTTGTTTGTTTTTTTTAAAACACCATGCCCTCTTAACAGTCGGTATCTAACAAATCACATTTACTATCTTGAATTGGGTTTTGAATGAACTTATATTTAATGCAAAAGTATTTGAACTATGCAAAAATAGCAGGACATTCTGTTTAATGGCAAGTGATTCCATGGCCTATTATAATTTATCCTTCCCCAAGTACTCTTCATTTAACTTATAATCATGATTCCTTTAATAAAATGAAATTAATAGAAGCTATCTGCTGTGTAATTGCTAACTAGACGCATTAAAAACAAACTAGAGACATTCAGGTCTACTTATCTGTAAAATCCCTTTATGTTCATAAACTTTACTATAAATTGCTACTAATAAAGCATATTGTTTAAAAAATAGTAGAAAATTTAAGTGCAGAGATGGCTGAACAGTCTTTTCATACTAGCTGCATGTCTTATATTCAGAGATTCCAAAAGATAAGGTTAAATATCTGTGTGAAAATTCACATCAACTCACCAGAATAACAGAAAAAAAGTAACAAAATAGTTTTTTTTTATAAATACCAAATGATCAGGTAAAAAACAGCATATGGATTTATTCTCACAATTAGAAACTAAATGCATGAAGCAAAAAGTCAGATGCAATCAAACCAAGCTAGAATGCCTTAATAATGTTGTCACTGTTGTCGCATGGAGCAAGATCCCATGGCATTCAGGGGGTGTACGTGTAATTCACAGACATTATAGCAAGAAATTTAAACAGTACATTTTTGATTTATATAGACAAAAAAAGAAGTAGCATAAAACAACATATCAAAAGATGCATGTACTTGGTAAGATCCTAGTAACATTTCACAAGAAATACATCTTTTGGTTCAGTAACAAAAATAAGCAGGTGAATTAGCAGTCAGTAAAATAAAGGCAGAAGCACCCTAAGCAGCTCTCTAAGGACAAATTTATGGAAGAGATCCCCGAGCTAAATATTGGCATGCTGCTTATAAACTGGCTAAGTGACAACTGAAAGATGTAACAGTCTGCAAATTTTGAAGGGCATATGGAAATTGAGATGTAAGAAAAAAAATGAAAGGGACTTGATTATCAGGAGAACATTGTAGAAATAAAAGGTATCATAAAGGAAAGATGCCTTCTAAACAACTATAGGAAATACCTCGAATTTTGAATATTTGAAAAAGATTCTAAACAAAGATTAAAAATAGCAAAGAAAATACAAGACAAGGTGGATGAAGACCGGCAGAGTTTATTCCCCCTCCTCCCCCCAAACAAAGTGGACTGTAATTCAAGTTGCCATTATTAGGAGTACCCTGTCCTTTGCAATGGCTTATCAGTCTTACAGTAGTGGTTTTTCACATCAGGTCATTTTACCATTTTTCAAAGAAAACACATTTTATGCCTTTAGAACTGTAACTCAATTTCAACTCTGTACTGTTTCAATAACATATATCACTGACTCTAAACGTTTTCTCTAGAAGGCTTGAGGAAATGAATAACCAAAACAAAAAGAAAGTGCAGCCTGTATATATATCTAAAAGTTCAAGAGCTCAGTGAACACACATGAAAAGATCCACACGACTCATGCATAGGGCTATGGCCTCTACATATAGCAGTAAGGAATGGGAGAGTAAAGTGATTTATTATCAAGAAGCTCCTTTTACTTGGAAGGGGAGAAATTTGATTGGAGGATCATCAACTGCCATGCCAACACAGTGGTGAGACTGCAGTGATAGCTAGAAAAAAGATCACAACCACCAGATGCTCTGATTCAGCTTGAGCACACAAGTAGACCTAGGGATTGACTACATTAAATTGCTTCTGTGTTTTACACCATCAGGACTGTATGAAGACATCAAAAATGAGCAAGAAAAAGGCCTCCTGGATGAGGCCTTAACAACATCCCCAAATTTGTCTACCACGTTTTTCCATTTCTTTAACATTTGCAACTTTTGTGTTTTGCCAACTGGCAGCTAACCACCTCCTAAGATACTACAAAACTGGACAAAACAGACTAAATTAATAGTTTTTTAAAAGTGGTACAAAATAGAAATATTCTGCAGAGTAAAGCATGTTGACTTTAATGTGACAGTAGTCATGACAACAATCAGCACTATAAGTTTTTCCTGCAAAAGATAAATAGTTACTACTGCCAGCCAAAGTCAAGGATGATTCACTGAGCCAGTATAAATTCACACAGAACACCTTTACATGCAAAGTAACTCACTACGACTATCTTGATCCCTTAGCACCTTCCTGTCCTATGTGGTACACTCTCTAACCTCTCCCACTCTCAGTCCACATGAGAGACTTCTATGAAGACACTGAAACTGTCACACAGAGTAAATTTAATTAAGGGTCTTCTTGAAAAAATGTAATAGGACTTGCCTTCCAACACACAATTCAGGTGAAATAGAGAAACTACTTTTGTATTTTTTCCTGTTTTCTTACCTTGACAGTCAAAAGTAAAAATCAGAATGTATGATTTACCAAAATGCACAGGCATTTGAAATACACATTCATCCCTAAGGATGTGCAGTATCTTCCCATGCCACGTGAACCAAAGCACTCTATGTTCCATTGAACACAATGAATTCAGCTCTTTAAGGACACTTTACTTAAGAATTCAACAGCTCTCTGTCCTGTGTGCAGGAAATTGAGTAAAGCAGGCTGGAAACCAGCATGGCTGAGTAAGGATTTGCTACTCAAACTGAGGAGTAAGAGTGCACAACCAGTGGAAACAGGAACATGTTAACTGGGGAGAGTACACAGATATGGTTGAAATGTCTAAGGATGGTATCAGGGAAAGCCAAGTAAAATCTGGAACAGGACTAGGCAAGGGACATAAGAATAACCAGAAGGGATCCTGTAAATCGACAGGTCATAGAAGTCCAAGGAGAGCCTATCCCGTGATACGCAAGCAGGCTGAACTAGTGATGACTGATACAGTGAAGGCTGAGGTGCCCAGTGACCTCTTTGCCTCAATCTTCACCTGGCAGTCAAGCCTCCCAGCTCTTCCAAGTCCCTGATCCTCTGAGTGAGTGTGGGGGCAGTGACATCCCTCCCACTATAAGCAAAGAGCAGGTTTGGGATCACTTGGTGAAACTGAATAGCCACTAGTCTATTGGAATTGTGACAGTGACAGGAGGTGGGGCAATGATTTTAAACAGAGAGAAGGCAGGTTGCGTTTTGAAGTTAGGATGAAATTCTTTACTCAGAAGGTCGTGAGGCACTGAAATGGGTTGCACACAGAAACTGTGCATGCCCCATCCCCGTAAGTGTTCAGAGCCAGGCTGGATGGAGATTTGAGCAATCTGCTCTAGTGGAACATGTCCCTGCCCATGGCAGTGGGGTTGGAACTAGATGATCTTTAAAGGTCCTTTCCAACCCAAACCATTCTGAAATTCTATAAATAAACCTTCAATTCTATAAATAAACCTTCAACAAAGCCAAAGTAATTAAAATTAAATTGTTGAAATTACACATTTCAGAAACTTTTGCACTATACTGAGGTGTTCTGAACTTGCTACACAAAGAGTGACACATATAACAATGGTGATTCCATGCATATCAGTGATTCCCAGATAGGAGAAAGTAGAGGTTGCACTGTAAAATACTCTAAATATTGCTAAATATGTTATTCGGCAATGCACTTGGAAGCTATGACAAATAAATGTAGCAAAATATTACAGTAACAGAAAAATATATACTGTTCACAGAAACCATTTTCCCCACCTCAGAAAAGCTAAAGTTCATCTAAATCACAATAGAGACACAAAGGAAAGGGCAGAAAAGCTTATGAACATCCTCTGAACAGGTACAGAAAAACAGAATTCAAAGACAATGAACAAAGCTATCAAAAAGGTAGCACTGCCCTGACAACAAACTGGTAATTCTTCTCCTGGTTTATCCCTTAGATTATCAATAGTTCTTACTCACTAAAGGCATCCATTTCTCTTCTGCAATAACCCTTTTTTTTACTTTCCCTTTACTTTGCTAGCAAATTTAGAACATCTTTGCCACAATGACAGAATAGAGAAAGAGGGCAAAAAAGAGAAGATAAACAAAAAAAATGTAGACTGAAGACTTCAATAAAATACATTGAAAACTGGGTACAGGTCTTAGATATGCTCTAAGGAATCATTCTTTCTAGGTCATTGTCCACAGAAAATTAATAATTAGTAGCATAAACAGTCACACCAAAAGCAGGAAAATCAGTTCAGAGATATGAGCCTATGAAGATCTAACACTGAAAATCCTTGTTAAGAAATGAAATTTGGCATTGAACAGTTCCACCCCTGCAGGCACTTAACTGGACTGAATGCATTCCAGTCACTGACTACCTAACTTAGTTAAGAATTTATACCAGAACTGGAAATACTGGAAATTCCTTATTAATTAGATGCATGAGAAAATAATAACATTTTTTTTCTAAAACCATTAGCAATTTATGTCTTAGCAAAACAGTAAGTAAAAGCTTCCAATCCTGTGATCTGCAAGATTAATATGGTCTCCTAAAAGGAAAATATGTAGGTCACATAATTTATGATACCCGACACAAAAATAGAAAGGGACTAGAAAAATATAATGCAAGCAACATTTTTGGCTCTGTTTAGCTGACATTAACATATGATTTCAACTCAAAGTTCAGGGTGTTGGTACATAATCAGTCTTCTTGTCCTTACTCCCCTATCCTTTATAAATCCAGACTTTATTCTTCTTTCAGCTTTAATAATAACCAAGCATTTATTTCCCCTTATTTTTGCAGAACTGAAGGCATCAGCCATGGTACCTCCTTAGCAGACTAATCTATTAATTACAAATTTATGCTCACGTTTTAAAAGCAATAAGCTCAGATTTGTGCCCTGCTCATTTACTGTCAAGAATTATTCTTTAATTTACTATGCAACACTCAAACTCTTTCCTGAGGACTTGAATTACTAATTTCCTCATCAGTACTCAATACTTCCATGTGGTACTAATTCACAAACAATCATGTATTTTACATCATACACCTATGTCCCACACTATCATATTATTCTTAATTTGCACAACAGGAACTGAGAAAAACAGATGGGTCTGGATCAAGTTCCGGAACATCAAAGCCTGAATAAATGCCAGTGAATAAATTTACTGAAAAAGTCATCAGAGATCACACATTCATGTTCAAAACTCTCACAGGTAAGGAGTAAGTTTAGCCTGAAGTCAGATTACAGGGCTGGAAGAAGTTTGTTTGTTGCTGAATCCAGTAATACTTGCTAGTTCAAAATAAAATCATGCAGGAAGGGAAAAATGGTTTATCATTTGTTCTGGCTCACGGATGATTTTCTCTTCATCCTAACGTTACCTAACTGCCAGGTGAAGTGAAGTCTAATGCACCCAGAATGAGGACTACCTGGGAGACATGAAAAGACATGCAGTAATCTGGGAAGGTATCTCCTGGATAATATCAGCCTTTTACTGCTAAAGCTGTGTCTTGAGAAAGTCTCCATAAGAGGTTTTCTCACTAGAATGTAAAAACGACAGAGGATGTGGAAATACAGACAAGGGTAAAGATGGAGACAAGATAGGGCTGCTGACAGGGCAATGCTGATCACCAGCAAATTCCTGTTAGCATGAAAATTAAGTTTGATATTAGAACAATTGAGCATGGTGATTGATCCTGCAAATCCAGGATATTAGCTAAGGGTTGGAAGAGAATCCCCCGCTCATTTTCTCTGAGAGGTCTCCACAGAACTGAAATATCTTCATTTAGTTACCCTCTCAACATTTTTTCTCTTTTCATTTGAAAAGTTTTGGGTTTTCATTTACTATTTCAGTAGCATTTCCTGGCATATCTAAAAATCTAAATACAAAACTCAAAAAAAAACCTTTTAGTTCTCATACATTGATAACTATAATAAAAACAAACACAAATTTCATTGTTTGATCAAATCAAATTCAAAGGTTTCTAAAGAAAGACTTCTCTGTATTTACACTTCTCTTCACAGTTGTTGTAAACAATTACTCATGATTTTCCAGCTTTCTACTCCAGCACACCTACTGTTTCAGAAACTGTTGACAAGAAGCCCTTTCATTTGGACCAATCAAGCCTGCTTGAATTAACAGGAAGTTTTCCATCAACAACACGGAATGTGAATACTAACAAGAAGCTGCTTCTTCTAGTTAAGTTGAAACTGGTTTCAGAAACAGGTTCTCAGCATAATAAAAGCCTTGCAAGAGGCCAAAATTGTACACATATATTACACGTTGTGTAGAAGTGGATTTCAGAAGTACAAGAAATCCTGGATTTTTTACTGTTTCTGACGACTCATAAAACTTTTCTCCCCCAGTAACTTAGATCAGGCTTAGCTGTTTGTAAATATGTTCTGATTTATCTGTATTTCTTTAGGATCATCTAATGCTATGACATGTTAGTTGGAAAGCACCACTGATTTTTAATATGAAATAAGAACATATTTTTCTGTACTTTAAATACAGCTCATATAATGGTTAAAATCTAAAGATAGTACTAAATGAATGGGCTTAAATCAATAAAAAGAGTTAAAATAAAGTTGTAAACTAGTAATAAAAAGCAGTAAAAAATTAGAGATAGTCCCCATCCTAACACTGAGTACTTCAAATTCATTTTGACTTGCATATCTGAAAATCTTGCATTTCATGGCAAAAGAACTCAAAATTCAGGGGGAAAAACTTTAATTTTATAGGACAGCATACAATTTTTAAAGATTATCAATTACTGAGCAGATAGCAAATGTATTCTTCTGTGATCATCAATGGCACATTTCTTTTTTTAGAGTAATAAGCCATTTGATAACAAATGTCTTGTGAATAGGTATTTGGAACACCAGTGGAGAACATGAAATAACTCAATTTGTTAAAATTAAGATGTGCTGACCAAATCAATGCATTTATTTTACACTACACTTCTCTACAACTTCAGAGTATGTATACTTTAATAGAGACTGTATCAAATGGAAATTCAACCATAATTCTGTCAGGAAATCAAGATGCATGTAAAATGACAAAACCACTTTTGTTAAAGATGTATCTGCTGACTCAGAAGAGATTTTTCAAGATTAAAAATTTGTCTGTGCACATTTACACTGCAGTTCGTTTCATTATATGAACAGCAGCAGCTAACCAGTTGCTAGTAATGAACATTATAATCACTATATTCAAACAAAGCAAAGCAACTACAAATTAGGAAAGACTCACACTACCATTTAGAAATTACTACTATGTTTTAAATGAGTAATTGTATTTGGAGATTGTAAGTGAACTTGAGGTTGTCCAGAAAGGGTGATTTGGTGATTTTTTTTTTTTTAATTACAGTGCCTGTAATTTGATCTTAGGGATGCACAGAAGTAGTTTTTCACTATTTCTGTGGCATCCCTATTCACCACAGGATTTAATTTCATCAGTTGTACTCAATATCCAGACTACTTCATATGATCCATCCCATTGCTAAAAGGTAATGGAAGAATCTTGCTAACTAATGCTCTAGTCCCATTTTTTAAGACACTAATTTATTTCAAAGGAATAGCTTGCCAACTGATGTCAGAAAAATAGATGATAGATAGATAGATAGATAGATAGATAGATAGATAGATAGAGAGATAGACAGACAGATAGACAAAGCAAGCATTTGTCACTTAGCCCTAATCATTAAAGAATTATCATACGACTTTTCATTGTAATATTACTGTAGATGCATAATACAATACTGGTTAAAAAAACCAAACAAAGTAACTATTTGCTGAAGGTGCATAGCTGGGGCTTAGAAACTCATAGTTGATTCAACTGAAAAACGGTATACTAATTTACTTCTAATTGTACTTTTTGCTACTGAAAAATTCTGTAATATTGTCAAGTATGGATTTTGAAGCAAAGGGAAGGACTTCTGTTTTATACCTCAGGCTGGTGCCACACTTCGCTCCTAAAGGAGTGTGCCTGACTTTATTCTCAAGAAAACACAGAAAGCTTGTCATGTTTCTAAATGTTCTTTTCCCATAACTATTCCATAAGCTCACTTCTATTTTATGGAAAATAGAGAAATGGAAAATGCTGTTACTGAAGGATTATTATAGGGAGGAAGAGGGCAGCAACTAAAGTGGGTGAGAAGGGGACAACATAATTATCACCAAATAAATTCTAGTAAATTTCTTTTACATCAACAAAGTTCAACAAAATAGCCATAGCCTGTGAAGAAAACAGTTAAAGATTTAATGTTGCAAGAGGATCTATTTCAAATGTGCCAATGTTTGTTTTTTGATGTTTTCATCTGCTAATTTGCTATGACAAGTATAAATCACAAGCTGAGACGTCCTTCTTAAAACAACATTTGTAGGCTTCTACTGCTCACAAGGAATATCAAGGTTATGGTCCACTTAAATAGAAGAAGAGAGCTTCCATCAACAGATGTCAAAATAGATAAGCACAGATTTGACATGCGCTTGTAGAACTATCACCTGCTATCAGTGCTGCAATGACAGCTTCATGGTGAGAATGTCAATGAATTTCATCGTGCTCTGTATTTCAAATATTGCTCATTGAATTTATCATTGAATATGATAAACATATGTGTTTCTGCCAAGCAGTAGATGTTTACTGCTGTAATCTTACTTGTATAACAAGTGTGCAGATTATTTTCTTTCTGCATAGGTATGTATGTCCACATTCCACTTAAGCACACTGCTATTAAGTTTTTCACTGAAAATTTAGATTAATTGATGCTATAGATGCACCAGGAAAACAGAACATGGTAAGGCACTGAAATTACAAGTCATTCACATGTCTTTTGCTAAGATGGCGATATCTAGTAACACATAATTTCCATAATTTCAGGATGTCTGCAACAAACATCTGTCTTTCTGACAACTGTTTTCCAAAATATACAGGTATTAAAAGACATGTATTCAGATCTTCCTCCTATGTGGTCGGGGATCACACTATTAAAAATCATATTATTTCTAACTACATAAAAGATACAACCTGCCTAAGATTACAGGTGCAAGGCAACAGGCAAACGTGCAAAAGCAAAGAAGTCTTGAAAAAAACAAAGGAGAAAAATAACCCTGGATGCAGGTAGACAAAAGCCTGAAATTAATTTGTACTAAACATAAAAGGTCCTGTGAGATCACGAGGGAGGAAATTAAGTGGGGAATAAGTACTATTTACTTCTAAGATTACAGAGAAACACTTAAGTTTGGTCTGACTTTCAGTTTAACTAGGTATTTCTTTTGTACTTATTGACCACTACCTTTTGCCTGTACTTCTCTATGACAGGTTCTATATTTACTTGAGTATCTTACTAACAATAGTTCCATTGTAATTATTATTTTGTGCTTCTAGATTTTCATATAATTATCTGTCCTGAGACACTTATACCACCAAAATGACCACAGACATCATTTATTAGTCTTTTTACATACACTTTACAGTTTGTCTGAGGCCTGTGCTTGAATCAATTAATTTCCCCATGAAATCCTCAAAGCCCAGCTAGCATAAAGTATCTGTTAGGTCTTCTGCTCACTATTTACCGCTGTAATTTTCAGACAATATCCCCAAAAGACATTTAGAAAAGTAGTCTCTTAACCTCTCTTCATAGTGTTAAATTTCTCAATTACTCTTCTCAACTGAACAATAAAAAAACTCATCCTTATAATTTTTCAAATCAAAATCAAATCAAAGTTACTTAAACAGTAAAAACAGATACAGTCAAAAGAAACAACTATATATTCTCCCTAAGCAAGTAAGTCAGAAGTTCTGAGAGAAAGAGAAATTTTGTAGTCAAAATCCGCATGCCTTTCATTAGTAAAAGGCTGTCTTCCTTGGAGATTGTCTGATATGTAACAGCTGCCTTTCCTCTGCCGGGCATAGACCCTGGGCTCTCTCCTCTATTGACACAGAACCTAATATCTTTAAGACTTAGAGCAATAACCATAAAAATGGCTAACAAAATAAAAAATTACAAATATGGAGCAGAGGAGGAAACAGATACAAAAAAAAAAAAGGATACTTTTATTTAAGGCACCTGACCAAAAAGGACAAAGAAATTACTATCATTATATAGAGGAAGGAAACTTTAAAATCACTTTCATTATAAGGATAAAATTCTCTATCAGAAAACATTTATTGAAATTTGGGGTTGAAAAAGATAGAAAGGCACTGAGATTCACAAAGATACTATTTATTAACAGGCACGATCCTTCACTTAGGTCAGAGTAGAAAAAGGTCCCTTTTATTATATTTTTGGATAGGAAGCATGAGAAATTATATACACATTCATCGTTATTAACTATGATTAACAAGCTTTACTACTAAAGTTTTAGACAATACAATGTAAAGAACTTCTTGACTTTCTGTGACTAAAAACTTCCCCAACCTGATCATTAGATCATCTCATGTATCAAAATTACACTATTATTGTAGTAGATATTCACATTTTAAATAAAGATATTTATATACTAAGCCTCAAGATTCACCAAGATGAAGAATATCAAGTAAGATTTATCTCTCTCTAAATCAAAGCACTGAACTGAACTGTTCAACTTGCTATTTAATATCTCAGGCTTTTCCAGAGAGTAAGATGCATAAAGTAAATTATTTACAAATAGATCTATAACTGACAAATTAGGAACTTGAAATAGCTGCCAGAGACACTTTTAGTACAGTGCAATAGTTGATCTAGTCCTAGTTTATTTGTTATGTTTTGAAAAAATAAAGATCTTGCTGAGTTTCCTATCATCAGTGTATAGTGGAGAAGGGAATTGGTTCAGCACCACAAAGAAAAAGAAGAGCAGTGCAGTCTTTTGATTGCAGAGAATAATCTATAAACAGAAGGAACAAAGCTGACCCTTGATGTGATCTCCGTTCACCTCTGACAAGGGATGGCAATCTAGAGATATCGTTATAGGGTACAAAACAGCTTTTAGGAAAGGTTCCAAAAGGAAATCATTCTTCTATTCACCCATGTTGCCATAGAAACAGAACCAATCATGCCTGTCCACAAAGGCTTTTATGTCAACTTCTGTTAGAAAACTTATATAAAAAGTAGAAATTAAACCAAATTAACAAGACAGTCATTAAGTGATTAAGATAGGTAAAAGAAAGAAAATAATTTATAAACAAATGTGTCCTGCCTTGCCCCTTAAATGCATAACTTTTAAAGTGTAAGTCAGCTTATTGCAAGGGTTTACTGCACAATGCTATGGTTCACTGTCTTATACTTCCATGCAATCTGAGAAGGTGCAATTTATATAGAATGATGTCTTCTAATTCATGGGGTCACAAGCTATACATTTTTTCTCCTTTTTCCTCCTCCCAACCATTAAAGAAAGGTTGTATCATATCTTCACCATCTTTATAAAATTAGATCTTTCCAAATACATCTTTAGTGAAAATATTTCAGCTACAACAATATGCTTACTGAGATATTTTACTTCTACCCCATTATATCTTTAAAATATTGATTCTCCATAAAGCTCATGGGAAATAATACTGCTACATATATTAAAAGGGTGATTAATGAAAATGGATTTCCAAATTAAAATATGGCAAATTTCCTAACTATCCAGCTGGAGTAATAAAGATGGTACGGCCAGCAGAATCTGGATCTTGGTACCAATATCAGGAATGAGTTTTGTGTCAGTGGTATTCTTGAAAATTATTAAAACTTACACAGAACTAACACTAAATTACAAAAATTTTATGCTAGGGTTATAACACACTAAACTTTTATGTTGTTGCACAAACTACTGTAGATAGAAGGAGAGGTTTTAGTAAAAATAGAGAAGAGTCTGCCTCCTTTAAAGTGCTAATCCCATCTATTTGGTCTAGTGCAGTTTGACTCAAAACATAACACAGAACTATCAAGATTGGATATCTTAAAGAACTAACTGCTTTTCAACTACACAAATATATTCTAGGATTTCCCTTTCCATTCTCTCCACCCAGTTCAGAAAGTTTTAACACATACATATAACACCATGAAAAGCATACCACAAGAATGCTTCTTTAGGCACATCCTCAATTGTTTGTTTTTTAATGACAAAAGATTTAACAGAGTTTTTGAAATTAACTTGTTTTCGGGTTTTTTTGAGATATAATGCTTCCGGTCTGGCTCACACGAAAAGTGGATTCAGGCAGTTACATACTCTGGGGTCCTACAACATTAAGTATTTTCACCCTGGGACATTTTCTGAAACATATCTAAAGTTAGAGACTTATTTCTTGTATTTCATTTATGTATTTATAAGTACAAGGCATATTCTTGATAAATTAGATTTCATAAAACTCCAGGAGTTACTTTGTTTCAGATTTAAAAAAAAATAGTGTACTTTATTTTAGTTGGTTTGATGATCTGTTGTTCTTTTTTAAAAAGATGCAATTCAAGCAAAACTCATCACACTTTGGAACCTGTAGTTAGTTTGCGATGATTTTCATGTTTGCACATGCTTCTAACTTTGAAAAAGGTTATCAAATGTGCTGTTTAAACTGCATGGAGGATGAACCTACTAAATCTAATCTAATCTAATCTTGTCTAATCTAATCTAATCTAATGCTAAGGATGTTGTGCAGAACATCTGCAAAAGTCCAAACATGTTTTGTTTTATTTTATTATATCTCCAGATTTTTCCAAACCCAAACAAATCAATTGTGTGGTCATGTCTCTTCTTCTGTTGGCACAATACCGCTCAGATTCTGCAGTTTATACTAAAATCTCAGCTCTACATCAGGAACTGGCAGCTTGAGTCTCAGTGACCACCACAGTTCAGAGTACTTTTCTTACCCATGCCAGGACAGTTCTGAAGTCAAAAAATAAGGCTTTGAGTTACACTATTTTATTTTTAATGACTTAAAATACATTTATATGTTTTTATAAATAACATCCCAATAATGTGTTAATTTACAAAAGGTGTAGAATTAAGAGTTAGAATCCTGTGCCAACAAGTTCACAAAACTGTGGGTAAATCAGAGCTCATACTATGATTAATTTAGAAATAGAAATATTATCTAACTTCATGTACTAAAGATAAGTCTTTAAGTAATGCCATCAGTGGTTAAAATACATAGTGCATTCCTCACTTCCCTAGTCAAGGTTCCCACAACTCTTTTTCTCTAAATTCCACTATAGGACTAAGTTGTTTTCTGGAAAATAAGCAGGTCTCTTTCATAGAAACACAGAATATCCTGAGTTGGAAGGCACCCATAACTCTGGTCCCTACACAGGACAGCTCCAAGAATTACACCATCTAACTTTACATGAAGAATGGTTTCCTTGCAATTATTTTCTTCCCTTTTCTGATTTTTCTTGCCTTGTGGTGCTCTGACACTTACCAAAAACTTCCTAACTGTTAAATGGCTAACACCCAGAAGCTTTTCCTTTGGTGTTTGAAATTTGGTCAAACATTCTGTTGGAAAGAAATTACAAAAACATGTTCTGATACTGATGAATTTTGTGCTTTAGATAAAAAAGATTTTTTTTAATAGAATTTAAATATTTCACTTAGCCCTGGATTGCGCATAGTGATACTATAAAAAGAGCTGTCTTTTCCTTCATGCTTTTCTGCTCCGAGACATATAGGAGAAAGTGGAGAAAAGTTTTTATCATCAAAACTTATGCACTGCTGCGTAAGAATAGTTTGCCATTAAAAATTGTAAGCAGATATCTTGAAGACATCTAATATTTGATTTTCAGAAGAGGGATTTAAGAATCATAAAGAATCACAGGCACATTAAAAAATACTCTGAAGACCACATGAAAGACATTCATGAGACTGGAGAGAGGAAAGAAGCACCCCTCCAGGTCACAATTTCTGAACAGAACAGAACATCTAATGGTCTCTGAGATGCAGGAATAATTTGGTCCTTGTTTAGTCTAGAAGGGTAAGAGTACTCTTTGGCTGATCACACAGTATTTGTAAATGCAATCACTAATTAAAAATACTGAGAACAGCTTTCAAAACATAGTCTGTTTAGGTATTTTAATTAAAGGTAACTGTGCACAGAGAAAGACCTTCTAGTACAAGGAACATTATCCTGAAACTGAAATTTTATGTGGTGACTTTGTATACAAAACTGAGAGGCAGCAAGAGCACCAGCTCTCTCACTCTCGAGTCTAGACAGCTGTGTAGTGACAGACTAGCGTAGACAGCAATTATTTATAGTTTGGAACTTTAACTCTTTTCATTTTGCACAGGATTTGATTTGTCAGCAAAACAGCCATTTAAATTGCTTAATGGTCGTCATCTCCAGCAGTTAGGCAAGCAGGTACACTTGGGTTGAAAACTCTGTCCGAACTGTTTTAAAGAGTTTAATCTAAACCTCTGAGGACTGTGCTCTCCCTAGAGTTAGTTCTCTTTAGTTTTATGTTCCTCGATCAATTGTAGTAAAATTCTCCAGGAAATCTGAGTACTCGGTCTGATCCCTTTGTGACCCACAGAACCAGAACACATCTATTATGTAACACTTGGGTTTTTTGTCCACAACGAAAGCAGATGGAACATTATTGCTCTAATCTAGGTTTCATTTTGTTGACTTTTAAAATTACTTGCTTTGGAAACATGTTTGGCCAAATCTACCTGTAACAATTAAACTACTTTTATTTTATATAGTAGAAATATTTCACTTACATATTCAATTTCTCTTTATTCAGATGATAATGCCTAAATTCTAAACTGACAGAGTCCTATTAGATTTTTTACAACAAAATTATCTTTAACGATGAGGTAAAAAAGCAACAGCTCTACAATAACCTGTTATACTTTTGAATACTCCATAAAATGAAGTATTCTACTCTTTACAGTATTGAGATAAAACTTGCTGTCAAATGTTGTCAGTGAAACTTTTTCAGAGTTTTTATATCTTCTGACACGAAGTCAAAGAAGCTTTTCTTTTGGAGTCCTCTTCTTTATGGATTGGATTAAATAGTTTTTGTTAGAAAAGACAAAACCTGCTAGCTGACTGCCTGATTATTTTTTGTTTTTAATGCAAAATTTTTCCAAAATCCTAAGTCTTCTGTTAAAATATAGGTCTGGACATAGCAGCTATCATTTCAGGTACCTAGACAGCTGCATAGCCTAGATACTTCATAACCTCTTCTAATTTATCTTACTAGCTGATATTTACACACATAAAGTAGCATATGGCTGAAAGTTTGCTCAGTCATTTACTTGCTGTTAATCTGAGCAGTGAAGTTCACTCACTATATTTGCCAATACTCCTTTTTGCTTGTCCTTTTCCAGCAAAAATCCAACTCTAAGTGCCATGCTACAATGCTATTATCTGGCAGACTTAGACTGAAAACAAGAAAATGTAAATTCTCTTCCTCTTACAGGTCCCATCAACTTCAGAATTACCAGGTCCACAAGCACACATACAGTCTAAATGTAAATCCATCTGGTACAAGCAGAAAAAATTTCTAAAACAGTACATTGATAAAATATTGTCCCATATACAAATTGGCTCCTTTCAGACACTTTGCTTCTAGGCACAACACAGAGTTATCAACTAATCCTCCAAGGTTTTATGACTGTCCTGAATCTCAGAAGCAATGTCGCTTTTACTCAACGTATCAGAATATGTGTTTCTATTTAAATATATTCCCTTTACTGGGATGTTACCTTTGCCTTTCCTTTTTTTTTTAATTAATAAATTAGATGAACTATGATATGTTTTGTAGAGTCAAATTTATCCCTTAACATGACAATGATGTAGTAGCTCTTGTTTGGATGGCCAAGTTGGCCCATTATGTGTCTCTCTCCCCTACAAGAATGTCTGCATTGTCTTGACCTTTGTAACATAGGTACAACCATGAGAGGAATGATTTATCTGTAAAACTCTGTTGCACTGTTGGAGGAGAGTTAATACAGCATTTTCTGCTTCTGTTTCTGAAGGAACACTGCCAAACAGCAGGAAATATGAAAATTCAGATTTTAAGTCAAACAAATTCAGACACAGTAGGGTAGGATGGCCTAGAAGCTGGAAGGAAACACAGCAGGAACAGCTGATCCCAACTGACTGAACAGGAGCTCCATGACATATAACATCATGCTCAGTAATGAAAACTGAAGGAAAAGTTTTTAGAGTCTTTTACTCAAAGACTGTGTCTTCCACACTAATTGTGGAAGGTGGCGAGTGATGGTCTTTGCATTGTTATTTTCATTCTTCCTATATCCTTCACTTAATAAATTATCTTTATCTCAAAAAGTTTTCTCACTTTCACTCTTACTATTCTCTCCCCCAGGTCATGGCTGGGGTAGAGGAATGAAGAGAGTGGCCAGGGCCAACCATCAACTCACTCCCATTATAAAGTACAATAACACTTCATAGTGGGTGTGGATGTGACAGGGAACACACACAAACAAAATGAAATAAACAAACCAAAGCTTTCCATTTTTTAGAAATTAAAAAAACCTATCACCCTAAAATACAATTTTTGTATCGGTGTCTATTAAAGCAAAATGTTTTTCTATAATATCTCAGAGAAAGAGTCCAAGGTAGAAGTAAATATTCTTTTACATCAAAACAGAAAATTAGGTGAACTTAAAATTTTGGACATGATCTACATCCCACTTAGAGGAATATGCCCAAGCAGATACCAGAACATGTGTAATCAGTGTTGCACTAAGCTAACTTTGCTGGTAGTGAAGACCCTTAGTGAATCTGCTTTCTAGTATTACACAAAATCTCCTCAAGAAAAGTATGTAACTGCTTTGTATGCAAATACTGTTTATATCACCTTTTTTTCAATGAGAAAAAATTTAAAAAGCTGCAGCAAAATTATCCACAATGATGCATTTCATGAACACACTGGACTTTGTTACTGATTGTGAGACTGTATGAATGAATTGTGAGGATGGACACTACAGTAAAAACACTGCTGTTCAAAGGAACAAAATGAAGATTTATGTACCTAAGGGACTTGTATATACAAAGTAAGAAAGCAAATGAAAGCAAAGATTTAATCAAAATTGCAACTGCTATTTTATGTGATATGGAAGTATTAAATATCTTCTGTGAGCTCTCTATTGCAAAACATAAGGGCTGAGGAAATAAAGAAACTACTTGGATTATAAATAAAGAAACTACTTGGATTATAAAGACACATTATCATTTGCTAACATCACAAAGCAGCTTCCAGGAACAGTTATTCTCTTTTTTCACAGCAAATAATTAATTTCAGTTCTGAAAACTGTTTGCTGAGCGAATGCTCTGCGCTAACACCTAATACATTTGAATACAGACTTTACTTGCATACTTCCAAGATATTTTATCAATCAACATGCTTCAAAGTAATGCCACGTTTACTATGGAATTACATATATGACAAGATGCAGTGGCTAAGAATTACTTTCAAAGCCCAACTAGATGGCAGATATTTTGGTTCTCAAATTAATCCAAAACTAAAGATCATTTTGTTTGCAAAATGGAAACCAGACTTCCAAATAACTGAAACAGTTGAGGGAAGACTAAGTCTTAGGGAAAAAAACCCAAAGAAGCAAACAAAAAACAGAAGACAAAAACCTAAACAAACCAAAACATTCCAGAGATAATCTGTCCCAATTTCTTAGGTGTTGGATTACAGAACAAAGAACAGAGAAATGTATTTCAAATATGCTGAAAAATAGTTAATAGTTCAAGCTGATTGTGAAGAGCTGACAGAAAATGCCATATACATGCTTGTCATGAACTGCACAGAAGCGTGAATATTTTAATGAATAACCAGAAAATATGAGATAAGTAACATTAAAAAAGAACATAAGAAAATAATGAAATTACTGTAGAACAACAAAATACTTTAATGCAATTTCTACAGCTCCTTTTAAAAACAAAAACTCTTTAAACAGCTGATAGAGATTCAACAGTTATTTTTTAATGAAAAAAGACAGAGTATATGGCTGGTTCTTCAAAAGTAATGCAGCTGAATGCAATCAGATTGCTAAAGAAACTGAAATATATTATTTCATTACTTAAAATGTCAAAAAAAAAAGCCTTCCCTATTCATCTGTGATTCCAAAAATGGAGAGAAGTTATGTCACCAACTAATAGCCAACAAATGTGTTTCAAGTTCTGTTCCTGTCACTGGGGACCACTAAAAAGACCCTGGCTTTGTTCTCTAATGCACCCTCCCCACAGGTATTAATATGCATTGGTATGATCCCCCTGAGCCTTCTCTTCTCCAGACTAAACAGACTCTGCTCTCTCAGCCTGTTCTCACCCAAGGCATGCTCAAGCTCCTTCATTATCCTAGTGGCCCTTTGTTGGATTCTCCCCAGTATGTCCATGTCTCGCTCGTACTAGGGAGCCCAGAACTGGGTAGAGTACTCCAGATGTGGCCTCACCAGTGCTGAAAGGATGGCAAGGATCACTGCTACTGACCTGCTGACAGCATTTCTCCTAATGCAGCTCAGAATATCATTAGCCTCCTTTGCAGTTAAGGGCAAATTGCTGACTTTTGTTCAGCTTGGTGTCCATTGAGCCCAGGCCTCAGGAAAGCTGTTTTCCAGCCAGTCAGCCTCCAGCATGTTATGGTACATGTCTGGTACACTTCCTCAAGTACCAGACTCTGGAATCCCAATTTTTGAACTAGGCTGTTGTTGGCCCTTTCCTGACACCCACTGAATGGCAGCAAAACCCACTGGTTTATGAGTCACTCCTCAGTTTTGTACTACCAGGAAAATTGCTGAGGGCACAGTGACCCAACATTCTAATAATTACTGAAGACAGTAAATGGGACTGGAACCTGTATTGAGCCAAAGGTACACCATTGAGGAATTTTTACCACCAGTTACCCTCTGGGGCCAGTAATTTAAACAGATTTTAATCCACCTCAGTGTCTCCTTATCCAGCTTATACTTCTTAATACAGCTTCTCTAAGAGGAGTTCAGCCTCTCTCTGAGGATCTTTTGGGAGACAGTGCCAATAGTCTTCCCACTGTCAAGGCAGGCAAGAGCCTTGAGCCCAAAGTGGAAACACTGGTTTCCTCTGATCTACCAAGCCTGTCACTTCCTGCTGGAAAATTACCAGTTGCTCAAGCCGGACTCCGTTTTGTGAACCCACGCTTGTGAACTTCCTCTGGGCACCTTTTTCTGGTACACATGCCTGGAAATGGTACCCCAGAGCAGCTGATCCATCACCTTCATAAGGACTAGAGATCTGAGCAGCCTCTTCCTAGTCCTCCTTTCTGCCCTTCCTGATCACAGGGCTGCAATCTTTAGGCATCCTTCCCAGTTACCATGATTATTGAGAAACTGTTAGGAGTAGCCTATCAGTGATATCACCTAGCTCCCTCAACACTTGTGCCTGTAGTAGGGGTCTACAATTTGTTTAACTGTTTTCTAACCCAACTGTCTTCCATTGTGGAAATGTCTTCCTCACTCAAGACTTTCCATCTGATCTCTGGGGCCTGCTGAAATCTATTCTCACTAGTCAATACATTACCTTAATGTCTTCTATGCTCTCGCACTGGGACTCCTTCACCATTCAGCAGCAAGCTCACATTGCCTCTAACAATTTTTATTCCCTGTGTGCTTACAGAAGTTTCTAGTGCAAGCTGTCCCTGCCTGTGGTAGGGAGTTGGAACTTGCTGATCTTTAACGTCCCTTCTGACCCAATCTACTTTCTGTGATTTGCTGCTCAACTGCCCTTACCAGATTCAATTCCATGTGGGTTTTAGCTTTCCTATTAAGTCTGTGTGCTTAGATACTTTCTCTGTGTTCTTTTCAGGCTACCTGTCTTCCTGGCTTCCACTTTTTGCACATTCCTATTTATACCTGAGTTTTGCCAGAAAATTGCTGTTCCTCCACACAGGCCCATTTGACCTCTCTAAAAATAAGATCAGTTTCAAGTTTTGACCATAGAACTCTTACGTGAATGTTTCATGAATGCTTGCATTAATTTATTTCTTCCTAATGAACTTCTAAAACAATGCAGGTAAACATTGCACTTGACATTTTTCAAACTCATCCTGTTCTTTTTCAGGAAAATATCAGTTTATCACCAGGTCTTCAATCTTTGAACTTCTATCTACTACATGATGTGTTAAAATGCATTCGTCTTCTTGATAAAAATATGGAGTTTTTGTTTTTCTTTTCATATCGGTAACATATGGTCACAGGGCGTTTTCTTCCTGATTTTGACACCTTAACTTTTAATAAAGCATGGCTGGGATGCTGATCAGTCTCCACCAAGACAGACTACTTTACTTATTTTTTAGCAATTTACAGAAAAAAGAAGTTAAGATGTGCTTGCCATCTTCCATCTTGTTTAAAACAAAGATGCATAACACCTTATTTACAGCTCATTAGCACAACCACCTCCTGTCTGTGAATGTCTAGGAGCTTTACAGAAACACATGTTGTTCACAACATATCACATTCTAGGTAACTAAACAGATATGGGTTTCAAAATTCACCAGGTTTTCTACTGATTAGTATGTTATAGTTATGGTCTACATGGCAAGTTTTAAGTTTACCTTAACCAAGCTGGACAAAAGAATACTACTTAGTTCCCAAACTTTTCTACACATTTGTTTATAGCACAGAGGAAAGGTAAACCTGTTCCTTTCCAGATGAGCACCTACCATACTATTATAGATCTACTGTACTATTAAAATGTACTACTGGGCTGTGTCCTGTTTCTGGCCAGGACAGTAACAGCTAATTTTTTCAGTAGCCATGATGGGGCATGGCTAGGGCCCTGAGCTTATTCTGCATTACCTAAGGTCATTTTCCAGTCTGTAAATTTTTTGGTCTGTAACTCTATATGTGGCGTGGCACTGAGGAGATCTGGCAGATGTAGCAATATGAACATTCTTTCCTTAACATACACAAGAAATTCAAAATTATCAAAATTTGTTACAACAGGCCTGAAGAAGAAAAAGTGGGTGAAAAGCTGGGGAAAATCATCCTCCTCTGGGTGCAATTATGAATAGACACCCAGAGGCAGTGCTGGAGGTGAGGGCAAGAAAGCAGCAACTGGAGGAGCATCCAGCACACTTGGAACCAACTACCACAGGGGTGGAAAAACAGCCACACTATTTGCCATGACTGATCCAGACTGCAGTGGAACAGGGTGAGACCCCAGCACACTTGCATATCTTCATGTGGGGTAACGCTGCAAGAAAGCTTTCCAGAAAGGGGAGAAGGTAATCCAACTCCTCCTAAAGGCCAGCTAAGGGACCTGCAAAGGAAATTTAGTCTTTAGGAATTAAAATGGCAAGATGGACATCATCACATTCCAATAGATGTGGTAAAAAACCAGCAGCTATGTCCCCACCAACCAGCAAGTAGGAAACATGGCTTTCTTAGATGCTGTGAGGTTTTTGGAGGAAGTATATTGCACATTATAAGAGAGAGGAAGGACTGTAAGCCCTCTCTCCATCATGCAACATGGAAGTAGAATAATTTCAAGTGGGGACCTGAATACAAGAGGCTTTTGAACAAATTAAACAGCAGATTGTTCATGGAGTAGCTCTTGGGACATTCAGAAAAGGACGACATGTGAAAAATGTTCTCTATATAGCAGCCAGGGAGAATGGTCCTTCCTGGAGTCTGGCAAAAAAAAGACTTAACTGCTGGGCTACTGGAGTGTGAGATAAAAGGATCTCTGACCTCCTACACCCCAAATGAAAAAGAGATGCTGGCAGCTTATGAAAAGGTTTGAGGTGCTTCAGAAGTGATCTGCAGCTTCTTTTGGCACCTCAACTGTCGGCGCCGGGCTGGATGTTCAAAGGGAAAGTCTCTTGCACATATCACACCACGGATGTTACTAAGTGGGTTGCACTGATCACACACCTGACTCGAACAGGAAATCAAAATTGCCCAGGGATCTTGGAAATTAGGATAGAAGGAGTAAAAGGTATCATATGCTGAGAAGGTGCCACCATATAATCAGCTACCTGAAAATAAAAAGTAACACACTCTCATTGCTGACTCATTCTGTCTATATTGTAGGAATAAACTGAAAATGTGAAAGCTGCTGTATGGATTCCTATGCAATGAGAGGCAAAAACTATTAAGGGACAAGGTGGATGAACTCAGGTTGCAGCTGAAAACTGTCCAGCTGGATTTAGATATTGCTGAACAAGAGAAATAGCCAACATTCCACCTTTACGTTGACTCATGGATGTTCTGGGGAGGTGGCTAAAATGATGGAAAAATTGTCAGGACAGAGGTAAATGCATCTGTGCAGCTGAAGTGTGAATGGACCTCACTACCTGTGGTAGAAAAGTTGGCTGTAAAAGTACGTACGGCAGATGCGCATGCATCTAGGAGCGCACTACTGAGGAGCGTTGCAACAACGGACAGGCGCACCAAGCTGCCAAGGTCAAACTAAGTTAGATCTGGGTTGGCAACACTAAGGTGAATTATTTCTGCCTCAGTGGGCTCATGATGCCTCAGGTCATCAGGGAAGAGATGCAGCACCCAGACAGGCTTGTGATTGAGGGGTGGACTTAACCATGGCCACTACCTGCCGGGTCATCCATACCTGTGAAACATGCACTACAATTAGGCCAAGAGGGTAAAAGCCCTGTGTATGGGTGACGATGTTTGATATATAAATACGGGGAGACCTGGCAGAATGATTACATCACACTCACACAAACCTGCCAAGACAAGCACTGCATGCTTACAATGGTGGAGACAACCACTGAATGGCAGGAGAGGTACTTGTGCCTTCTGCCACCAGCTGGAACTCCATCTTGGCCCTTGAGAAGCAAATCCTGCTGGGACATGGCAGCCCAGAAGGAGCTGAGTTGGACAACGGGACTTATTTCAAAACTAACCTGGGGACACCTGGGCCAGAGAGCATGGTATTGAGCAGGTGTTGTGGTTTGACACTGGCCAAACTCCAGGCACACATGAAAGTTGCTCACTCACTCCCCTGCCACAGCTGGACAGATGAAAACAAAACAAAACAAAACAAAAACAAAACAAAAAAAAAAAAATTTGAAGGCTTCATGAGTTAAGGACCAGGAGAAAATACTCCAAGAGCAAAACAGATTTAGCTTAGAAGTACAAAGTGAATTCATTACTAACAGATTCAGAGGAGGACAATGAGAAATAAAATAAGCCCTTAAAAAACCCCATCTTTTCTTCCCCCAGCCCCTTCCTCCTTCCCACCAACAGTGCAGGGTGACAGGGCATTGGGGCATTGGTCAAATTGTCACCTGATGATTTTCTTCTGCTGCACTGGGACAGAAGTCCTTGCCTGGTGAGGCCACGGGGTCCCTCCTTTGGTAGACAGTTCTCTGTGAACTTCTCCGGTGTTGCTCCAAATCTCATGCGGAGCAGCCATGCAAAAACTATGGCAATATGACTCCCTCCCATGGGCACACAGTCCTCCCAAAACTGCTGCGGCATGGGTCACTCTTCCATGAAGTGCAGACCTTCAAGGAAGGCTGCTCCACCCTGGAAGCAAGGCCCTCTCTCTCCATCGGGTCTCCCACTGGATCACAGTATCCACCCACTCCGGAATGCGCACATCCCCCACGGGCTGCAGGTGGATTCCCCATGGATCCCCAGCGGCTACAGGGGCACAGCTGCTTCACTATGGTCTCAGCACAGCCTGCAGAGGAATCTCAGCTCTGGGGCCTGGAGCACTTCCTCCCCTCCCCTCCTTCTGCACTGACCTCGGTGTTGCCATGTTCTCATCTCCTCCTCTTCTCTACCTGAAATTAACAGTTCCCCACTTCATATTGATGTTTTTCCCCAAATATATCACCACAGAGGCGTTACCAACCTCTCTCATTGGCCCTGCTTTGGCCAGCAGCATGTCCATCTTCAAAGCAATCAGGAATTGGCTCTGCTGGACATGGTGGAAGCTTCAGCAGTTTCTCACAAGAGCCACCTCAGTGGCCCCCCCCACTACTGAAAACTAGACCATGCAAACCCAACACGGTGGATGTATCATATTCCCTGTCATGCAGCAGCCTCTGAGAAAGTTGAGCACCACAATGGTCTGTTAAAAACCACATTGAAACCAACGAGTGGTAAACCTTCAAACACTGAGATCTACATCTGACAGTAGAGGCTCTAACAGCTGAGCTGGCCCTACCCAGCCAAAACCTCTATGTACTGTAGAGGAGGATAAAGTTCCTGCGGTGCATGTGGGAAATGTGCTAGGTAAGACTGGATTAGTACAGTTAAGGCAAACCTGTCTGTGTTTTTGCTAAAGGACCTGAGTGCACTGAGTGGGTAATGCAGAAAGACAGGAAAACATGATGTATATACCTCAAGGGAATTTGATCTTTGGATGAGAACAGTCTGTAGTGTTAAATGTGCATGTCATACTGGTTGCTGAATGACACTGCCTCTGCATGCCGTAACTACCATGGACAATAAGGAGGGACTGCTCCAGGTTCACCAGTCCTGACAGTTTGATGCAGCTCTCAACAATGCAACAGCAAACCAGCCTTCCTGCCCTGGAAGACATCTAGGATGGATAGAACCCACAGTTATGGCCTAAATGAACTCAAGAGACACCCTGGAGGGACAAGCACTGACTATGGAAATTATATCGTTACACATCTATATATATGTGTGTGTGTGTGTGTGTGTGTGTGTGTGTGTGTGTGTGTGTGTGTGTATGCACACTTACACATATATTCCACTGTCATTGGAAAGTGTAGGATTTGGGCAAGATGTAGATTGGTATTGAGTACAGGCCATTTCCTCCTGTCCTCTCGCTGCAGGAGTGATAGATTAAACCAGCCACCACCTCACCACAACCATGTTAGAGGTATTTGTAGTGAACAATTTGGTCCCACCTGACCCTCCGACTAAACAAACCGAGCTCCCTTCAGCCATTCTTCAAAAGACATGTTTTTAGACCTTTCACAAGCCTTGTTTCCCTTTGCTGGACATGTTCCAGCACCTCAGTGTCCTTTTTAAAACTGAACACAGTACTCAAGGTTCAGCCTCACCAATGTCCAGTACAGGGGGACAATCACTTCCACAGCCCCCCGTCCTGCTGGATACACTACTCTTGATACAGGCTAAAGTGCCATTTACCTTAAATCACACCTGGCCTATAAGCACATAAAACTTTGCCTAAGACACAGCAGTCTGAATTTTTATCTTCAATGTATTGTCATAAGAATTGTTACAGATTATTATTTTTAACGCTTATTATTTTAAGGAAAAAGAAACCCTGCAGAACATAAAAATGCCACATCTAAGAAGGCAACAGATCTCTTGCCTAGATTCGCATGTTGAGAATGTATGCAGAGTAACACAGGAAACTGATGAAACTTTATTTACTTCTTCTTAATGAAAATTTTTGATGTCAAGTAACACTTTTTTTTTAAGAGACTGATTTTTTTTAATTCACTATTTTAAAAATAAACTATCTTAATACTTACATGTTAGAATTAAAAGTATATTATTTTTTCTCACTTCTTTATAATATGACAGAAAGAAACTTCTGGAAACAAGCTACAGACAAGTGGAAGTCTGAGAATTGAAAAATGTAATTTAATGCTTTGAGTTGAAACTATGTATTTGCTCACAGAAAACCAAGGAGAGTGTTTTTATTCCTACTATTCCGACTGTTCTCATTTCATTACCTGCGGAATCTTGTGCCGCATGCGTATGAATGAATGCTGACAACAGTTGAACTCTTTTACCAGGCCTAAAAGTCCAGATATTTTTTAAAACAAATATATATTAAACACCCCCTCAATCATGACTATTAATTTGTTGTTACATATTCAATATGATTAATCTCCTGCAAAAATTCCATTTAGTTTCTTTTTTGCAAAAACAACAAATTTCCAAACTGAACCTAATAAAAACATACAAAATCAGGGCATACTTCTTAAATAACTTAAAATATCTTGATCCCTGTAAGGTTTAATATAATACTGTTGATTCAAAGCAAATCCTAAAGTACTATTGTATAAAACATATCTTTACAGCAGTAATTCAGCATAGTGATCTATCACCTTTTGCAGTATGAAGTAAAGCTGCATCCCATAAAATAAGTTAAACTTTAATACAAAAGATTAGGAACCAGAACTTTTCAGACAGTGGTACAGTTTATACAGTTCATGTATAAACTGAATCTTGAAGAAGATGAGAAATGAAGATGTACACTAAGTCTCTGATAAAAACAGCACAGGAGAAAACTGAGCTCCATATTTATCCTCCTGAGTAATAATGTAAGAGATCAAAATCTCATTCCTGGGAATAATCACTGTTATCATAACTCTGTCATTGGAAAAAGCATCCATGTATTATGTTTTCTGCTATATCTGTCCTTTTTTGATACAGCTGGTCATTTTCCTGTGCATGTATCTTCTTCAGGATATAAATTCAGATCTTAAATGCTGTGTATTGTAATGATATTAAAATATAATTAATGTTAAAGACCAACAAAATATAATTACTGTGATTTTTTAAAATTTCTTTTTGCATACAAAACAACATCCAGTTAATTTTATAACATGGCTCAGAAAGAAACTAAAAACTTTTCCAGGAGTTTTCTTGCATCTTAAAAGGCAAAAGCTGAGACACTTGGTAGAACTCCTGCAACTTTTGTTAAAATAAAAGAATTCATAACACATCATACTGTTCCCAAGCAACAGCTTGTATCTGCAGGTCTCATCTACCTCAAAAGCACTTCTATTGGAATTGTACCTCCACTTTAAAGATGAATAACTGAAAAAGAATGAAAAAAGGTTCCAGAATTTTTCAATAGGTCTGTTTCCCATATTGGCAACCATCAGAAGATATCAATCACATAAAAACACTGGTTTATACGTACATAGCCATCCAATCTTTCATCCACAAAAGACAGCCTCTCTCATACCTGTATGAATATTAATTTAACATATATTTCTTTCAACAACAATGCTTCAAGCATTGCAATGATGCTACATAGACTAACACAGAAATATACTCAGTATTTTTTTAAAACGTCTGTGTTGTAATAAGGAGAAAGAAGAATCAGTACCCTGAAATTCTAGGCCTGATTGTCACTAAACTTTTTAAAATAAAGGAACAGGTCAATGAAAAATCATGCATTTACAAGTCTAGCCTCCTACATCGGTACACAGCTGAAATCATACAATCATCAGAAGAAGTTATGTACAACAGTAGGAAGCAAAATCTTAGAATGTCTGTTTGCCTCAAGTAACTTTAAACCGCAGGATTACAAATAGAGCAACTATGCTTTGCAAAATTGTGATTTCTGAGGAAAAATTTAACCCCCCAGCAAAAATCAAGAGGTGTAAAACACTAGAATCCTCAGAAAAGCCTCAGAGGCCACAATTCTGCTGCTTCAGCAACTGCGAAAATCAATGCAACTTTTTAGCTCGGTTTTTTGGTTTAGTAAGCATCTTCTTTTTGCCTCTGCAAGTAAGACAAATCGACTGCAATTCTTCAAAATTCCTTTTTTTGTTTTTGATAAAAAAAATACTGAATGACTGGTTAAGATCTAAAAGCTTGTTGCCTGTTTCAGTAACCTGTCTGTTGCCATATTTGGAACTCTTATTCATGCTGCATTCCCACCTCCACTAGTAGTTTGAGGTCACTTCTAGTAAGGAGAACTTAAGACCTATTGAAAAGAACCAGCAACAAAAGCACTACAGGGTGCCTGCACACAGCCAAGAAGAAATTATTTAGTTTTTCTTCCCACAAAAGCTCTAGAATTATGAAGTAGTACAACCTAATGGTTAACAATATTTATTACTACAGTTTTTAAGAATTTAAGCATCCTCACCTATAGGATCTCTTTACAAATAACACTGAAGAAGGTATTATGATTTAAATTTCAAAAGCCCAAACAATTAACAAGTAGTATAATATATTCAGGTACCCATGATACATTTCTCATCATGATATTCATTTTTAGAAGTATCCACTCAATATACTTTATTGAGAACACTGTATTAAACTAGTCCAATTAGGGCATAGTGAACTGAATCTGAATGAGATCCACTTAAAATAATAGGCCTAAAATTGCACAGAATAGAAGCTTTTTGCAAATTTATACATTCTCGTAATATCTAGTACAATATCCTTAGGCATGTTTAATCAGCACTTACAATGTTAATAATAACAGCAATAATAATAGAACATTAAATCCACTCTGGGCTTTTGGTAGGTTTAGACAGCAGTTACATTTCAACAAAAGAGCAAAGCAAAATGATTGATTGTTCAATTATGGATCTGCCCTGCGATAGAAACATGGCACACTGCAAAGGTATCAATTCCCCTAAAGGAAATTGAAAGTTTTCTGTTGCATAGAGTGATCACCACAACCAACAATAAACCTCATTTTAAATTACGGTTGAGTGAAAACCAGCAGGACAAGAGCAAAAGGACATCTAACAAAACTAATGTGAAAATAGTTAAGCAAAACTCCTGGAAGAGTGCTACCGGAAAGAAAATTGTCAAGGTTTCTAGCCCGCTTTTACATTCCAGTGTCATAAACGGGAGGAAAAAACCACTAGAATTCAGAGTGTGCACAAAAAATTCTGAAATACCACGTGTAGTACAGGCATAGTTTAGAAAATGTATTTTCAGGAGAGTTGTAAGAGCATTGAAATGACAAGTTTTTCTTCTTTAAAAGTAAAAATGATTGTATGTTTTCCAGAGCACCAGCCCAGACACTTCAAAATGCTTGACTGAACTCTCAGCCTGCACAGCGGAAAATATGACAATCTCCACAATGTAGCAGCTCTATGAAATGCCCATTTCTTATGTCTGTGAGATGAAGTAATGATAGTCTAGATAGAGGTATCTTACCCTGAAGGAAAAAAAACAGTGTAAAAATACTGCTGAGTATTGACTGGCTGATTTAAAATTCTACCAAACTATGCTTAACAGAACTTCTGTTACAATTCATTTTACTGGCTACATCCCTAACTCCTTCTTGAAGCGGACCAGGCTCATGTTGCCCAGTCCCTACCCACTAAGCCACACAGGCCTAATCTAGCCCACAGAGAATTTAAATTGTAAGACAGTCTGTCAGTTTATTCCCAGGACAAAATTCTTATTTTCAATTAACCACCGTGGTCAGAGCAGATTTTAAAAGGTCTGGCTGTCACTTTTACTTTAGATTCTAAGTCCAGAAGAGAAAAAGCACAGTGCTTTCAGGTAGTTAGCAGATAAATTATTGTAAATAATTCAAATATGCAATATTGCAAATATTTGCAACAATAAAACTACAGAACTGGAAAGTTCTATGCTACCCATAAATAAAGATAGGGAAAGTACAGTAAATCATCAAGAGGCAAATAAGGCCTTTATTCATTAGTTGAGAGTTTTATAAAGATCTGTGATCTTTACAGACTCTGGTCCATGTCATAAGCTTGTGGTGAAACTTACTTACACAAATTAAATTTCTGAAATTAATTTGGTTGAGAAAGGTCAACATAGTTAAAGAAGTAAAACAAAATTACCATACAAACATTAACCAATGCAATAATACTTTGTGACTTTTTTTTTAAATTAAGTCAATTAAGGAAAAGAAGAAGAAAAAAAACCTTTGCATTTACTATCAAATGGCACCTACTGCCATTCAAAATATCTGAAATTTTCCACCCATGTGTGAAAGACACATGCAGCATGTCTGGGCAAATGCAGCAAGTGCCACTGAAACTGTCAGAAGAGAACAGCTCATATTTGCTTCATGAGGTGGAGCAGAGCTCCAAACTCTTTGAGGCTTTCAACTGTCTTAATACACATACACAGCTCAGGAACCAAAAAAGCCCACTCAGTCTTATACTTCATGCCTACTCAGCAACAGCAGAAGGAACAAAAAACGTGGGAATTCTCTGGCAAGAGAAATGAAGGCAAGAACAAAGTTATTTCCTTCATATTGTCCTTCAAGAATAGTATTAAACACTAAGTGCTGGTTTTTAGGAGTGTTTGCTTTTTTCCTGGTAGTCCTACACAGATGAGAACATTCTTCATTACTTCTATGACAGTAAACCAGAAGCTCCTCTCCAACACTTCTGGATCTCATGGAACACACAAACAAAATGTCACTGTTGAATGGCAAGTACTTGCTACTGCTAGATATGAAATATAATATAAAAATTTTATTAACAGCAGAAACATACATGGAGGGTGTTGCAAGGTGGCCCACAGCAGTTCTGAAGTCAAATGGTGCCATTTCTCCTGACCAAACTGGTTAAATCAGATCACACAGCTCAAATAAAACTGCATTAAACTACATTAATGTTTCAGCATCAATCAACCCAAAATTTTAAAAAGTTCAGTAAAAGAAAAATTTTGATACTGTCATTAAATGCAGGATCATGTATCTTTCCAAAGGACTTATTTTTGTTAGTCCAAAAAAAATGCACGAAGAAACATAAATGAGATAGTGTGGCCTGCTGCAAGACCATATTAGTTCCTTAGCCTTTATATGACCACATAATTAGGGTTTTTTTATTTTCTAGTATAGTATACAGGATTTTATCCTAAGCAGAACATATAAATAGTCAAAATATCCCTCCCACATTTGCTGAGTTAGTTTTAAAATATCTCTTTCTTTTCAAGCTATTCATAGGATTACTGATACATATAATGAAAGGACCTCAGACATCATCTAGTCCCAGTGACCCTGCCATGGGGAGCAACACCTTCCACAAGACCAGGTTGCTCAAAACTCCACCTAACCTGGCCTCCAACACTTCCAGAGATGGGGCACAAAAGTGGTGGGGGAGACACAAAACCCTCAACTTGCTGTTCCTGCTTCTTTTGATACAGCCCAGGATACAGTTGTGGTTTCTGGGCTGCAACTCCACATTGTCCAGTCACACTGAGCTTCTTGTCAGCCAACACTCTGAAGTCCTCAGGTCTGCTCTCAGTGTGTTCTCCATCCAGTCAGTGTTTGTGCTTGGGACTGCCCCAACACGGGCGCACCACCTTGCACCTGTCCTTGCTGAACTCTGAGGCTGGCATAGGCCCATAGACCTCTCAAGCCAAAGTCCCCTCAGAATGGCACCCCTGCCCTCTGGCACGCTGTCAGCAAACTTGCTTAGGATGCACTCAATTCCTCAATTCATGTCACCACCGGTGACGTTAAACAGTGCCAATTCCTATATGACCCTGAGGAACCCCAGACTTGAATGGTCCCCATTCCAGCCATTACACCATTGACTGTAACTCTTGAGGGCAACCATACAGCCAATTCCTTACCCACTGACTGCTACATGCATCAAATCTCTGTCTTTCTAATTTACAGACAAGGATTTAGTGCAGCAGTGTCAAATGCATTGCGAAGTTCCAGGTAGTTGATGTCAGTAGCTGATGTTGCTCCTTCCTTATCCACCAATGCTGTAATCCTTCATAGCAGGCCTGCAAATTCATCAGACACAATTTGCCTGACAAAGAAGCAAAAAGTCATGTGAGCTGTCATCCATCTCCTCCTTATTTTCCATGCACCTTAACATAGTTTCCAGTAGGATATGCCTCGTGATCTTGTTGGGCACAGAGGTGAGACTAAACAGGCTGTAGTTCTCCATGTCTTCCTTTTTTCCCTTTTAAAAACAGGCAGTTTTTTCTCCTTTTTCAGTATGTAAGCACTTCACCAGACCACCATGACTTCTCAAATAATCTGGTTCCACAGCATTAGACCTGATTTTCTCCTACAGCATGCAGTTTTTCATTCTCCCGGTCCTGGCCTTTGCCTTCTGTGACTTGGGTGAGGCTGGAGCACTAGCCAAAAAATTTGCTGAGTACCTCAGCCTTCTCCATGTGCAGGCTAACCAGGTCTCCTGTTTGATTTTTCTCTTCCAAAAAAGGCATACATTTTCTGTAGTCCTCCATCTATCACTGACATACATAGAAGCTTTTCTTGTTGCTCCTTACATCCCTAGGCAGAATTACTACCAGTGCTTTAGCTTTCCTAACCTGACACGTGGCTGCTTGGAAAACTTCTCTGTATTCCTCCCTTGCTGCTACCCTCTACATAGTTCCTGTTTGTGTTTGTCTAGGAGCTCCTTCCTTACTGATGCAGGCCTCCTGGAACTTTTTCTAGATTGTCTCCTTGTTGGTATGCTGAGCTTGTAGGAGATGAATATTTACCATCCCTCTTGGGCCTTTCATCCCTCTAGGACTTTATCCCGTGGTACTCTACCAGGAAGATCCCTGGAGAGGCAAAAGTCTTCCCTCAAGAAGACCAGGGTAGTGAGTTTGCTGCATATCCTAAATGCTTTAAAGTATCTTCAACTCCACCATTTAAAGGTCACTGCAGCTCAGTCTGCTCTTGAGCTCCACATTTTCTGCCAGGCCCTCCTTCTGGTGAGAACAAAATCCATCATAGCACCTCCCCCATACCACTGAGAGAAGGAAGTTGTCACCAACACATTTCAAGAACCTCCTGGATTGCTTGTTGTCCTCCAACAGCCATCAGGGTGGTTGAAGTCTTCCGACAGTACCAGAGCTTGTGATTATGAGGCTGTTCCTGTCTACAGAGGGCTTCATCCACTCAGTTGTCCTGGTTGGGTGGCCTCTAACGCTGTAAGGTCACTTGTCCCTGCCCTCCTTTTAATCTCGATCCATAAGGTCTCAGTCACCTTCTCATCCAGATGGAGCTCCATGAACTCCTGCTAGTCACTGACACAGGAGACGATAGCACGTCATCATCTCCTCTGCCTGTCCTTCCTAGAGAGCTTGAATCCTTCCAGTCCAACACTTTAGTCATAGGAGCCATCTCACCACATCTCTATCATGCCAGTAAGATTGCACCCCTGGAGGGGTGTGCATATCTCTAAGTACTCCTTTTTCATTGTCCACGCCATGTGCACTTCCATAGACTCCTTTAAGTTGAGCCCCTGGTGAAGCTGACTGAATGGCTGGATTGCGTGGAATTCCTTTGCGCTGCTCTTCAGGTGGTCTCCTGCTCATCTGTGATCCCTCTCCAGGCTCTGAGCATCTCTCATTGCAACTAGCATCAAACTGGTAGAAGAGGGATGGGTTGAGGTTCCCTGCTCCCAGAAACTTTAGTTTTGAAGTTCTCCTCACCAATTTGGCAAACCTATGACCAAAAATGCTCTTCTTCTCTGACAGATGGACTTTCAAAGTAAGCCTCAGCAGTCTCTGGCTGCGGCACCAGTTCCATAGCCATTTCTTTATCTGCTACATTCAACTGGATCTTTCAAGCATAACTGGAAGGATTGGTCACTATCTGAGCTCTGGAGTCCCTCACCACCACTCCCAGTAGTTCTGTAATCCTTCCTGATTGCAGAGCTCCTCAGATTGCACCTGGCTTTATCACTGGTGCCTATGTGAAACAACAGCCATGGCTTAGCTCTTCCCTACCCCCTACAACAGTCTTCCTTTCCTCTACTTTTTCTCACCCCTTTCTCACAATTTTAGGTTTCTTTTTCCCAAGGCCATGATTTATGCCTGACATACAGGCTTTTTGCTGCTACGGCTCTCCTCTGTCACCCACTTAACTTTCTTTAAATCACATTTAAACTGTAATTTTCTTTCTAATTTATAGCCAATTTTGTATGAGAACAAGATGTTCTAGGAATGTTAATGAGATATGGTGCCTTTAACATGTAGGTCTCTAGATCAAAGTCATCTGTAAGCTGCATAGGTTGCTGAAAATTCAGTGACGTTTTTAACAAACTGTGGAAGATACACTGAAAAGCCTTCACACAACTTCAAGATATACAAATAATAACATTATATAAAACAGCATGATACCTGTTTGGCATTGGCAGCAGAAAGGTTTGGGACATAAAGATTCCACACTCACTAAAGGTTACTCAGGTGATAGTAAAACTACTTCAGCCCATTAACATGCAAGAATATTTGTCATCTACAGAATCTGCAATAAATCTTACATTTTACACTGTGGTGTTGCATTAATCAATACATACATTTCGATTAAAAACCATTAAATATCCTTGTGCTTTATGAAACTGCATGTGAAAGACAGCATGACAAAATGGATTATAATGTTTAATAGGTTACTCACCCTTTCTACATTTATGTTTTTGTTTATTTAGGGCAACCTTATTAATCTATTTTAAGAAATTTAATGTTCATTAAAGGAACAGAGAAAAAAAGAGCACAAACAGCAATAATCATGCTTCATGTAAACAGATGCCGTCTTAAATTGCATGCCGAGCTCTAATTAAACATGGTTTGGGGCTGTCACTGCATCCATTGTACGAGAGGTTACATTTATTCTACTGCTGAAAACATTCAGAAAAAGTCATGAGAGTAATTAATATGCACGATGTGAAATATATGGAACTATTGTCTGCGATCAGTGATGGAAGCAGAGAAAGTCAGACAACGCAAATTGATTACATGGTAATGTCCAATTCTTAGTACTATTTAATGCTGCATGGTAGGTGAAAACAACATTTATTCAAACCCTTCAAGTCCCAAATATCATTTGAATTATGATCTAATGTATTCAAATGATGCCACATGAAAAGGCCATTAGCAAAACAGTGCAGGTACAAATATATTTCTTATAAAACTAGCCCTATTGTTCACTAAAAAAAGAAAAAACAAGTTTATAAACTGTAAAAAAATACTTCAAAATTCAACACAAATATAAGAATTTGATTTTGGTAAACATGACTTCAAACTTGAATATTACTGTCTATTTTCTTATTTCACTTTTCCAAGGCTCCTAGTGAAAACGTTTCTGTATTAATCAATCTATGTTCAATTTGGTATGTTACTGGAAGTCTCCCAGGAGAGCTTACAAGGCTGACAAGGCAAAGTACTCTGAATTCCATTCGACACTATCTATGCCTGTGCAACAACTGGCACATGTCAGATCTATCAGCCACTCTTACAGATTTCGCATATCCAAATGGTTCCGGCTTTTAACACATACACAAATGACTGAAGGCTGGCTGTAACAGCAGAGCAGCATATCCCCACACTGTTTAATAACCACTTAAACAGGAGCAGACGTTCAAAACTGCTTTTAGATTCATCACATGCCCTTTCTAAAGAACCTTAAAAGCACCATCATTTCAGGATGTTTTCCTGTATTCTATGTTCACTGCTCAGTGAAATGGTATTAGAAGGACCAAAAAGGTCTTGAACCGGCACCACAGTATTTACTATTATTATTTATTTATGTATTTATTATTTATTATGTGAATACACATTCATCGTATATTCTGCAATATAATATTTTGCTCTAGGAAAAAAAAAAAAAGAAATACAAAAAAATAGTGAAAAAAGAGATTGTTCAGAAGTAGCTTGCTCCAGAAGTATTTCAAATTTTTGCATGATCACAGTGCAAAATGCAATGAAGTTTATGCTTTATTGTGAATACAAAGGAGTGTCACTTGAGACAAATCTCATTCATAACTCATTATAAAAGGACATCATGATTTATCAACTTATCAACTTATGATGAAAGTCCAAATGTTTTCTTTTTTTAATTCATTAGTTTAAAATCCATATATAAAAAGGCAGAAAGTGGAAAAAAAATAAAGTAAAAAAGACAACAAATTTGATTACTGCAAAATTTCTATCCTACCGGCAACGCAATTCAAAGATTCCAAGTCAAATCATTATGGAGAAATTTCAAGTGTCACATCATTCACAGAACATTTCTGTTTAGAAGTATTAGTACTTCATTGTGAATTCTAGTTTTAATTCCTGTTAACTTCAAACAGTCAATTTAAACATCAAAAATGTTGAGCTTAAATTTGTAACAAAAACGATTTAAGAGCTGGAGTCAGAAATTTCTACACCATGCAGTAACACTGCATCATGAAAGAAACTAAAGATAAAAAATGGTATATTTTTCCAGTAAACCTCCTGCAAACAAATTACTGTATAGGGCAACTGTTAAAAATATTGAGGCTGAAGCTCAAATGCCTCTTTTTTTGTAGGCATGGAACTGTCAGGCTTCTTACACTGTGTAAGATGGAGTGCCACCATGAGGGAACATCTGTGCCCTCGAAGGGTTACAGGAGAGCTGGCTAAATGCCTCCCTGGCCATCTCGCCTCTGAACACAGGATCACATGCACATTACCAAGGTGCTGCACCTATCAGAACTGATGTCACCAGAAAAATACAACAGCTACGCTGCTGGCATCAAAACCTGTGAGGAAAGCAGGGACGGAAGGATGTAAGGAGTAAGAATAGTAATGGCATCACTCATCACCTAATGATGATAAATGTAGAATAATTAGTAGCGTACAGCAGAACCTTCCCAATCTAGATGAGGATACATATGAAAAGTACTGCTAGAGATGTAATTATTGTCTAAATGTCAATAATTCAAAAAAATCAACAAAACTTCAAAATATCATATGTTTTTAGTGTTCAGAAACAGCAGCAAAATCGAATGTATGCAATCTCCTTAGCCATGATATTCTCATTTCTGTGCATGCACATTTGTCTGAGAGCACATGTATGGGCACTCAGGAGACTTCAGGACTGAAAAGAAAGAAAAGAAACCCATCTGTTTTGGAGTAATCATGATGCTTTTCACTTCCAAGTGAAAAATATTTATCAATTAAAAAAAAAAAAAGTGCCTCAGTTCCATATTATTTTTATGAGTCAACTATGGTTGTAAACATTTCAATCCTACAGAGAAAGCTACACAGAAAAGACAACTTACATATACTAATTTGCCAAATATTACTTTCTAAAAAACTACTTTTTATAGGAGCTGTATTTTCTTTTTCTTTTAGTGCTTGTTGACAACAGAAATAGATCCAAGCTGTAATTTATTTGTATCAATTTCCTACTTTACTAGTGTCCAGTAAAATCATTCAAACTGCATGACAGATAAAAGGCAATAACAAAAAGCATTTTCAGTCTTCAGAGACCTATAATGTGCAGTGAATACAAACACCAGTTAAGGAATAAAAATTAAACAACGAACACACACATACTTAACAAAGTCCTGCTGGTACCTTTTAAGACAACTCCTAAATATATTTCAGTACCCAGAAATGAAAATGTTATGTAAAATGATGTGCATTGATCCAGTAATCCTCAAAGCCTTTCGAGTGACTTTAATTTACCTGAACACACAACCGCTTTAAGAAAAATCCTTCTAGACCTTGCCAAAATCTGACTGTAGGGAATGTCATATTTTTATAGTCATAAAAGCAGAACAACAAAAAGATGCCAAACATAAGGCCAATGGCTGCTAAAGCTATCATGTTTTTTACACAAATAAAAATCAACAGTGTGAGAATTACTGGTAAAAACAGTCTATGAAGTAGAAGATGAAAAGAAAGTTGATCATGAGCTATAGTAAAATATTTTTAGAAAAAGCAGTCTATACAACTAAAGGGTAAAAGCTGTATAAAATTTAGGATCAAAATAAAAACTTGCATCCCATATATATATATATATATATATATATATATAGGGTAATATATATATGTATATTGGATAAATACATGTTTATTTCAGTAGAAAGTTGTCCTTTATGAAGTTTATTGCCAAACAATAACTGCATATACCAAAAGAATATGTGACTTCACCTATACCAGTGGTAGAAAATTTAATACAAACTAACTACAAAAACCATTATTTTTAAAAATCTAGTATCTGGAAAATGACCAAAATGAAAACAACAAAAGATTCTATCAGGTACTATCAGTACCTATCTATCAGGTACTCTGTCCTATGAAAGAAGTAAAAAACATTAATTTGAAGAGAGATTTTATTCTCACATAGCAGAAGAAATCTGGGACTTACTGTTCCAAGAAACCCTTTCCTATCCTTATCATTGTTTCCCTTGTATGATTCATATGACTCCGAGATTTATTAATATTAGCTTTTATCATGTGTAGAGAAAATCATCTGATTGCTCTGTACTACAATGTTTATTCCTTTACTGATCAATCCCTGTGCATTGAATTCTATAAAAGTATGTAAGGGATCAAAAACTTCAGTGACATAAAGGGACAGAAAGGCAACTGAAAAGTTTAACCCCTAAGTGGATTTTTTAATTTAATAAAATTCTATTTTAAAATCAAAGCAAGCCTATACTATATACATCAGTCCATGACAGCAAATCTAGCTGTCAAAATCATACTGATTTAAAAATGTTCTTCCAGCTACCTAGAGAAAAGACACCTTCTTATCCTTAGATACAACTTCGAAAGTCTTTTGGTCTTCAGCTCATTTACCTTAACAAAAATGTACAGAAGGCACTAACAGAAAAAGATGAGAGCATAGAAGAGCAGTAATGTAAGAAGAATAAAAGCTTTTTGAGGCAAAAGGCTGGAAAGTCTAAAAGAACGTAAAATGAAAGCTAAAGAATAACAGACATAAAGTCCTGAGTATGGCACTTACTTATAACATCACATACAAATCCAGGAAATGTATCACTTCTACAGCATAATTTATGACTAAATGTCATCTAATATCTACATTTTAGTCCACAGATTAGCATCAAACGACAATTTGCTCACTATTTTCAGTATCTGCAAGATTTTTTTGAAGTCACAGAAGTACTTTACCTAAGTTTTTTATCCATCACTAATTCAACAAAGCTGTGAATAACCCAATGCAAACAACAGAACAAGACCAGTGGAGGGAAAAAAAAAAGACACAAAAACCACTCAAAAACACCTCAGCTGATTCAGATAAATACTTCACTAAAATCACTGTCTAATATTTTTCACTAAAATATTAGACAGCATGAATCAATTAGAAAAATTTCTTGGCTTGACTGGGTATAAAGTGTTTCAGCCCTGCATTGTGGTTTCATGAAAGAGAGAAATTCCTGACATGGTGATGCCTATAGTACCTCTCCTGAATCATATAAAATTTTAAACAATGTATATGAACTGAAGCAATTACAGCAATGGATTGTGACCTGTTACAGACCTCTTACTTGTTAATATTTTTTCCTGTAGTAAAATGACCATGTTCCATAATGAACACAAAGGAAAATACAATCTAATTTAATAGTTCAGAGATGCTTTGCTTGCTCTGTATGCAAACTGAAAACAAAACAGTATCAAGGAGTATTACGTTACTTTCATATGTGCCATAAACCAAGGAAAGCAGTAAATCATTCTATCTCTTGACAACTATGATAAAAATATTTATTTGAACATTATGGAGAAAAGGTAAAAATAGTGTAAAGCAGAAATTAGAATTCTTTACTTCATTTCACTCCACAGACTTTTGTTGGAATTAAAAATAAATCACTTTAGTGTGTCTACTTGTTAAAAACGACACCCATGCATACTTTTAAACCCACATATGCCCTCACAGATTTCAGTAATGTTACACAGTGGTGAAGTTACCTAAAATCATGGTTACAGGTAAGAGCCTAACTTCTCTGCTGATTTCTACCTTAAATTAAGCCTTTTTTATTTATCCTTTTTGCCCTTGCTTACATTTTCTCATATATGTTCTCGTATTTCCAACATACACTTTTACTATAGAGAATGACAGGACAAAGAACCACTAACCTGATCTGTGATTAAATCCATTTAATACTGTGGGAGTATGTGCATAAATAAAGTGAGCCATATACAGCGCACAGCTCTTATTACCAAGGACTGCTTACCTACAAGCATTGTCCTTCCACAAGAAAGCTCATTCTAAAAAAAGTCCTTCATTAATCTACAAAAGACAATTTTCTTTCTGATATGTAAAAAAAATTTCTCCTCTCTCATTTGGTGTGTCATTTTGTCAGCAGCCATGAATGTTCAGCTTTTTTGAAATAATTTCGGGGAATCTGGTTATATGACTCCCAGCACCTAAATTTATTTTTAGCTATATGTCTATAAACAACTTTTTTCTTCAAAATTACCCTCAGAATTACAGATCATTAGTGAAAGATAATAGGGAAGAATGAAGAGTGCTTCCAGCCATGCTTTTTTTCTGTATTATTCATATTTTATTAGCCAATGACACAAAACAGGGACTTAATTCTAGGCTGTAAACCACAAAAGATGCTTACAAGCGTTCTCTTACATATACTGCTGCAGCAGTAAGGGGATCTCTGCAAAGTAAAGCTGACTGGACTGGTTTTTAGCATTCAGTGGATCATTGCAATCTCTCTGTCTGAGCATTGTATTTGCGATGCACAAATGTGTACCATGCCTTCATAACTCTGAGTTGTGTTAAAATTGCAACTATAAAACTATAAAACTATTGATAGTTCAAGTAAAACTACCAATGCATATTATATACACCCTCAGTCCCTTATACAGACACACAACAGATTTATACTTGATTTATATATACAGACACCCAATATCTGATTTATTCCTGTTTATTCTACTTGAGACCTAAGAGTCTGTACATCTGAGAGTATGAAGTAATTCTTGACTGCTATCTAAGTAATCTAACATCATCTCACTCCACTGATGCTACTCAATTATCTGCCATTTGACTGCTAGTCACACACCAAGCCCTCTCACATAGCTTGTAACTTGCCATGGAGGCATACCTTACAACTGGTAAAATACACATTAAACCTATAATTTGAATAAAGAGAAGCCACAAGACTTTTGAAGGCTAAGTTTTAGCTATACTTTTAGTTAAGAAGCATCAGAAAATTGCCTTAATGTTTCAACAGGAAAAAATCTGAAAGATAATTGGTAGGCATAAAAATATTTGCACAGTCCTCCGAAGGAAAGCTCTGCATTTTTCAGTAAGTACTGCAGTATCTTCAAGCAAATACTGTAAAAAATTATTAGTTGAGATGGACCACCTGTCTTTCAGTCTACAAACCATTAAGAAAAACAGAAAAAATCATCATCATTACAGAAAAAAATAGAAGATTATGAACAATTTTCCCTTTCAACATGTTCGATGGTAAAAGGAAACTGTTCATTGGGGAACAAAGAACTGACAAATCAAAATGTTAAGTCACCTAGTATCTGAGCTATTTGCAAACAGTAAGAGAACAAGACATTGACAAGACAACCTGAAGTACAGGTCTCAGTGACAGAAATTTCTGAAAACTGGTCTTTGTAAGAATAGGAGTTTAAAAACACACAAATACAGAAAGCCATGTCCAAATAGCCAAAACTGTAATTCTGAAAGAAGCTTCAGATGTTGTATACATTCAGACAAGCCACGAAAGTTCAGTTAACTTCAAACCACTACAAAGGCAACCAAAATCACAATTAAACACCTATGACAAGTGTCATTAACTGGACTCTCAGCAAAACATAAGCTCTCAGCTGCTATGGCTTCATTCCTAACAATGGAACTGTTCACACAGAGCTCCCCTCAGCAGCTACTAAATTATTAAACACATGCTACTACAGGCAACACCATAAACCTAGTAACACATCTATCTATACCACTGACTGGAGCAATCATCTACCCAACACTAACAGAACCAAACCTCACACATGCAAGCGCAGGGCAAAATCCTGCTTAATTGTTTTATACAGAGATGTACATGCATAAATCAGAAACCACAATATTTAGCTACTCATAACACCTCAGAAACTCAGTAAGTGTAATACTAACTACATCAGTGAGAAAAGCACAGTAAGAATCTGCCTCAAAATTCTCAAACACATTAAACATGATGAAGAAATACAGCACACTAATAAAAATATAGTGAACATGACCATGTCTGACAAATGGTGTCTATTAATGACATTTAATGCTTCAAAATATTAACACAGCTGTTTAAAAACACCTAGCCCTGATTTTACTCGGACAACCTGGCACTGAAGTGAGCTTGAAGGTGTTGGAACCTATACTCCTGAAATTCCTGAACTCAGAAGTATCTGCCTGAATCTCTTTTGCCAGTTTATTCTCTGAGAAGAAATGATCAGGACCATGTCTCAATAAAACCTGACTTACTCTGACAGACTGGGATTTAAGAAACTAAATTCAGCTGAGTAACACAAAGATTTAAATGGAAGCCTATACCTGAAGAAGAGAGAGCCAATATCTACAGTTAAATCTAAATCAGCTACCACTGCACCTAGAGACAAAAACCACCAAAATAGCACCAGAGAAATCCATTTCTTTGTTGCTAACACTCATGCAGTTCTCTAGACACGAGGAGACAAGAGAAGCTGTCAAGCAGGTCTCCTTCTCTTCTTTTCATGTGGAAAGCTTCCTACTGTGAAAAATGGGAAGTGGTTGAAACAGCAAAGATTTCACAGAGAACAAAAAAGACATTGCTGTATCCTCTCCAAGACATAAAAGACAGCATAGAACTTTTTAAAAGACAGATAGCCTAGACTTGCTCAAATACCTCAACAAAGGCAGCATGTGGACAGACTCATGTGGAGTCATGAGCACACCAATGCCTGTACTCAAAGACTGCTTTCTAGATTCAGATACATAGTCACAGAAATCAGAGATCAATCCAAATGGACACTCCCGTAGCAGAAGTAAGAAACCATAAATCAAGTCTTTGAGATTGCAATGACAATTGGTTGCAGAGGGGATTTTTACAACCTAACAACTAAAAGTATCCAATACTCATGAGTTCAGTGACATTCTAAAAAAAAAAAAAGACCAGTTTAGTAAGTCACTCTCACAATTCTGAGAGCTCACAACCTTAGATATGTTCTCACATGATGAAGCAAGAACTGCTATGGAGAGTTGCATTTAAAGAACACCTAAAAGACTCATCCCAGAGAGAGTGAAGTACAGTATAGAAGAATTGGTATGAAGTAGACATTGGTATTTGTTCAGGAAGACAAATTTCTCTTTCCTAATCTTTATAAAATTGGAGAATTTCAAAATCAAGATGGAGAACAACTTGGAGAAAGAGATGGGGAAGGGACATACCCAGTCACAGCTGTGACATTGTTATTGTATGGCAGTTCTGCTTTATTGCAAAAATTCTGAGGTTGCAAAATTTCACTCCTGATTCTTGAGTTCAAGTTCATCCCATTCCCAAGTTCTTCATCCTCAAGTTTTCAAGTGTTCTGTCATATTAAATATGAAATAGAGCTTAAGACCATTATCTGAGTAACAGATAAAAGCTGCAGAAGAAACCTCTGCCTAATTTTCTGATTGGCATCTGCAACATTTTTTCTTTCTTGGATTAACATGAAGTTAATAGTAAAAAAAAAATTTCACACCAAAATAGCAAGCTCTTCACCCCCTAAAAAAAATGGCAACTAAAAAAGGCTCAAAAAGCAGTTTGTCTGCTTGTTAAGAGTATACCTCTGTTAGGCACTGGTTACTATATAAACATTTCTAGCAACTCGATTCTATCATCATGGTAGAAAAATCTTACCATACTTTTCTTCTATACATGACAATCTATTTTCATTTTCTTATTAATCTCTGTCTCTCTAATCTGGACTACTGCAGAGATTAGCAAAGATAAAAAAACAGTTTTAAGGCCTCTGCAGCTTCCATGGTTTATATACTCCGCAGTAAAAAGTACAAAGACTGATTGAGATTATAAATTCAAATTGCTTGAAGACATAGAAATCCACATCTTTAAGAAGTCTAGTAGTTATTTTCATGCTTTCTAATACCTTTGGAATAAGATTACCCTTGTGCACTAGATTAATAAAGCAATCCTATGAATAAACCAGCAAGGGATACAGTCCTAGTAAGTGTCCTTTTAGGGATTACTTTGTCCAGAAGGACATGTATCTGTTCCATCAGATACAATCAAACAGATGAAGAATAAACATTTCCTTTTTATATAAACACAGTATTTAATTCAACACCACACTGTCCAAAACTAAGCTAACCAAAATACTATTGCTCAAGACCTAATACTCTGGTTTTTTTCCAGAGTCACTGTAATCACACAAAATTAAACCCAAGGAATGCTAGGATTCTTGTGGAGGTGTGATTGCTCCTGCAGGCATTCCCTACCACCTGTTAGCATTACAAAGTACAACGCTTTCTTCATAGTCTGCTCCCCTTGATGAAATTTCCATCTTGTCAGTATACTGATACTTCATTCAACCATTTAAGACACCTTTTGAAAATGTAAAATGGAAAATAAGTGTAAATTCTACGTATTGAACTGAGTGGCAACAACCACTTACACTGATTATACACTTTTCTTTAACAAAACAAAATTGTATTAAATTATCATTATTATCAACTAAGACAATTCTTTAAGTTAATATTACAATTTTTCTATCACATGCCACATACAGTAGAAAAATTCAAGGCTTTTCATGTCAATAAAAAAAAAAATCCCAAAAATACCCAAATTATAAAGAGAAGTAAGAAGATCAATTTCACTGTTTGGAAAATTCTGTTATTCAAGATTCATTGATGGACTTAATGTTAATGAGCAAAAATCCATTCTTTGTGAAATAAGTCAAAAATGAAAGAAAAAGTCTAATAACAGAATCCATCTTATATTGATAGTAAAATTAATTGGTAAATAGTGAATATTTATTAGTGAAGCAAAGAGAGTTTTCCAAATAAAGTCGATGGCATGCTGCCAATAAGTAGAACACATAGGCATTTGGCAAAAGGCCATTTCCTTGATGCAAAATTGTTCTCTGAATAAGTATTTCTCTTTACCAAAATGCTTCTTACTCCCTAATTTATGAGATACTATAAATCAACTTATCAGATGTTTTATTAAGCTTTCTTGTCTGGATTTGAGTTTAACCACGGCTAGGATTACCCAAGGTAAAAGTCTTACCACTTATGCAAAGGCACAAAAGCACTATGGATCTGATCCAAATAATGCTGCTGTCAAATGGAATCTTTCTCACTGATCACTGAAGGCTTTCAGCCTCCTAGGACAACTCTTCTAAGGCTTGACAGAAAAGTCCACCTATACCATTAAGGTACAAATTAATAAAAACAATTAAAAAATGGTTTGCAAGCTTAACAATAAAGCAGTCTGGGAGTTTTGTGCACCTTTCTCAACCAAAATTTTTTTAAGTTAATCACATCATCGTGTATCAGGAGCAAACTTCAACAGCTCAGGGAAGGCAGACAGTCCAAAAATAACATCAGAAAGTCTGACCTCAAAAAATGCTTCTGAAAACACAGCTAAAAGTATGTAAACTATCCATCTTTATTAACAATATGTATTGTGATGCCTGAATTAAGGTAACATTATATGTCACCAAAGTAAACTCTTTCTACCTGATGAACATCTACCCCTTCATCACTGACGGATATCTACTCTGCCTTGGTTATGCTTGCTGAAGACCACTATTTCTTCCATGGGGGGGAAAAAAAATCTATTCTTAGGTCAAAAACGAAAATACGTTCTGAAACATAGTTGAAACAATTGAAACAAAAAGTCAAAAGTATCAATTCCAAACCTCTTAACACAGGTTAAAATAATATAAAAGATTCTAAATGAAATCACATCTTCCCATTTACTTTTTTGTAGCTATTTCTGTTGCTGTGAAACAATAGGGCACACTCATGACTAAATTTATCCTTGCTATTCACAAATCTACTTATTCTTTCTCACTAGTATGAATAGCTTATGCAGCAACAGAAGCTCAGCACTGAACATTCCTAGTTGTTGTGAGCTTTTTTTTTCCCCTAAAGAAATGCTACCAGTTACTTTGGGGAAGAGACATAAGGCTGTAAATTCCTATCCTCCATCAGTAGCACTGACCTCAGAGAAAACCCCACAACTGGCTACAGGCATTCAACATCCATCATTGCTCCTGAAACCTAATCTTTCAGGGAAGGACAGCTGCACTGGGCAGTAGTTAAGCAGCTTTCTAAGATACACTACCATCCTAAACAAACTAAAATAAATAAATAAAACTTCCTGTCCTACTTTCTGATCAGTGTTTTACAAATCTTTCATTGCATGTTCTTTACATAAAATGAATGACTTTCAAAAATATAAGCTGTTTGCTTATTAAGAAAAAATAGTCAAATTCCAGGAAGTATTAATACACAGTACACATGTAAACCGGATTTTAACAAAAAAGTAGCATAAGAGGTAAAGCAATTATGCACCTGACAGCCACATTACTGAAAACTAGGCAGAAAATACTTGGTCCTACAACGAACCTTTTAAGAAAAGACCTCCCTGCCTTCAATAAATTCCATAGTGGAAAAAAAAAAACCCTTCCTAAAGTAAAAAGAAAATAAAATTAAAAGAATGATTAACAGAACTTTAGTAATACAGATGAACAAGACAAATTAATCATGTCTCTGCATTAGAAACATTGGCATGTGCCTGCTTCAAAAACCCATTCTCTGTGGCATAAAGAAGATGAAAAATGGGATAGAGCACAGAATTCTGAATGTATTTTTGTGAACTTTAATAAGATCAGTTTTATCTTTGTCTTTATAGGAGAAGGGGAAAGGAGTGGGGAGGAATAAGGAAGGCAAGGAAGAAGAGAGGGAGAGGGAGAGGGAGAGGGAGAGGGAGAGGGAGAGGGAGAGGGAGAGGGACAGGGACAGGGACAGGGACAGGGACAGGGACAGGGACAGGGAGAGGGACAGGGAGAGGGACAGGGAGAGGGACAGGGAGAGGGAGCAAAAAAAATGAAATAGTAGAAATAGCTCTCTATTCCTTGTACACAAAATTCAGCTTTTTTGGCAAAGTTTTATAAAAATAATATGGCCTACAGATAGTTCCAAAAGCAATTAACATTTTTTTAATTTAATCAACATTGTAAAGCGAGTGGAATTACTGTGTTCAAACTCAGCAAAGAGTGATTTTCTGAAGATCAGAAAAACATTGACATTGCTAACAGAATGTATTTGAATTTTTTCTTGCTGAGTCAAAGCAAGTATCAAAAACCCTAGATTTCTGGGTAAAACGAAGAATATGTCAAGGTAAGATGCTGAGATCAAAATGGGATTGGGAAAATTTGTTAGACAAATTTATTTGCAAATTCATACCAAAGTCACATTTGTTTTGGTCAGGTTGGTACTGACTATATTCTTCTTAAGAACCACCCGATTCCGCAACCTAAAAAGCCAGATTTTATACACCATTTACTGAACTCTGATTTACAGATACGTAATTTCCAGAATGCTAAAGACTGTAAAAGAAAGAGCAATAAAATTGCTGGTATAACTCGATATACCACATTTGATATACTGCTTGGGAAAAAGGTGTGCATTATCTGACCACAACAATATGTGAGCAGTTTGGCTAGCACTAACCAGGACATCCATTTTGATTGTCTGCAAATAATAAATTAATTTGTATACCCAAGGAGTGACTTCACTAACTGGAAGATTACTGAAAAACTAAAATAACTGCATTGTGCTTAAATATGAAGAAGCTCAAGACATGACAGTATGCTATTAGGGCATGTCCTCTCATACAATAAATCAAAGTGCCTGAAATTCCATCTTTTTCTGTTGAATGAGGAGGACATTTTCTGCCCATTCTTTGTATTCAAAGGAACACACAGAACCCCCACCAGAAATCAGATATCAAGTATAAACAGAGAAGCTGATTTAGGAAAAAAACCTCTATCTCTTTTGAAACTCTACTGCAAGATAATCACAGTCTTTTTTTCTCTTTCTGTAACTGTGCTATTAAGGTTTTGAAGAAGCCTGTCACAGCATATAAGCAGAAGACACCTAAAGAGGTAAATTTAGGGAATATCTTAGGGAAGTTGAGACTATGTATACCTGCTGATGCAGCTGAAAAAGAAGCTCATAGTATTTTGTTTGACTTGTCGCTTTTACGAATGAATTGAAAGAACCTGAATAATAACTAAGTTCTTAAAAGCACTGCATATTTTATTCAATTTATCCTAATTTTTTGCATACAAACAATTTTTGTTTTTCTGCATTTCTCTTACTAGCATTTTAGCTCTCCACTTCTTATAGGAAGACACAAACACGCTACGTTTAAGGTAAGTACTACCAATAAAACACCGAAAGTCATCCGAGCTTATGAAATATAAGGTGAAACTGTGCAGTAGTAAATACAGCTCTATTAATGCCCAGTCTCTTAAAAAAACAAGTGAAATGAAGCTTGTTGGAAAGGAATTTATATGCAAAGCACTCTCATGTAACCTTTTTCTAAATCATCAGATTTCTCCAGCTGTACTGCAACCTTCACCGTAGCAGATCACCAGGAGAAGTAAGCTTCCTCTCGGTTCCTACAGGTAAATTCCTGATAGTATTCAAATAAGTATTTTTAAAAACATATTCTTGCTTTAGGCTGCCAATTTGCCAGCATACATTCATTAACTAGCTTTATTTAAGGCCTTTTCCAAAGAATACAAGGATTAAGCAAATAAAATACACTCACAGAGTATGTGAAATTGAGAGTTTTCATAAAAATATACTACGTTGACTATGTTATGACAACTGTTATAAAAAAGAACTACAGTGAAAGCAAGCTCCTGTTACTGTATGTAGATGGCATTATGTGACTGACACTGAACTTAAACCAGCAAATATGTATACCTTTTTTTCAACTATTTTTAGAGAACAAAAGCTTAAAAATCACCACAGTCATATACAAAAATTAAATACAATGATTCATAGATCCATACCGTATTAGTCCTTTTGATAGCCAAAGCACAAATGAAGTGCCTATCCTCTGCATTTCAGAGCCACCGCCTTGGTTTACTGATAAGCAGCAAGACTTACACTTTTGAACCAACGCTTATCATTTGAGAAAACCTTTAAAGCAGATTTCATTACATTTCATCAAAACTTCACCTAAGGCACACACGCATTTCAGAAAATTAAACTCAGTCAATATTTGCACAACTGTTGTCAGCAAGATGACAAAAAAACCCTCTTGCTGTAACTGGACCAACACTGAACAATATGTAAGACACTGATGTTTTAAAAGACAGCTTATTAAAAAATTAACATACCATAGGGAAACTGCTTTTTGATTGTATGACCTTACTGTGATTCAGCCTGAAAATCCTTCCAAATGAGAATTCTCAAAGAGCTTAGTAATGGAAGTTCATTTCGACGGAAATCCAATATGCAAATATTTCAGCTGCGCTCTTTTACAAATTATCTGCCTTGTTTCAAAAACTGAAAACCAACAATGGAACAGTGCAAGTATACTTGACCTTACTGCTTAATGTCTATTAAGAATGCTATGGCTGGTGGATTTTAAATTTCTGAAACCGACACTCAAGAATGTATCATGCATCTTCAGCCCATGTCCCATAAATGCTGACTACACTCCAGCCAAAGCTTTGGAGCTGACACACTCTCAAACTTACATAACACTTACAAAGCTAGTTTAAATACACCATCAATCTATGTCGGTTCCTGCCTTGTAGACATCCTGTTTAGTTTATCTTTTAACCCTACACTTGCATGGAACAGTACTATTACTAATCTAATAGAAAAAACACACAGCCAACAAATCTGATTTTCTCAGCTTACAGAAAATACAAAATGCAGAAGACACACAAATCCAACTTTGCCCATAATTTTCACCTCCTGAGTCATGTTCATCCCCATCTCCCACAGTAATCAGGAAAGCAGAGACATTGGATTCAATACAGGACTGGGGAAACAGATTAAGTAGGGCAAAAACTAAAAAACTAAGTAATATGCAATTTGTACCCACCTCCTAAAAAACTGCAATCTCATTTACTAGAAAGGAATGAATTACTGGCATCTTTGCTTTTGACATTATGCACCTGTGTAAAAAACGCCTGGTGAAAGTGAGCATATGCCATGCACTGGTATCTGCTCTACGAGAGCAGTTTATACAGGCCCCTAGTGGCTCAGTACACACAGCAGCAGATGAAGGGGAATTCCTACTCTTCAGCTTGTGTAGTTTTGGTCCCTGCATTCCTCAAACGCAGAAGCAAAAGGCAATGTTAAAAATGAAAGGTGAATCGCTGACCAGACTTAAATCTCCAGATACTTAGATCTTTACCAAATCCCCAAGCAGATTCTTGCACACCCTCTCCTAAAATAAGGCACTGATTTCCTAACACCCATTGAGTTTGCTGACTGCTGGTGGTTTGAGTTACATAACCATCACAGCACAACGCTTATTCGCATTATTCTTTAGCGCTCGTTTTAAAAGTAGTATGACTGATGGGTCTAAAAGCAGGTCCTAAGACAAATTCCTGAAACCTAGAAATAGCGAGGTACCATTTTCCTTACCATGCCTTACCACTCCTAACAGCTTGCCATAGCACACACAAACCATAATGAATTTCTTAGTATCTTCTTAAGAGTAGAAGACTTCTACTAAGACAAAGCTTTTACTGCTTTAAGTGCGTACAGAAAAGCTATACATCATTTTTGCGTTGAAAGATATCTAAATATACCCCACCATATTAAGACAAGTGACAAAACTAAAATTGGAAAGCTACTCATGTAAAAAGTATCTCATTAAATCCATTCTTTCTGTGTAACACTCGGTACCTTAAAAATCCCTTGCCAGTATATTTGCAGCTTTTAGCAATTTTGACTGAGCGAAATTTGACAGCTGAATTTATTAAACTGACCAGTTTGTCAATTTCACACATTAAAAAAGCAGTAATAGCTCATCTCATGAGAGGCAATTTAAAGAAGCAATCAAAAAATTGCCATCTAAAGTAAGATGCAAGTACATATGATCGTATTTAGGACAGGGGAGAATTTTTTTTTTTTTCAGAGTTGCTCCATTCATAACAAGAATTGTAGGATTCCTTGCTCCCAGCCCAGGAGAAAATGATGTCATTTACTATACACTTTTACAACAAGAAAAGAAAGTATTGACCGTTACAACATTTCAAACCACCAGCAGATACCAGAAGAAGGAAAAATATGATACATACATTTTTCCGTCTCTGTATCGAAATTCCCAATAATGTCCCAACATTACAGAGAAGTTGCTTGTGCTTGAACAAAAGGTATGTTGGAAGCGATCTCTGAAAGGCTGAGAAGACAATCATAGCTTCCCACATTAATCCTAAGTTTAAGAGAATACAAGTGTCATCACAAATACTCTGCAAAATAGGAAACTCGAAAGTAAATCAGCATCTACAGACTTATCCCCAATGTAACGCCATCTCAGGTGACAAGTGAAGGAACACATAAAACCCTAAGTATTCTTTGTAAATAAATTAACCCTTCTCCGTGTGTCAGAACTGGGAATATGGACATAGAAATCACGGCAGAGAAGCTGCCATCCTTACACGAGGAAGTAATTGTACAAAGGCCAGGCAAAAGAATAAAATACGCATGACAGCAGTTCTGGAGGAGTAACAAGGAGAAGCAGGCATTCAAAAGCCATACATACAAAGCTGAGTGGTAATCACTTAAAATTGGAAGAATACCGTTCTGTCCAGAATTGAGGGCACAGATAATAGGCAAAACAGGGGATTCCGTGCAAGAAAACAACTGTTTAAGAAAACAGTCTGGGAGAGCCCGGTTGCAGCAGTAAGGAGTGCCTCCTTGCATGGGCAGACGGCGCAGAGGGTAGCTGCTAAGTTTGCTGAACAAATTCAAGAACCCCTTTGCAAGCGCTCGGAAAACTGAGTTCCCAGACCGATGTGCTTCTTTTCAAGTGGCTTCGCGAGAGTAAACAAAGAAACTAAAAGCCTAACCTGTGAAAATCTTCGCATCTCCGTGCCTCCCCGCTCCGCCGAGAGACAGCAGGAGGAGGAAAACGAGGAGAAGGAGGAGGAGGAGGAGAAGGAGGAGGGAGCCGTGCTCGGACGGGCGCCCGGGGTCCCTACTGGCCGCTCACCCCCAAGTCCCTTCTCCAGCGGTAGATGCCTGGTCTCTCACCCTGCTACCTTCCCCCATCTCCGAACCCGTTAGAATAAACAAAATTATTAATATTAATAATTCGTTCGCCAAAGCAAACAGACAGTGTGTAATTACCGTACTCCCCTCTCCCCGCCCGCGCACAGCGGCACTCAGTGGAAACGTCGACTCCGATCCATCAATCGCCCTCTCCCTGCCCCATCCCCCGTCCCTGTACCGCAGCTCCCCTCGCTCCCCGAACAGGCCTCGCCGCCAGGCTGAGACCCAGCGGGGAGGCGCGGGGAGCGGGCTGGAAGCTGCCGGGGGGAAGCCCTGGGGCACCCACGGGAGAGTTGTGCGTGAGGGACATGTGTGCGGGCTGCGCGCACACACACACACACAACACACACACACGCACACTTCTGGGCTCTCACACACAAGCGCGCCTAAAGAGGCGGCAAAGAGGGAGCGGCGGCGGAGGAAAAATGGGTCAGGAGCGGGGCAGTTACCTGGTCATGCTGGCTCCCCCGGTCCCAGCAGCAGCCTTCGCCGCTGCCCGCCCGCCTGCCGCTGCTTCCCGCCGCCGCCGCCGCCACCTCCTCCCGCTGCTCCCGGTCGGCTCCGGGGCGGCCAATTTAATCCGAACCCCGCTGCAGCAGCAGCTACGAGCGAAACCCCGCCGCTGCTGCCTGACACTCGTGCGTGTCTCTCACAGTGCGGCGCCGGGGAGCAGGAGAGAGTCAACGAGAGTCCGAAAATCCAGCATCCAGAAGAGCCAGGTCCCCGCCTGCCTCCTCTTGCCAGCGCCGCCTCTCCTCCGCGCTGCTCTGCTCCGCTCTGCTCTTCTCTTCTCCTTCCTGCGGCGGCTGCTGCTGCTCCCGGGCGCGCTCTCTGTTCCCCAGCTAGCTGCTCCGTTTCCCCTCCTCCTCCTCCTCCTCCTCCTCCCTCTCTCTCGCTCTCTCCCTCTCTCCCTCTCTCTCCTTCTTCCTTCCCCCTTCACTCTTTTTTTTTTCTTCTCCTTTCTCCTTTTCTTCCTTCGTCTTTTCTAACCGATTCTTTTGCTACAAATAAAAGCGAGGTCTCCCACCCACTCTCCCGCCTCCCTTGCTACAAAAAGTGCAGTGCAAACAAAAGCGAGAGAAGAGGGCACAGGGCGGGCGGGGTGGTGAGGGCAGACACGGGAAAAAAATCTCAGAAACCGTCCCCGAGAGTCGAAACGTGAAACCCACCCTACCCCCCCCACCACCACCACTCCGCTTCGCTCCTCTGGGGAAGAAGGGGGACGCCGTGGGGACAGCGGTAGAGACGACGCTCTCCCGTTTCGTGGGCTTGTTGTGGGCTTTGGGTTGGATGGCTGTTTGCGCTTTTGTATGCGTGTGTGTGTGTGTGTGTGTGTGTGTGTGTGCGTGCGCTTTTGCTTTTTTTGTTGGGTTGTGGGTTTTTGTGATTATTCTTTTTTAATCCTCTTAGGCTGTGTGGATCACAGGATCCGTACGGCCCCAAGAGTCGGGGAGAGCCCGCTGCCGCTGTCCGTGCCCGTGCGTGTGGGGGCAGCGTGGGGGGGTGCGGAGCGGCGACCCGGGCAGCGCCCGCCCCATCCCGGGCCGCGCGCCGGCCGAGCTCCGGAGCCGCGCGCCGCACGCACACCCGCGCGCCGCCGGGCGCGGGGGGCGGGGCGGTGACGTCACTCGGAGCGGGCCGGCGGGGGAGGGCGGGGGGCAGCGCGGCGGGGCGGCGGCCGGGCCCGCGGAACTTCGCTGCGCCCCGCGGCCCGGACTCAACTTGTGTGCGCCTCCGCGGGCAGAGGGTTAAACCGACGGGGGTCGTGCCAGACCTGCCGGTCCTCGAGAGGTGTCCCAGAGCGACAGTGTGGGCAGAACGGTCTTTTAGGAGCAGTCGTCTTTGTGTATGGCAAACATCAGATTTTTTTCCTGGAGGATGGTCAGGTTCCATGCTGAGAGGCACCACGTGTTGCTTGGCACAGTCGGTGGCTTAACATGGGGCTAGAACAGGGTCCATCCCGGCTCTTCTTAATCTTTTGTCCAGTCCTCTGCAGAGAAGGAACGTAGGTGGGAATAGTAGGATTTAGGTGAAGAGTGCTTTGGAAAACCTCATTGCTTCTAGGCTTTTCTGGGAGTCTGGAAGATACACCCCCTGTGACAGCGTTCACGCTGTGTGAAATGGGGGTAGAGTGTCAGTATAAACGCAGTAAGTGCTCATCAGGCATTACGGTGTTCAGAGCCCATGAGCACTGATGCTGAAAAAGTTGGCTTTCCTGGAATAGAAATGGTGGAGTGGCGCCTGGGTGCACTGCTGGCTGCGGTGGTGCCTCTTGTCCTGGGTTCCACACCGACCGGCCCCGGTGGTTCCCCTTGTCCTGGGTTCCACACCGACTGGCTGCGGTGGTTCCCTTGTCCTGGGTTCCACACCGACCGGCTGCGGTGGTGGTTCCTTGTCCTGGGTTCCACAGCGACCGGCCCCGGTGGTTCCCTTGTCCTGGGTTCCACAGCGACCGGCTGCGGTGGTTCCCCTTGTCCTGGGTTCCACAGTGACCGGCTGCGGTGGTTCCCCTTGTCCTGGGTTCCACAGTGACCGGCTGCGGTGGTTCCCCTTGTCCTGGGTTCCACACCGACCGGCTGCAGCCCCGTCAGGCTGCGCAGCGCCTGATCCTGGAGTCCGGCTTTGGCACCTGCTCGGCTCATTGCAGGTCATTGCTCCTTTTCTGCAGAGGAGAATGATTTGGGTGTTTTCTATCAACCTCTGGAAGCTAGTGCTGCCAGCATGAAGGCTGACAAAAGTGAAAATAAACTTTGTTCTCCACAAGTCCTATAAATTGCTGTCTTCTTTTGATGCTGCCAGTTACACCATGAAAAATGGTCACCCAAATAATCTCACACTTAAAAGAGCACTAATGCTTTCCAAATAGTATCTTTCAAAACACCAAGTAACCTCGTACAATAATTACTTTGTAGGAAAAGGTAAATATATGAAATGTGGCACAGATGATTACTTTCTATCTCGTCAAAAAGAACTACCTATTCCGTAAAAAACTAGCTTTTCAACAAGCAACAGTGTCTTCAAAGTACAACACAAATCAAAAGCTGGGCAAAATGCTACTTGGTCTTTACTGCAATAAATGTTGGTAGAGAAAGCAAGACTTAAATCATCACCTTTGCCCCCTGGACTGAAATGGCTTCAAGGCTGCATTTTGCTTTGAAATTGCACCACTAAATAGATATTTTAGGTTTTAATATTGTGTCCTAGAAGTTCTTATGAGTAACTTAGCTGTTTTAGTGCCCTTCATGCTGTGATCCTTGCATGACATTGGAGAGTTGAGCAATAAACTCATGTATTTTGTATTTTTAACATGGTATCACAACATGTATGTGAGGTTTGAAGACTACATTTAACTTTGCTTTTTTTTTTTGAGTCATGAGCAGGTTATGTAGCTCTTCCTTTAGTTCAGTCAGTCAGAATTAAATGCATCACATTAGGAATAAACACATTTTTTAAATAGAAATATTTAAACTAGATTTCATTATTTAAAAGATTATGTTTTATAGTGATGCAAAAGAAAAAAAGATAAGAAATTAGCCTAAATTAATGAAGAACCATTAAAACACTGCATATTTCTGCTGATGTATTGCATATCAACTTCTGTTATCAGTAGCATAAATTTTGTGTTTAAGATAGTAGTGTACACACACACTTATGTTACCTTTATATGTGGTTTGTTAATACTCCTTTAACATTCCTTCTAAGAGTGAATAACACAACGAGAGGCTTAATTCATATGTTACAAACTAGTCATTAAGGTAGATTTTTTTCCCCAAACTTAAAAGAATTCGAACACAGCATTCTATTCTGGTGTTCTATTTCTGCCAATATTGCAGTACGTTACTCTATGGTTAGTACAGCGCTGAACTGGAAATACATCTACACACTCTTTAAACTTTGAAATGTTTCATATAAAACATTTAATGATCTCTAAGATACTTAAACTAAGTACTTAAACTAGAGTTGGAAGATAGAAATATTGATGAGGTTTTTTGTTTTTTTGCTAGGGGTTTTGAGGTCAAAGGAAGAATTTTTTTAATTTGGAAATAAGTATCATGTATTCCCTCAGAAGTTTTCAAAAACAATATACATCTTTCTCATGTCATCCTAGGTTAACTGTTTAATTCTCGTTCTTTCTGCTAATGCAGCTCTTTTCAGTCTTCCCATGGAGTCTGCACACCAGCAGTGAAAATCTTATGTGAAATGCAAGCTATGAGCACAGGTTTAAATCTCAAAAATTGTAGCAAAGGAGAAAGCAAAATTAGTTGCCTGCTGTTCATTTGAATACATACCTGTGACCATACTCTTGAGTAACTTCTACCATAGCTCTTCAAAAGGCCAACCATAGGCCTTCATGTCTTAGGCTCGTAAATTTAATGTATTAAATAGTACTCTGTTCATAGTGGGGAGTGTTATTTTCCTTTCATCTGTTCTGCCTTGTATTGTTGCTTGCATTCCTGATAAATAGCATCCCACAAAGCTCTTTAACACAGTAGGATATTCCATTAACAACTGGAACCAGTGGCCATTGGGTCAGTACACAAGAAAATCAGGAAGGTGAGGGGGAGTAAGTGAGGTGTATCAGCAAGGTTGCTCTATAGTCTGTCCCTTTTTTTCTGTAATACATTACGATAGCCGTATTTTAGTTATTTATGATTAACGCATGGCAAGCTGTCGGCTGAAATCTAACAGGTGATTTGTCACAAAACTGTATTAATACATATTTTAGGCATTGGCTTACAAAATGATTATGAGAAATGTTCCTGAGTTGCTGTACTGATATTTGAAAATTCTCATTTTTAGAGTGCAGACACTTTAAGCTCCTATTTTTAAGGTTAATAAAACACTACTAGACACTAAACACATGTTGCCTATGTGGAAAAATTTATTCTGCTAATTCAGTTTATGTACACATCTTTTAAGTGCTGATTTAGTATCTAACTAGACACTGTCAGTAGTTGTCTTTATTTTGTAAACATTCTTGATTCATATGTATCAAACTTACTTCAGTAGTTGGAGACAAAGGTATGGAGAGAAAGGCGATTTTCAGTGCAGCTCTTTATGATCATTTTTGCCACTTCTGCTATTTTTTTTTCACACTGTCTGAAGGAAATGAGGCTTCATACACTTGTGTAATCCACCTGGTACCCAAACAACTTCTGCATGTGCCAGCACATTTCAAGTCCATTGCAAAGCATTCAGGTTTCTTATTCTACAGGTCTTAAGCCCTGTTCTAATTTTTCCTCTGTGGAAATAGATGTTAGAAAGATGCGCAGGCTGGTTCTCACACTTGTCCCAGCTTGTTAATTGGTGTGACTGAACCACAGACCTAAACCATAGGTCTACCATAGACCCAAAATAGCATTGTGGTGGAATAAGGTGATGTAGCACATTAACTCAAAGCAAATGAGGCTTAATTATTTCTGCTTGTCAGGGAAGAACTTGCTGTACTAGCTGTTTGGGGCTTTTTTGGTTGGGTTTTGGGGGCTTTTTTTTTTTGCTTTTTTTTTTTTTTTAAGTGGAAAGAGCAAGAAGCCAGTAATTAATCATAGAGCAAAAGGAAATCTCCAGGGGCTTGGAGTTGATGAAGCAGGATTAGCTTTGTCAAAGCACACTAGAGTGTGTGCCACAAACTGAAAATAAACAGCAGCTTGTGTAGGGAAAGCTGTAAATAAGATTTGTAGATAGAGGAGGCAGCTTTGTCTTTTATTTCTGTACTGTTTGGAGTATCTCAGATGGCATGAGAACTCTGCTAACTATTCAGAAAGAAAATACAGAACACAGTGTGGTGGTATTGTTCTTGAAAATCATGCCCCTCTCCACGTCCGCCCCTCAGTATATATATATATATATATACACACACACACATATAAAATGTATGTATGCACACAGGTGCATGAGGTCTATTTCAAGATTTGTCATCGTTTTGAATACGGTGCAGTAGACTGAGTTTTTTGTTCTTTTTTTTTTCTTCTGGATTCAAAATGTAGAAGGTACCACTACATTTCAAGGACAGCAGAGGAGAACTAGGTCTAGAAAGCCAGAAATATTCTCTTAATTTCAGCAGAGGAAAATGGAATCCAGTAAAGGAAAACTAATAGCCAAACAACAGCTTGTTAGTTTGAATCTTTTTCAACAATAAACCAAAAATTAGACCTCATACATTACTTGGTGTGTGTGATTATTTAATTGTTCTTCAACATCCACTAGAGAGACTGAAGGCACCATTTTGCACCCATAGGTCAGAGATCTCTGTCTGTATAACACTGTTTGATCTAAGTAGCAGAATTCACATACTTTAAAACTCAGGAACAAAAGGAAGATACTGATTCACAGAAATGGAAGATTTGTTAATCTTTGACTTGAACACTGACTTGTGGTTTCTAAGGAGATGCTCACTGCTGGTCAGTTTAGACAGTTTTTTTAATAGAAAAAGTATCCAGAAATGCTTCCTATGAAACTGAGGATCTCACAAACTAACTACAGATGGTCAAAGTGAAATCTCATTGATCTGAATGTTCCCTCCTGCAAAACATCAAGAAGGTTCCAGACACGTCTTATATGGCAGTGCTGTGCTGTCAGGGCACTGAAAAGGGGGTAGAGGGAGGAAAATTAAAAGTTAGTTTATTTCCCAAACTTGAACATTTTGCCTCTTGAATTTAGGGGAGGGGTGTTTTGGGAGAAGCTGCTCAGTCATCTTAAGGGGAGAGTGTTTCTCCATTCCTCTCATGTTGTCTCCTTTGTACTGGTAAATCAAGGGGCATAGACAAGCGCAGGGAGGCAAGAAATGTATTGTCCCAGCAGAAAGCTGGATTACAACTCTCGCAAGATGGAATGTGAAAAGAGAAAATGAAAATATAAAATTCTTTTCTGCATCTCTCTCTTAAAGTACCTTACAGTTAATATTTGATTGTTGCTATTGCTGTGGGCCCATAAATGTACTAAAATAAGGATACTTTTTTGCTAGAGAACACCCTGCCATGCTCTGTCTTGGCTTTAAGTAAACTTGGATGGCCAAGTTTAAACCACTTTCATTGAATCTGTTCAATTCTGATCTGAATACAAAGACAGTAATTTTTTCCCTCAACATAACTCCCATTAGCTTAAGATAATGTGTTTCCCAATTAAAAATATAGAAAAGCATATATGTATATATTTAAATATATAAAAATATGACTCGTGTTGTCCCAGTTACAAAAAATGGTGTCATATTTTATAATTATGTTTAAGTAAAATAATTTAAGACAAATAAAATTATTCTCTCATTTCTTAATGCAGTTGCTCCAAAGGAAGCTGCAAGTTTAATGGCAGGTCAATCTAGATAAAACATCCTGAAGTATTTAGCATTAGTCTGAAGTCTGAGTCTTACTAATTGACCACTTTTCATAAGCATTGTATTCACCTTATTTTCAATTTTAAACATAAAATATTTCAAATTCTGTGAATTCTGGTATCAGGAGGGAACATTTTTTCTTTATGATTTTGACTGACCTATGTAAACAAATTATTAAATTTTCACTAGAACAGTACAAATATTTTCCTTATAATCATTCTGTTTATATTACCTTTTTATTGTTTCAGTTTATGTTTCCTTCCATCCCTTTTATTAATCACTAAATGCAAGCCCAGTGAACATTTACTGTTACAGAGTGTGGTATAGAAGCTATGCATTACCACATCTTTTTATGGAAGACTGTGTATTTTGGGCAGAACAAGAGGTGTTAAAACCACATTATCCAAACAAATCTGTTCACCGCACGACATTCTCTAATCATTTTCATTCTCAGCAATTCAATTAAAACAGAAATTAGGACCATGAGAAAAAAAAATCTATATTTTAGCCAAATAAGTTATTAGTGAAAAAGGAATGGAAAGATTAAATCTGTTGTATTGAATCCAGATTATTAACAAGCTTAGATGCCAAGTCCTTTTTCTTTCAATGTTGAAAAGCTCTTTCATGCATTAGACTAACCCTGTGAGGGAAATCACTTATTAGTCACAAGGGGTTTTTCTCAACAACAGAAAAAAAGATTTTCAAAGTTCTGTTATAAAAATGACAACCCATTCATTATGAACTTCAGCAGACGTCTTTTTCTTTGATGCAAATATATTTCAATGACCTCCATGTATTTTTTGATAGGCACAAGCTAGCACAAACATGAACTGGTGGTAATCAAACTCACATGCTAAGATTTTGCTGGTGTTTTCTCATTTGGTTCCTTCTCTGAGAAGGCACAAAGGACACAGTAGGGGCAATAAAACTCAACCATATTGTTTGTAGAATGATAGCAACATGTTTCATGGTTTTAATCTCGAGTAGGTTCTGCATATTCAAGTTGCAGGTATGTATGTTTAAAAAAAAGTAAATAGAAGACTTCTTCAGACTTTCTTTTACTTCCCTCCTCTTTATTTGTTTCTGTGAAATCTGATTTTGCAAAATAATTATTTTTTGGCTCCCAGTGAAGCTTTACATTCTCTTAAAACCAATCCCATACAGTGTCTTTTTAGAATCATCTATGTCTTTCATCTTCTAATGCCTCCCTTCTCTCTGGCAAGTGACTGTACTTTCTTTTCTTTAAATCTATATTTTCTCAAATGTCAGCTTCCCCAGCATTACAAGACCCTGGGTTACCCTTTCATTTGTTCGCTCTTTCATTCATTTCCTTTTTTTTTCAGATCTACCTTAGTCTCTCTCTTAAATGCCTCTGTCATGAGCCTTTTCTAGCTCCCAATCCTTCCACTTTCCATTCCAGAAGTACACTTGTGCTTATGTATGTAATGGGGAACAGGGGAAGTACATGATATTTCCAAATCTGTATTTTTTGAAATTGCAGACAGGTCAGAAAATTCTTGCTCAACACATTGAGGGGGCTGCAGCAAAGTACTGTACAGCAGTTATATATTATTTTATTGCATCCAGTATGTACATTCTTCCAGAGAATATCCTTCAGAAGCTGGAGGCACTGAGGCAGGGAGCAGTTCTGAACACAGGATATTTCTTCTTGATACAGCATTCAGTACCTAAATGCTTGGTTGGTTATGCATTTCTCCACTTCTCCCTGCCTAGATTGAATTCATTTTGGTTCTGCAAGGTGTAAAAATGATCTCAGAAGTAGGTGACTTATAGCTAAAATTTGGAAGCTGCTTTTCTTAAAGATTTTGAGATGTGGAACGTGAAAGGAAAGAAAAGGGTCTTAATCTGTTTCTGACTAACAAATAGGCCACAAATATGTCATATGGGGGGCCTTCAGGAGCACTAGTAGATGGTGTCCTTTCGATCTCAAGATCATACCTGTCCTTTCAAGAACAGCAATGATCTTGAGATCATAAAGATTAATTTTAATGACACTGATATGATTGTCCCATTTTTTTCACATAATTAAGGAGGTAGAAATCTCAGGATTTGTCTAATTCTGTGTAAATATGATGCCCAATCTCAGGGCATTTATAACAGTTTGTCCCTACAGACTGCAGTAAGCAGCAGCTGGTTTTGTGGACTCACTTGAGCAGAGACTATTTAAAAGGTGTAGCTTGAAAGAATACTGTAATCTTTTTTCTTTGCATGATGATTCCCAAGGTGGCAAAATGCAGTGATGATAAAGGTTTCTTCCTGTAATTATGCTTTCATCAACAATGTACTGAGTACTATCAATATGATCTGAAACAATAAAGTTTGCTATCAAGAGGTAAATCACTATCTCATTCCATCATATGAATTGTCTTTCTTTATACAGATGCATACACGCACGCACACAAACACAAGGCCCCTTTTCTAAAGAGGGTATAGCAAAGAACAGGACAAACTTGTGAGGGGAGAAAGTACTTTTAGTTGGGACACTTTTACATAGAATTTTTTAAAAGGGTTTGTACTTGTTTTCTGGTCCCAAGAAAGTGCTAGTTTTGAAATTATTTTGTGTATGATTTCGCTAAGAAGAAATCAGGGAAAGAAAATTGGTTTTCTAGTTATAATAAAAATAAAGCTACAACTTGAATGTTTTTTGTTCAGCAAAAATTATTAGTTTACTTGATAAGTCTTCAAGCAACAGGCAGAAAGAACAGCAAGACTGTATTTAGAAAAACACTAATGAAGGAAAAAAAAAGGAAAAATGTTTGTAGATATTTATACTGGCTCATCATCCCAGTGTCAGTTACCAAGGTGTAAAGGCACCTCTGTAGTTGGTCCTTTGTTCAGTGCTACCAGGATGCTGTTCATCAAAGCCTAAAAAATATTTTAGCCTCTTTATTTTGCTACTACTAAGCAGAATAAAGAAGACATGCCATCAGCAGAAAGAGACGGAATCCCAGTATCAACTAGGTTGGAAAAGACCTTTGAAATCATCCAACCTATGACTTAACACCACCTTGTCAACTAAACCATAGCACCAAGTGCCACATCTAGTCCTTTCTTAAACACCTCCATGGATGGTGATTCTACCACCTCCCTGGGCAGCCCATTCTAATGCCCAATCACCCCCTGTGTGAAGAACTTCTTCCTAATGTCCAACCTGAACAGCCCCTGGAACAGCATAAGATTGTGTCCTCTTGTCCTGTTGCTGGGAGAGGAGACTGACCCCTGCCTGGCTGAAACCTCCTTTCAGATAGTTGTAGAGATTGGTAAGGTCTTAAGGTGATAAGACATGCCTCCTCCTACTCCAGTAGGCCTAAGTGATGGGAAGCTTATGGATATACCAGACTGCAACAACTGAGATATATTTATAACTGATCATTTAATTTCAAAGAAGAATAAACCAAAAGGAAGAATTCTGAACATAAAAGGACATTTCAAACATTGTTTTCTCTTACTAGAATCATAGGATGTAGTAAGCCACCAAATAAGTAATGGAATTATAGTATCATAGAATACATTGAGTTGGAAGGGACACATTGGGATCACTGAGTCCGCCTCTTGGACCTGCACAGCACCATCCCCAAGAGTCGCATGTGCTCAAGAGCATTGTCCAAATGCTGCTATAACTCTGTCGGGCTGGTGCTGGGACCGCTGCCTTGAGGAGCTGGTTCCAGTGCCCAATCACCCTCTGGGTGAAAAACTTTTTTCTATTATCTGACTTAAATGTCTACTGACTCATCTTCAGGCTGTTTCCTTGAGTCCTGTCATTGGTCACAAGAGTGAAGAGATCAGTGTCTGCCTCTTCATTACCAACAAGGACAACGAGGACCTCAATGAGGTCAGTGTCCTCCAGGCTGAAGAGACCTCAAGTGACCTCAGCCATTCTTCATACAACTTCCCTTCCAGTCCCTTCAGGACCCTTGTGGCCCTCCTTTAGATGCTGTCTAATATTGTGGCACCCAGAACTGCCCCCAGCGCTCAAGGTGAGGCTGCCCCAGCTCAGAGCAGAGCAGGACAATCCACTCCCTTGCCCAGCTGTGACGCTGTGCCTGATGCCCCCAGGACAGGGCTGGCCCTCCGGGCTGCCAGGGCACTGCTGATTCAGATTCTGCTTGCTAGAGACCATGATACCCCCAGGTCTCTTTTTGCAGTGCTGCTCTCCAGCTTCTCTTTCCCCAGCCTATTCACTCAACCAAGGTGCAGAATCCATCACTTACCCTTGTTAAACTTGTGTCTGACTCAAAATATTTATGAGACATGTTTCACAAAAGAAAGCTGACTAATCATGTGAGAACGGCCTACATTTCTGCTTCAGTCCTGCATTTGGTTTGTCTTTGACTTCTGTCTGTGCTTACTTTACTTTTCTTTTTACTTTTTACCTAACAATTCAGATTGGCCTATGTTAATGATCTGTGCTTTTTGTTGTTTACAAGGACCTTGTACCTTGTGGGTATCAGAATGTACTGCCCAGTGAGGTTTTGAATGTCTGTACATTGCAACCTGTGTACTTGCTATACCATTTCATTCGTAGTATTCAAAACCGAAGAAACAGAAGTGAAAAGAGTTCAGAGAACTCAAAATGGAATATTTTTACTCACTTGTGCATAGACAGTGAAAACACCCGGTTTAAATATTAGCTGATCATGCAGTTTTGTACCTCTCCCTGTGTTTTTTGGTATCATATGTGATACTGTAAATCCATGTAATATGTACAAATAGGTTATATAGACAAAGACTGATGCCAGTGCCTACATACAGCTTATTTGTGATCATACTCTTGTATACATATTATACTAAATGAGGTGATTCTTCTATTTAATGTAGTTGGATAAGTGTTTGCAGAAAATGGGACATTAAAAGTGTAGTTACATTTCCCTCTAAAGGCTGAATTAGTCTGCTGAAACTTTTAAAAAGGCCTATGAAAAGTATATTTTTATAAGAATTGGATTTATTCCAAAAAAATCCAAAATAGTGTCACCATGTGAAAAACATCTAAAGAAACACTAGGAGATGGTATTCCCTGAGCTAGCTGCTAAAACCTTGGCAATTTCCATCTCCTCATTACTTACATAGTGTCCATTCCCCTTTCCTCTATATAAATTGCTTTCTTCTTGTTATGATACAGCAGTGTAATTCAACTCTCTGCACAAAACCACAGTGGAAATCAGAGGACTCTGGGAAATTCATGGGGTCTGGCTAGTCAACATAACAGACTACATTCAGAAAATTCTGAGTGCATTTAAAGGCCAAGAAAAAGGTTAAATCTTTGAAGAGGAAAACTTTAAATAGGGGACTGGTTTTGCATTTGCAAATCCTAATTTTAGTCTCTCTTTGCAGTGAATGTTCAAGAATAGTAATAGAACTGCAGTGTCTTCTCAGGAGTTTTGCCAGTTGTCCTGGTTAAGGATTTCATTATCTGCTCTTGACAGAACCCATAGACATGAAGCATTCACTAGTTTATCATTTTAAGGTAGTAAATAGTATCTCTTTAAATCAAGGAAACTCACTTGCAAAGATAACTTGTGTACTGTGTGCTGCTCATTGATTGGAAAAAAAACAAAATAAAGCAATGGCAAATTAATAAATAGCTGTTCTTTCCCAGAAGTTAATATCAAAACAAAATGAGTATAACTACCATCTTAACACAGTCCAGGTCAAAACTATGCTTCTGCAAATATGTTTTTTGGATATATATAACAGTTATTTGTAATTACCAAATCAAGAGAAAAATGAATAATGCAAATTTTGTCTCTGTTTCAGAGATCCAAGCATGATTAACATAAGTAAATTCATTTGTGCTATAGATAGCGCATTAAAATATCTTTAGAGACTTCTAATCTCCAACCAACAAGGTACTCCAGGACTCTTTGTTTTCATACTTCACTTAAAATTTGGAAAAACAGAGCTCTTAGCCTAATTCTGCATGAAAATTGCTTTGTGACCACTGTAAGTGATCCTATATATTTTGTTAGATCATATTACACACATAAAATGTGGTAATATTATATCTTAATGTATACTTTTTTACACTTTATGATATAATAATCCAGTTAAGAAACTTAAGAGTTAAATTGCTTATTTATGACTTATAAGTGGAATAATTTAAATATAAATTATTATATATAATTATTATTATGTCATAATAATTTCATGACAATAGTGAAATTCATTGAATCATAGAATCATTAAGTTTGCGAAAGTGAATTCATCAAGTCATCACCAAGATCATCAAGTCCAAACTTCGACTGAACACCACCATGTAAGCTAAACCATATAATGAATTCTTGCATCTACTGATTTATTAAAAAAAGTTCATAATCATTTCCTTTATAAAATTAACAAGCAACATTGCCCTTTTGTTGAAATTTGCTATTGTATGATTACAAAATAAAGTAGCATCTAATACCACATAAGAAAGCAATTAAAATTCTATTCAGTACTATCATCAGTCTGATCTCAAAGATTTTTAGATGTTCCTACCCTATAAATTTTGGAAATAAGCACAGGCCTCTGTCTAGACTGACTAGACTTTTTAGAAACACTTGACCTGGAGTGAGCTAAAATATCTGAATAGCACTATTTACCTTAACTTTCTTAGATACCTGAACTATCTCTAAAGCAGGCACAATGGTTAATTATGAACAAAAACTAAAGATCTTAATTAGCGGGAAGATTATAAGTGTTCAAACAAACCTCTTTGAAGACCTGTTTTTCAGAATCTAGAATGGAAATTTCTTTTGCTTTTGTGTTCCAAACTATATTAGAGATGAGGTGTTGTGGGTAGAGGAAGGATGTAGAAGGCACCCTTAATTTAAGGAAATTCTTCAGCCCTCCCAGCTCTACAATATATTAAGTGGTAAGAAATCCATATTCCAGAATAATCTGTGATTTAGTCTGCTTTATAGGCTATCTGGCTGAGGCTGAGAGCTAATGGCAATATTTATGATTTTTCAGAGTTACTCATGCAAAATGCTTCAGAAATTAAATGTATATCAGGAATTTCTCCAGTCAGTTCTCTTTACACAGTTTCATTTTTCCTCCAGGGTGATCAGTAGACATCCATTAACTGTATTTTCTCTCTTGTGATGCAATGGTATGATACAAAGTGCAATAAAATTTCAATTAATTCTTTTAAAGCTGTGATTAATATTAAGCAAAATCTTAGCTGTGCAAAAACTACTGTTACAGTTAAAGTTCCATGTAAATGTCCAAAGTAGCACTAATACTGAGAAGTCTAAACCATTGCATTCCATGGCATCTTGCCTTTTCCCATTACATAGCATATATCTACTGTAAGTAAATTAAAAGCACAGAAAGAAACATTAATGGAGTTTATTGATGAATCTACCTGAATTACATCAGCAAGAGTCAGGCATGTTCATGGTATGTCAAAGCTTCCATAAGCAGAAGTCATTTTGGGTTCTTGGAAGCTTAGGGCACCCAGATATTGTAGTGCAAGGTCTCCCTTGACGTAGAGGTTTTGTAGGAGAGATTAAAACTTAGGCGATTCACTTCAGCAATACATGACCCTGCTTGAGCAGAGAAGGGTGTTCAAAGTCACCTCTAGAGGTATACCTCCCAGCCTTAACCGTTCTACAATTCTGTGATTAAAAGTATCCTGAAGAAAGTACAACAACATAGTCAAAGTTCCTGTTTGGTCACCTATTAGATACCTCAGAGTATCTATGAGTAATCAGTTTGCAAGTACAGAGAGGAAAATATTTTATAAGTACAGGAGAGGGCAATATTTATGTGATAGGGAGGGGGCATTTGCTTACACTACCTACTTGTTGTTATGTAAGGACTTATTCTGTAAAGAAGCCTGCTGCTAATAGTGGCCTTCTAGCAACAGGACAGCACTTCTAAAATGTCCTCCCTTCCTTAAAACACAGAAAAATGTAAATAAAGTATTTTGTACCCTAAAGAATTGCTTATTGAAGAACTACTATCTTATCTTTACCAGTACGGCGCAGTTGCTAAGTTATCTCCGTCTCAAATGGCCTTTCTTGATGTACATCTCATTTGCCATTTATCCAAATTATTCAACAAATGCATAAGCATATCTAAAGTGTGCTTTAGATAAATCAGAGGAGTGTCAGTTTTTTCTTTGTCAGGTCCTGCAAAACTTGTGTGGAAGCATAAAAGTTTGGTGTGCTATGATTACTGTAGTGTCTGGACAACTTCTTTGAGTGATGCCTTGTGCTTGCAGAAAGCATTGATACCTTCTGGTAGGAAAAAAGAGATATGAAGGCCAAGAAAACAGTGGACAATAAAATTTACTCTGACAAAGTCTTAACTCTGCCTTGAATTCTTTGTTCACTGTAGGAATTAGTGCCAGTTACAAGGGTCTATTTTGTTCAGCTCTTCTTATAGAAGAAGTTTTATTTTGTGCAATTCTGTTATTTCAAAAGGTTTAGTTAAGACACAGTCATCTCAAAATTATATACGCCAGTGTACCTATTGTGTCAATATACCTAGCTTTTGTCCTTCATTATAGGCAAGAGAAACAATTTAGTTGCTTCTAATTGCCAAACCATAATTTTTTGATGGAAAAATTGCACGTGAATGTCTGCATAGAGTTGAATTTGGAGCAGAAAGCTGGAAATATCTGGGCTCTTTCTGCATAATCAAAGAAAACAGGGATGAAGGAACGACTCAAGTAAAAGAAAGATATGTATTGCTGCATTGGTAGTTGTTGGAGAAAATTTTAAAAATATTTCGAATCATAAGCATACACAGTCCTGAAGAGAAGGCAGAATTATTTAGCATTTCTCTTCTGCTGCCAGCAAGTCTCTGAGAAATACAGGTATAAATATGTCTGTACATCTATTGTTGCTCTTTTTGAAGGATGACAACTTTCTCTTATTGTCATTTACTCTTCTTGTTCAAGGAATGAAGGTCTGTGTAATAGGCCTAATCAGAGACTGCAGTCATCCTGAGGAAGTACTTCAAGCACTATGATTTCCAGTCACAAATGTAATTATGGGAGTGGAGGATTCTAGTTTGTTTGGATTAACCAATTAATTGATATTGCTTTTTTTTTTTTTTCTTTTTTTTTTTAACACTGTCAACCTTAGTGTTATTTACAAAAATTTCTTCATATTCTAACTGGGTCATCAATATCAAGAATTATCTTTCAATCAGGAATAAATAGTTACAAGCAAAGATCAGAACAATCAGTTTAAAGACATCCAGATTTCTGTGACACCAGCAGATTGGCAATTAGAAAAAAAAAAAAAAAGTTGATATGAAAATCCAAGGACAGAATCTACTTTCTTGGGCAGCTCAAGAATGAAGGATTAGAAAAATGATTCTATGAAGCAATTCAGAGAGTGTCTGTGTTCCTGTGATTCTGGACAGGAACTTGCAAATATTGTGTTGTTAGGCTTGTTACAGATATGTAGGATTCCAATAGAGAGATGAAATCCAGTTCTTCCCTAATTTTGACAGTTAAAAGTCATTCCTTCGAAGTAAAATCAAGTGTGATTCTTGCATATGTCAACTTCATCCTACCAACCACAATGAATTCACAACTGCATAGTCAGAACACTTGAAAGCAACAAGGTTCTGCCCCTTGAAAACAGCTTGTTTCAAACTGGTGTAACCAGATAGGCACTCTTAACACAGAGTAAGAGAATTGTTGGCATTTGAAGAGCTCAGCAAGAAAACAGAAGGTTCAAGATGAGACAGCAGTAAATTTTTGAGCATACCAATATGAAAAATCAGAAATTTTTACAATTGGTAGAGAACAGAATTAATGAAGAGGTGATGCAAATGTATGTAAAGAGCATGCAAATAGCAAAATGCAAATCAGAAGTGGGAATGAAAGGTCACTTTATTCATGTTAGGAAAATCAGTTTGTCTGAATCCACTCATTTGCCAAGGATACACTAGATGCTTAAGAAATGTAAGAAAAGGTGAAGGGTTTTATCAGGGCTTCTTTTTTTAAACACAATATTTCGAAATTTGTAATCATAAAGACGAACTTGAATCAAAATTCAGTGTATGAACTTTTTGTTCAGTTTTTAAGCATGACTTTCTGTCATACATATTTTGAACTACATTATCTGCTTTTTTGCTAAATAAGTGATCTGTTTATAGCACTAGATTTTGTTTGGGCCTGGATTTGGTTTATTCATTTGCTTGTTTCTGGTTTTGTTGTTGTTTATATTAATTTAACAGTTTTAAGTGTTCCAAATTGCAATTATCAGTGGTCATAAAATAAAGTTATTCTACAGAATGTTTCCTAGGTATAAGTAAGTCTTTCTGCTCTTGAAAGTCATAGTAAGACTGCACACTCTCAGAGTTTATGTTTCTCCATAAATCCAGCCACAGTCAAAAGGAGCACTAAGAATTCAAGGTCTTAAAACCAAAGTGGTTTACCACCCGTTCTCCATGAATTGGAGTGGCTTTGAGTTCAAAAAAGTTTATTTTCTGTGATTTTTGTACAAGAAAGCAAATTAAAAGTTCCTGGCACTTCCCTAAGTCTCCCATATCCGGGGGGGGGGGGGGGGGGGTGGGGTGTCACAATACCTCACAATTTTAGTTATTAATGGAAGCTGTGGCTCTGATGTTTCCTTGCAGATTTCATTGGTGTATAGTGGGTTTAATCGGCTCCAAAACTAGCCACATCATAAAAACCCCCAAACAAACAAATGACTATTTTTTATTTATAAATAAATGTTAGTGGTTTATTTGAAGCTAGTTGAACTTCTCCTATATTCAAGGGGAAAAGATCCAGTTGCTAAGGTCTGGTTTTTTATAAATTGAAATGAAAATCAGAACTGTTTTCAGTCTTTGTCAGTAAGAATCAGTTTGTTAGAGATTTCTTTATTACATTAACTTCTGCTAGCTGAACGTGCTGATATATCTACTGAAATAAATATTTTCTGTATTTAGGCCATGTTATTATATTGAAAATTCATGTTCAGAAACAGTAAAAATCTTTAGAGCATTAGGAGCATTATGAAAACATTTTGAAAAGTATAATATGTCTTCCGGTTCATAAACACCTCTTGAAATTTCTAAAATATGAAGTCAATTTTTTGGGGGAAACTTATATTTGTAGTGTTGAAATAATCTTAAATAAATAAATATATATTAACAAAATACTTTGCAGCACTGCCATATGTGTTTCTTGTGAAGTGTATGAGTTATTGCCTTACAGAATGGTGAGGAGATGACCCAGAAAGTTCCTTCTTCAATACATTACTTGAGAAAATACTAACTCAGACAAAAAAATAAAAAATTGAAAACCCACAACCAAACCAACCAACCAAACAAGCCTTCTCCCCCATCAAATCACTACAAGAGACAGAAAACTGTGTTAACAAGATACACTTTAAAAAGCATCCTGTGATTTCTAACTTGTGATTTTTTTTGAGAAAAAACTTTGGCATACCATTAACGGAGATTATGCTCATCATCTGTGGGACTTTATGTTTCCGATATAGTGCTACTTCCGCCTGTGCAGATACCAATAAAGTTAATTTCCAAACTGAAAGGTCATGCCTGATTTGTCATCTGCGTTCTGTAAACTCATGACACATGCTCAAGGCAAATTTAAGCTGGAAAACAGAATAAAAATAGTGAGGTAGAGAACGGTGAGTTTCTAAAAATACAGAAAAGTTGGATTTCCTAAATCAAAGCATATTGCTGTTTGTCAGATCTGTTCAAGTATCATTTTGCTCTGTTTATTTTTCCAGGTGGAACAGTTTTTTCTTCCTAGTAGGAGGAAATTTATTCCTTGATATGAAGCCTTGGTGAGCTTAGGCCAACAAAGAGAATATTTTCTTATTCTTACAGGTTGTCATTTGATAGCATCTTTGTCCAAGGATAACCTCTGATACTCTGCTTTTCTACCACATCCTTACTGCTAGACTGCTATGTGCCAGAGATGCAATTCCAGTAGTGCTCAAGAGAAGGCATAGTGTTAGGAACATCCTCATCAGTTCCATAATTTTTCTGTGGATGAATGTTTGGGGGTTTTTTAATTTATATATGTTTGCATCTAACATATGTTGTGAATATTGTATATGTGATATACAATTTCATCAGAATTCCATGATAAATCCTGATCCTTACAAGATGATTAATTTTTCTCTTAAATATTTTAACAACTCTGGAAGTATGTGTATTGATTTGCATTTAGTTGATGACTTTGCAGTTAATTGATGAGTTCCATGCAGATGTGGTTTACAATGTTTTCAGTCTGCAGAAGGGTTTGTGAGGTAAATACTTGTATTTATGAGAAATGTAACATAAGATTCATGTCTTGGAATATTTTTAGGTCTCTCTGTGTTGTAGCATGTCTATAAGCAGAGATTATCATTGCTTTCTTTAGATACTCACAAAAATAATTCCATGAGGGAACAGAAGACACAAAATTATAGTTTGATGGGTGCATACTAATTTTAAAGATTAGATTAAATTAAAAATAAGTATGGGATTCTTAAAAATTATCCAAAATAGGATAAAATTACTATAAAAATAGCAATAGAATTCCTAATACTATGGCACATAGAAGATAAATGTGTAGGATACTCCAGCATTTGAGAAATCTGTTCTACAAAAAAAGACAAAAATGGAAGGGTATCCGTAACCATGAAGAAACTGTCCAGAAGCACAATATTAGGATTTAAAAAAATGTAACTGCTACATTTTGCTATTTTTTTTCCTTTGAAGAAGGGATTTTCTGAATACAAGAATTGTCACAAAACCCAATCAAACAAATAAACAAACAAAATAGAACCCAAAACCTCAAACAAACAAAAACTCCCAAAAGAAACAAATACACAAAAAACCCCTAGCATTTCGCCTTGTGTTTTCATATTTATAAGGATCACTGAGTGCACTAAGGTAGAGCTAAAATACATCAAAATAATTTAGCTCTCTCTTCCTAGATTTACTGAATTCAAATTCTTGCAATGCAGTCTGAGTTTCAGTCTTATATTTGTTAAATCAGGAAACTCATAATAAGTTTATAATCCATGTTGGTAAACAACTCTCTGTGGAAAAGAGAAGGTAAGAGATAGTCTGTACTTTACTTACTGTTTCACTATATAAATTTGAGCTCTGTCAAAACTTAGTAGGTTATTTAAAATTTTGTGGATGCAAAAGTATTAAAAAAGGGGAAAAGAAATATCAGCTGTTAAGAGAAGAATGGAAACAATTAAGTGAGAATGCCCAGATGTTTTAGACAAAAAAGTGCTTTGAAAACAATGTACTGGCCAGTGCTGTTTCATTGCTTAAAGATACACAGAAACCATATAATTTGACTAGTTTCTAAATATAATCAGTTATTTAGTAACAAGTCTTGAAAATTATTCTCCAAAATCTACAAGAGGCAAAGAACCTAAGTGCACTAGGAGGACTTCTGAGTCTTGCTTCAGTGTATTGGCTTTCATATGATATCTGGTTAATATTTGCTGCCCCCTGTAGTTTACTCTTACATAATTTCCATAAAACCATCTGAGGTGACTGAAAACATAAACCAAACTTTTCTACTGATTATGTTTTGGTTATTTCCTATTTCTGTTGTCCTGTCTGAATTGCTGCTGTGTTGAGAATTGTGATGATTCTCAATTAATTTCTTGTTCAATTGTTATTTGATAGATTAAAATGAACAGATATTTAAAGTACATGGATCCTATTTTATTTTATTTATTTCTGAAATAAATATATCTTCCTTTAAAGAGCCAGATCAGGCAAATATTGAATAAACTGCGCTGTAAATAATTACAGTGTGTACACAAACAACCTTATGGTTCCTTGAGGTCTGTTTTTGGAGAAGATGATGAAAAGTGGCAGTTTCAAGGTTTAACAGGCATCTAAGTTGCTTGCTGAGTTTAAAACAGTCCCATCACTGACTAATGAGATATCACACTGTGCCTCAGAATTTAATAACTGGACTTCACAGTTACCAATGTCTTCCTAGTATTGAAAGAAGAGGGATTTAAACAGCCTAGAAAAAGGCTACATGAGAAAGGAGAACTGCTGTGATGTATAAATCAGGGGTTTTAACCCAGTAATGCGAGAACCAGCTCAATTATGATCAACTTCCTAGAGGTGCTCTGACTTCCTGGAGGCGTTATGAACCAATTAGACAAGGGATGTATGTACTTATTTTTGGTTTAATTTAAAGGAAGACAACTCTGAATTCTGAAAAACTGGAATTTGAAGAAATTTGTGGCACATTGTTCTGTTTACTGTAGACTACCAGTTAACTCTTTACAGTTACCAGACTCTTTATAGATAAGGGTCACCAAGATTGATAGCCAGATTCAAAAACTGCCTTTGTTGAGTTCAAACTCAAAATCTCCTGAGCAGTCAAGAAGAATTTATCTTATTTACAAATAAAAAGTAATGGAGTTAAAAGATAAAGTAGGAGCAGATATGAAGAAGGTGCCAGAGGTGTCAGTCTCTGCCGCGAAGCAGGACTTTATACCAAATCTTTTTCAGGGAAACCCTGGTAGAGATAAAATCACCTTGAAACTGCACTTTATCTTCAGTGTAGATGGTTATGCCATGCTTAAAGAAAAAACCAGCAGATGAGAAATAACTTAAGCAGTTGGAAATTGGTCTATGTTTGCAGAGTTCATCAATCCCAGCTGCTAGGCCTGAACAGTGCCTATGCTCAAGACAGAGCAGTGCATGGGAAGTTTTCGGTTTTAACAGATGAAGGCACTATTGTAAATATTAGAATTTGGTTTATGTAGGTGTACACTTCTTAAAATATGTGCCCAAGTTAGAAATTTGTCCTCAAAAAAACTTTAAGCAAACAAAAGGAGAAAGAAGGAAAAAGTGATGATAAGTAAAAAGTGGGAAAATTCCAATGTAATAAGTCTCTGTTTAAGCAGCAAACTTAAATGTTAGTACAAATGGTAGTAAAAGAAACCCTTTCACTTTCTGTGCATGCATGCCTGAAAACTCCATTTCTACAGTTTAATATGTCCATGATGTATTAAAATAGGATGTGAAATCAAATTTTAGATACATAATTGAACAGGCTTACAAAGTTAAAGATATCAGTTCTTTAAAATATCAGGACAATTACTGACTTATAACGCTTATGAACAACTAATTAATCAATACTTTTACATGAACTTCAGAAATGGTCATTTTCATAATTTGTTCTTACTGTGTAACAGAGGTTACACAATTTCTCTCCCCCAGTCCATCCTCAAACTATTGCTGTGTCTCTTGCACTGCAAAAACACACCTTTTGGAAAAGCATCTAATATTTATTTTAAAACCTTCTCTATGGGGAATCCACAATATTCTTAGAGAAATCATTTTAGTGTCTCATTAGCCTTGCTTGTTAAAATGGGCCTACTATTTCCCAGCTAAATTATCTGATGGCTTTTAGACTGTGGGATTTGAAAACTGACATTATCAAAAATTTTCACTTACATACATACAAACTACGGAGAAACCAATTTTTAATTCCCCTGTTTAAACTGCATAGATTTAGCCCTTTAATTCCTGACAGTTAAACAAGCTTTCCCAATTCTTATGTTACTTACTATGTTAAAAATGCTGTATCTATTTACATTGCACATATGGTAGTTCATAATTGGTTTTCTTTCTATACTGTGTCTATTATTTCTAACATTCCTCTACTATGATCCATGTTCACCTCGAAGTCCTGTGGTGAGTTACAGAAGTCTCAAAGAATCCTAAATCAAATTTTTATGTTAGAAGCTGTTATCACATGTAAGATTTGCTTTCTTAATATAAGATAATTTCATTTTAGAGGTGTTATCATAATGTTTTCCTAGATACAGATGCTACGTGGCCCACTGGAACATGGGCATTGTATGGTTTAGTAGAGAAAATAAGGTTTTCTATACCTTTTCTTTGAAAACTCTCAAGATGCTTAAGATTGATTATAAGAAAAAATATCTCTCTGCAGAATTGTGCAAGAATGGACTTAATTTGGCTTAAATGTGCAAAACAGGAACTTTGGATTTAAAGTTTTGTGGTTTTTTTTTTTTTTTTTAATTTGTAATGCTTCCAAGAAGTTTTTTAAAATGAAAGAAAAATAAATTACTTTTTGAAGTTTTTAAAGAGTAGTTCAGGACATGAGGAACTAATGGGCAAAAGGCCCATTATCATCATTATCATTATTATTACTACTACTATCATTAAAGGATGTTCATAAATGTATAATAATGTACTTAGGAATCAAGAAACATTTTAAAAGTATTTTAAAATTATCTGAAAACAAAAGCTTTCACCTAAATGAGGTTTCAATGTTCCAAACATATTTTAAGAAATCAGTGCTTATTTTTACTAATCAAAATGAAGACCTGAGTGTTATGGTTTGACGTGGAAACAGGATTTCTGGGATGCTGTAGATAGGGCCAATGAGTCTTCAGATTTTAATATTGTCATCTGGCCCAACCACTGGGCATTGGATCCACCTCTGAGAACACAGGGTAAAAGCTGGGCTCTCCTCCTGCAACTCCTCTTTGGATTTCCGGTGGGAAGGAGTTCGATCCCTCCCCTGGCCCTGCTGCTGGGAGGGGAAAAGCCATGCGGCCCGGCCCGGGAGAGGTAGGCCTGGCCCCCCAAGGGTGGAAGGAAGAAGTAAAGAAATGCCGGGAAGCAGCGGGCAGCCTGTTCCCCCCTTGGAGACAGACAGAGAGAGAGTGCAGCCTGTGCTTGTGGCTGTTACCTTGAAATTTGGTAAACATGTGCTGGCAGCAGGCAGCCCGGCTGAGGAGATGGGGGGGTGCAGCCAGGAGTCCGGCCGCTTGGAGGAGTTTTTAACCCTTCTTGGACAATGAAAACTTTACAGAACATTAACCCTTCCTAGACGAGTGATGAAGGTCTGGACCAGAGAGAGAGTGAGAGATGTTGGAGGAATGGAGAAAATGAAGTGGCATTTTATGCTGGACTCTTTTGTGTAGCCATGGACAGAGCCATGTTTCCGTGCGATACAGAGACTGAGTCCAGGGGGAGAAATGCCCCAGAGCCAAAGAAGATTCAGTGTGGGTACCCCTCAGGCCCCAGGGGGTATATAAAATATGGGGGGGACAGATGTCCCAAAGGTGAGAGACTGTGCCTTTTTTGGAGTGGGACGAGGCATCCTTAAAAGGAAAACCCTGGAAGCAGCCCTGATCCGTGTTCAGGTGGTGAGAGCACCTGGACAAAGTGGAAAAGGCCACCACGACACATGGAAGGACTCCCTCTCCTCTTGAGGAACTGAAAGTTGAGCATTGTAAAGGGTAGTGCTGGACCCAGAATTGGTGATTTTGGAAGATGTACTGTATTGGGAATTTAGGGGGGAAGAGGAGGAGAGTGTTTTTGTGAGGTTTTCATTTTCCTTGTGGTTTTTTACTTTTGTGTGTAGTTTAGTTATTGTTTTGTAGTTTAGTTAATAAACTTTTCTTTTTTTTTTCAAGTAAGAGCCTGCTTTGTTTATTCCTGGTCAAAATCTCACAGCAGACACCAGAGAAAGTGTATTTTCATGGGGGCATTGGCATTGCGCCAGTGTCAAACCATGACACCTGAGGCTTCCAGAAAGAAGTTTGATAACGACAAAATAATACTACCAAACTCTCATTAAGACTTTTTTCCTCAGTGAATTATAGGTTCCACAGTACTTGAGACAAAGGAATGAGGTGGAACATGACAGCATTAAATAAATATATTTCAGGGTGTTTTTTGTTCTTAAATATTTATGGCTTCCAACATTAATATTCAGAGGAAGGGAATATTACAATACAAGAAACAAACAAGTTAGTAAATAAGTCACTCAAGAAGATTCTTGCTACAGAAATACTGGGAAACAAATGATGGTGAGCTGCTAAGGCCTT